>CM076580.1:1653380091-1653870242 GCA_034641835.2 Pinus albicaulis
GATGTGGACAGCATTGTCCAATCTCTACCAAAGTACCAATGAGAACCGGAAAATGGTCCTGAAGGAGAAGCTGAAAACCATTAAGATGGGTAAGACTGATAGTGCAGCTGGATATCTCACAAAGATTACTAATGTGAGAGATGAGTTGGCAGTAATTGGAGAGGTCATTCAACCCACTGAGTTGGTGTGGATAGCAGTGAATGGCCTCCCCAGTTCATGGATGAACTTTGCCGATGGGGTTTGTGCACGTGAGACCCTTCCCACATGGGAGAGGTTTTGGGATGATTGCATTCAGACAGAGATCAGGAAAGGTCAGCTTGGGGCAGCCAAGCCAGTTGAGCAGGATGAGGATGTAGCACTGTTGGCAGGACGCAAGAAAGGCAAAGGGAAGAAGCAGGCTTCCACAAGAAATGGTGGGGGCAAAGGTAAAGGTAAAGGTAAACAGGGTAACACACAGAAGGACTATTCCAAGGTGAAGTGTTGGAATTGTCAGAAGATGGGACACTATGTAGTTGTGTGTCCGGAGAAGAAGAAGAAGAAGGGGAAGAACCAGAGCATGGCAGCATCAGCAGAGGTTGAGGACTTTGCAGATCGCTTTGACCAGGAGTTTGGGTTCATTGCGTGTGAGTCCTCTAGTGTAGGATTACCTGCCACGGAGGTTCAGAGGGAGCATGCATTTCCTTCGACTAGCAGAGCATCTTCGGGTATCTAGTATGTGGATAGTGGGGCTTCACGTCATATGAAAGGAGTCCATGAGTACTTCTCAGAGATTTCAGAGAGTGGCACTGATATAGAGGTAGTACTCGGTGATGATAGAGTTGTTAGAGCAGTCGGTGTGGGAACACTGACATTTCAGAGGGAGTCTAAACCTCCCTTGAAGGTGTCATATGTTCTTTATGTGCCAGGGATAAGGAAGAACCTCATATCCATCTCAGCTTTGGAGGACAGAGGATATGAGATACTGTTCAGGGGTGGATAGGTGCTGATGTATCCCAGGGGCGCTCCAGCTGATTCAACTAGAGTGATAGGTGTACGTCATGCAAAGGTGTACGTTGGCATTGAGTAGTAGTACCGACAGCAGAGCTAGCAGTTCTGAGCTGTGTGAGATTTGGCACCACAGAATGGGGCATATGTATCATGGAGCCTTGAGGACTTTGCGGGAGATCACTACAGGTGTGGTAGATTTCAGTACTGATCACTTTGATACTTGCAGAGGATGTGCAATGGGCAAGTTTTCCAAATCCCCTTTTCCCAGCAATGACAACAGAGCGACTGGGATACTTGATTTGATTCATTCCGATGTGAGCGGTCGGATGTCTCATGTTTCCTTGAGTGGATATGAGTACTATGTTTTATTCATTGATGATCACTCCAGGAGGACTCGGATTTATTTCTTGAAGACCAAGAGTGAGGTCTTCAAGCGGTTTCAGGAGTTCAGAGCTCTTGTGGAGACACAGACAGGTCGGAAGATCAAGTCCCTGAGGTCGGACAATGGAGGAGAGTACACCCTTGGAGATTTTGTTGACTATTGTGCGGAGGCAGGCATTAGGAGGGATTTCATTGTTCCTTACAACCCCCAGCAGAATGGGGTTGCAGAGAGGAATAACAAATCCATCGTAGGGGTTGCCAAAGCCATGTTACATGATCAGGGGTTGCCATTTTTTTTGTGGGCAGAGGCCTACAACACTGCTGTTTATTTGCAGAACAAGAGTCCGCATCGTGCCTTGGGGGATATGACTCCGGAGGAGGATTTTTCTGGGAAGAAGCCTGATATTGGTCATCTTCGTATCTTTGGGTGTATCACATACTCCTACATACCCAAGGAGAAGAGGACCAAACTAGAAGCCACTGCAGAGAAGGGTATCTTTGTGGGCTACAGTGAGACCTCAAAGGCCTTTCGGATTTACATTCCTGCACAGAGGAAAGTTGTTGTCAGGCGGGATGTGAAGTTCGAGGAGGATAGGGCCTTTAGGATGTCACGCGAGTTAGAGTATCTGGATCAGCCAAACCCTCAGCAGCAGCTGAGTCAGTCACAAGGATCCAGTGGGTAGGGATCAGCAGGATCCGGAGGTACATCTATGACGATGTCAGGTCCGTCAGTGAACAGTGGCTCATAGAGTCAGAGGGATGGTGCTTCGGGCAGCATGCAGAGCAGTCCATAGAGCAGTTCACTAGGGAGTCCACTGATTGACAGTTCACACGGTACCTTAGCTTCTACAGGTTCAAGTGCAGGCAGGAGGACAGCAGACAGATAGTCAGGAGTTCAGGCTCTTGATGATGATGATGAGGAGTTCCATTCTCCAATGGGAGAAGTATGCTCAGGGAAGAGGAAGCCCAAGTGGCTTCAGGACACCTTGAGAGAGGCCACATATGTTGCTGGGCCTAAGAGGCCGGTCAGAGAGAGCAGACCACCTGAGAGGTTTTGTAGCTATATGGCAATGGCTACCAACATCCTTGACTATGAGCCTTCTAGCTATGAGGAGGCAGCTAGCCAGCAGGTCTAGAGAGAGGCCATGCAGGAGCAGTATTCTTCTATCATGAAGAATGATGTTTGGGAGGTGGTGCCGAGGCCTGAGGTCAAATTCGTGGTTACTTCCGGATGGCTTTACAAGGTAAAGCATGTTGCAGATGGCAGCATTGAGAAATTCAAAGCGAGGTTTGTGGCTAGAGGGTTCTACCAAGTAGAGGGAGTTGATTATGAGGAGACCTTCGCTCCCGTGGCTCGATATACTTCGATCCGCTCGATTATATCGATAGCAGCAGAGATGGGTTGGAAGATCCACCAAATGGATGTGAAGACCGCATTTCTCAATGGCTTCATACAGGAGGAGGTGTACATTGAGCAGCCACAGGGCTTTGAGGTGCATGGGAAGGAGTCCCATGTGTGCAGACTGAAGAAGGCCCTTTATGGCCTGAAGCAAGCTCCCAAAGCTTGGTATTCCAGGATATATACATACTTGCACGGGATGGGTTTCACAAAGAGTGAGGCAGATCCGAACCTTTACTATACTGTGATAGGTGAGGAGCCTCTCATTCTGGTGCTGTATGTGGATGAATTGGTCATTACGGGTGAAGAGAGACTCATAGAGCACTGCAAGAGAGATCTTGCGGTGAAGTTTGAGATGAAGGACATCGGCTTGATGCATTAATTTTTGGGTTTGGAGGTGTGGCAGGAGGAGGGGCATTTCTTCCTGGGGAAAGGGAAGTATATTGTGAACATCCTTGGCAGATTCCACATGGAGGATTGTAGACCCATGTCGACACCGATGATCACCAACTGGAAGAAGCTTCATGCTTCGGATTCTATGTTGGTGGATCCCACATTGTACAGACAGCTGATTGGTTCCTTGATGTATTTGGTCAACACTAGACCAGATATTTTTTTTGCAGTCAACACGATGAGTCAGTTTATGTGTGAGCCTAGGAAGGTTCACTGGGTGGCTGCAAAACACATTTTGCAGTACTTGGAGGGGACAGTGGATTATGGTCTGGACTACAGGCAGGGGGATGGAGTAAGATTGGCAGGTTACACTGATTTTGATTGGGCAGGTTGTTCCTCTAATAGGAAGAGCACTTCAGGGTGTTGTTTTGGGTTGGGTTCGGCAGTGGTGTCATGGTTCAGTCGGAAGCAGCAGTCAGTAGCATTGAGTTCAATGGAAGCAGAGTATATGGCAGCCAATCTAGCTAGTTGTGAGGCCATCTGGCTTCGCAAGATGTTGTTTGGCTTATTTGGTCAGCCGTTGAGACCTTCAATGATTTACTGTGATAATCAGAGTTGCATTAAACTCATGGAGAATCTAGTATTTCATGACAGGTCAAAGCATATTGGGATCAAATATCATTTCATCAGAGACTATGTTCAGAAAGGAGCTGTGAAGCTTGAGTATATTCCCACTGATGAGCAAGTTGCAGATATTCTTACCAAAGCCTTACCACGGGGCAAGCATGTCTACTTCAGAGACAAGATGGGTGTGGTGAGGAACACCTTCCTCGGTAAGAGGGAGTGTTGAAATTTGGTACCGGAGGACAGGTGGTTCCCTAAGGCTTTGATCTTTGGCCCAGGGAAAAGTGTCCAAAAGAATTTAATTTTTCTCCTAAAGTGACTTTATAATTTTTATAAAGTCAAATCTAATTTAAAAGTGACTTTATGTGATAAAGTTACTAAAGTCTAATTTTAAAGTGACTTTAATAAAGTCAATGTAAAATTAGAAAGGAAAGTGACTTTGGAAATAAATGACTAAGTGGGTCTTTATTAAAGTGGGGTGAATTAAAAAATAGAAAGTGAGATTTAAATGAGCATTTAATCTCAGCCCTAGATATCAATCTATTTCAACCATTAGATTTAGGGATTCCCCAAAAGTCACTTAGGGTTATGTTAAAGGAGGGAAAGGAGGAAAAGGTCATTCATTCTTTCATGAACAGATTGAGAGAGGAGGAGAGAAAGCTGAAGAGTAATTTATGAGCAGAGGGAGAGCAGTGAAGGCAGCACAGTAAATCTGTACAACAAGAGGGCACACTTCCCAAGGATGAAAATCCGTACAGAAGAGTTTCATTGGCACATTAACCGAGGCAAAAAATCCATACAGCAGTTTGCACAGTTTTCGAGAGAGGGGCAGCACTATTTTCGAGGAGTTGGAACAGCAGTAAGGAGCACGATTTTCGAGGTAGATTTTTTGGGCACGAAAATCGAGAAAGGGGGCTGTTGTCCTATCTGTATAGAATCCGTACAGTCCGTACGATCATTCTTGGCACATTTTTTGAGGCAGCAAAGACAAAATTTAATTCTGTAATTTCTCTGTAAAATTTTTGCTTGCTGTTTGGCACGATTTTCAAGGTGGAGGGTGGCACGAAAATCGAGATAAGTGATTTTTGTGTTTGCTATAATTTTCTGTGTATCACTGCTCACTATAAAAGAATTTTTCAGAAATAAAAGAGAAGCTTTCAGACTGGTTTTCCCCAAGAGTTGTAGGGGGTTTTTCTTGGGTCATGTTGACCAAAAATATCAGTGTTTAAATGTGTTGAATGGCAGTTTTGAGCTTGCTGATTTTTATTTCTGCATTTTCTAGCATTCTGTAAATTTTCCAGAATTTTTGTTTTCAGCAAAAAATTATTTTCCAGTTTGTTGAATGTAAGGATATGGGAAAGGCCATTTAACTATTTGGAGAAATAAGGTGAAACTGAAAACCAGGGTGGGAAATAGGAAATTTCTACACCGACCCGACCCGAACGCGCCCGGTCAGGCGACCTCACACAGTGAGACATGACGTGCCCGACCGAACGATGCCACAAGGGAGCAAACAGAAAACAGGCCACTCGAATGTGCACAAGGCACCCAGGTGGTCACAACTTAGCAAAACTGATACATGCGCCCTCGAACAAAACGACCTGACCCGACCGCGCCCGGTTGGGCGACCTCACACAGCGCGACACGCCGCGCCCGACTGAACGATGCCACAAGGGAGCAAATTCCAAACGAGCCACTCGAACATGCATAAGGCACCTGGGTGGTCACAACTTAAAAAAATTGATACGGGCACCCTCGAACAAAACGACCCGGCCTGAACACACCCGGTCGGGCGCCCTCACACGGCGTGACACGGTGCGCCCGATTGAATGATTCCACAAGGGAGAAAATGGAACTCGAGCCACTCGAACATGCACAAGGCACCCGGGTGGTCACAACTTAGCAAAACTGATACGGGCGCCCTCGAACAAAACGGCTCGACCAGACTCAAACGCGCCTGATCGGACGACCTCACACGACGCGACACGACGCGCTTGACCAAACGATGCCACAAGGGAGAAAATGGAAAACTAGCTGCCCAAACGTGCACAAGGGACCCGGGCGGTCACAACTTAGCAAAACTGATATGGGTGCTCTGGAACGAAATGACCCGACCCGATACGAACGCGCCCGGTCGGGCGATCTCACACAGCGCGACATGGCGCGCCCAAACGAATAATGCCACAATGGAGAAAATGGAAAACAGACCACCCGAACGTGCACAAGGGACCTGAGTGGTCACAACGTAGAAAAACTGATATCGGCGCCCTCGAACGAAACGAATCGACCCGACCTGAACGTGCCTGGTCGGGCGACCTCACACGGCGCGACACGGCATGCACAACCGAACGATGCCACAAGGGAGAAAATGAAAAACAGGCGGCTCGAATGTGCACAAGGCACCAGGAAGTCACAACTTAGAAAAACTGATACGGGCACCCTCGAACGAAACGGCCCGACCCGACCCAAACACGCCCAGTCGGGCGACCTCACACGGCGCGACACGGCGCGCCCGACCGAACGATGCCACAAGGGAGAAAATGACAAACAGGCCGCCTGAACGTGCACAAGGCACCCGGGTGGTCACAACTTAGCAAAACTGATACGGGCGCCCTCGAACGAAACAGCCAGACCCGACCCCAACGCGCCCGGTCGGGCAACCTCGCATGGCGTAACACGGCGTGCCCAACCGAACGATGCCACAAGGGAGAAAATGGCAAATGAGCTGCCTAAACATGCACAAGGCACCCAGGTTGTCACAACTTAGCAAAACTGATACGGGCGCCCTTGAATGAAACGACCCCACCCGAACGGCGCAACGTGGCACACTCAACCGAACGATGCCACAAGGGAGCAAATGAAGAACGGGCCGCCCGAACGTGCACAAGGCACTCGTGCGGTCACAACTTAGCAAAACTGATATAGGCACCCTCGAATGAAACGGCCCGACCTGACTTGAACGCGCCCGGTTGGGCGACCTCACACAGCGCGACACGACGTGCCCGATCGAATGATGCCACAAGGGAGAACATGACAAACGGGCCGCTCGAACGTGCACAAGGCACCCGGGCAGTCACAACTCAGCAAAACTGATACAGGCGCCCTCGAATGAAACGACCAAACCTGACCGCGCCCGGTCGGGCGACCTCACACAGCGTGACACGACACGCTCGACCGAATGATGCCACAAAGGAGAAAATGGAAAATAGGCTGCCTGAACGTGCAAAAGGCACCCGAGTGGTCACAACTTAGCAAAACTGATACGAGCACCCTCGAACGAATCAACCCGACCAGAACGCGCCCGGTCGGGCGCCCTCACACAACGTGACACGACGTGCCCGACCAAATGATGCCGCAAGGGATCAAATGGAAAACGAGCCACTCAAACATGCACAAGGCACCCGGGCTGTCACAACTTAGCAAAACTGATACGGGCGCCCTCGAACGAAACGGCCCGACCCGACCCGAATGCGCCCGGTCGGGCGACCTCACAAGGCACTGGCACGCCCAACCGAACTATGCCACAAGGGAGAAAACATCAAATGGGCCTCCTGAACATGCACAAGGCACCTGGGCAGTTATAACTTAGCAAAACTGATAGGGGCGCCCTCGAATGAAACGGCTCGACTCGACCTGAACGCACCTGGTCGGGCGACCTCACATGGCGTGACACAGCGCGCCCGACCAAACAATGCCACAAGGGAGAAAATGGAAAACAGGCTGCCCGAATGTGCAAAAGGCACCTGGGCGGTCACAACTTAGCAAAACTAATACGGGCGCCCTCGAACAAAATGGCCAGACCCGACCCGAACGCGCCCGGTCGGGCGACCTCACACGGAGCGACACGACGCGCCTGACCGAATGATACCACAAGGGAGAAAACGACAAACGGGCCGCCCGAACGTGCACAAGGCACCCGGGCGGTCACAACTTAGCAAAACTAATATGAGCACCCTCGAATGAAACGACCATACCTGAATGCGCCCGGTCGGGCAACCTCACACAACGTGACATGGCGCACCCGACCGAATGATGCCACAAGGGAGCAAACAGCAAATGGGCCGCCCGAACGTGCACAAGGCACTCGTGCGGTCACAACTTAGCAAAACTGATACAGGCACCCTCGAATGAAATGGCCTGACCCGACCCGAATGCGCTTGGTCGGGTGACCTCACATGGCACCACACGGCACGCCCGACCGAATGATGCCACAAGGGAGAAAATGGAAAATGGACCGCCCGAACGTGCACAAGGCACCCGGGCAGTCACAACTTAGCAAAACTGATACGGACGCCCTCGAACGAAACAACCCAACCTGACCCGAACACGCCCGGTCAGGCAACCTCACACGACGCGACACGTCACCACGCCCAACTGAATGATGCCACAAGGGAACAAATGGAAAACGGGCTGCCCAAACATGCACAAGGCACCCGGGCAGTCACAACTTAGCAAAACTGATACGGGCACCGTCAAATGAAACGGGCCGACCCGAACGCGCCCGGTCGGACGACCTCACATGGCATGACACGGCGTGCCCGAGCAAACGATGCCACATGGGAGAAAACGGCAAATAGGCTGCCCGAACATGCACAAGGCACCCGGGTGGTCATAACTTAGAAAAAATGATACGGGCACCCTCGAACGAAACGGTTTGACCCGAACACGCCCAGTTGGGCGACCTCACACGGTGCAACACAACGCGCCCGATTGAACTATGCCACAAGGGAGCAAACAGCAAACGGGCTGCTCGAACGTGCACAAGGCACTTGGGCAATCACAACTTAGAAAAACTAATACGGGCACCCTCAAACGAAAAAACCCGACTCGAACCCGCCCGATCGAGCGACCTCACACGGCGCGCCCGACTGAACGATGCCACATGGGAGCAAACGGAAAATGGGCCGCCCGAAAATATTCTTATCATGTTTTTTGTTTCCACAAAATATTTCACCCAGGCTTAGCTCTTTTGGAAATACACTTTTGCTTTTGGTTTCTATTTCAATGCATCCTCTACTTCTTATTCCAATGAGTGGCTTATTTATTCTAGAGCATATTATTATATGGTTAAGCATAAATGCAATTTTATTGCTTGTAATGATTGTAACACCATTTTTTTTTTTCTCTGTTGTTGGTGATGTAGGGTCTATAACAACTAAGGAATATAACATACATTTCAATAATGTATTATGTGTTCCGAGTCTTTGTTGCAACCTTCAATTAAAATATCAAATCACTCATTCAAGTAAAGGTAGAATAGTAGAGTTTTCATCTCACCAAGTTGTAATCAAGGATTTAAAAGATCCCAAGCATGTCCTAGCCTTTGGAATTATATACCAAAATGTGCAAGTTTTCATGTATAAGTGTAATGTAAATTTTTTGATGTATAAGCATGTTTTCCAACAAAAAAAAAACATTATCCAATAATTTAATATTCATTATATCCAAATAAATCATATTTATATAAACAAAATCTTAAATAATATAATGTCTTCATATTCAAATGTTGAACAATTGTTAATAAAGTAATACTTTACATGTCCACGCATGTAATTGTTTTTCATGTCCAAGTTTTTTGTCCAACCAAACAAATGTTTTCATATTAAAATGTTGTGTTGTTTAAACGTCGGTCTTGCGACGCTTGGGAGAAACCATCGGAAAAGCGACGTTTCTCATATAGACGTCAATCTTGCGACGTTTGGCTTCACAACGTCACAAGATCGATGTATATATGAGAAACGTCGCTTTTCCGACGGTTTCTCCCAAGCGTCGCAAGACCGATGGATGTGTAGGCGATGTCGCAATTACGACGTTTTGTCCCATAGACGTCATAACATTGAAGAAATGTTTAAAACGTTGCAATTCTGATGACAAACATAAACGTCGCAAAAGTGATGATATCCCTAAATGTCGGTATAGCGATGGTTTGTGGCGAGATTTGAAAAATTGATAGAAATTGGGGAAATTTCCGACATTACGACAAAAGTGTAGGAACTAAAGTGTCGGAATTTCTGCCAAATGTACTAGTGCTCCTTTCCAGTTGGTTCATGGCCTGGAAGCTACTCTCCCGATTGAATGTGAAATACCTTCGCTCAAGTTGGTTGTTGAATTACTACCGAATACTTCGCCAGAAGAAGAGCGTCTCCTTTATTTAGAAAGGCTGGATGAAACCCGCCGCTTTGCTGCTCTCGTTATCGAAGCACATAAAAAGCGGGTCAAAGCTCATTTTGATCAATCCGTTTCCCCTCGTTCTTTTGTTGAAGGAGATCTCGTCCTCCTGTATGACCAAGCTCATGATAAGCTGGGGGCAGGAAAATTTCAACCTATGTGGCATGGGTCCTACATCATTAAACGTGTGTTTTAGAATGGGGCCTATGAGCTAACTGACTACGAAGGTCATCCTCTTGAACAACCCAGAAATGGGTTGTATCTCAAAAAATATTATGCGTGAATCATTCATGTGTAATAGGTGTACATAGGTGTTGTTTTCATTTTTGTACATGTTTTCTGGTTTGGTGTGCTTTGTGAGCGTTTTCCTGCTTATTGGATCTTGCTTATTGTGCAGATGTCTATTACCCCTTATGTCAGTTTCGCGGATGGTGCTTCCCTCAGTACCAGGAATTTGTCTTCGGCAACCTGGGTAATTTATGATCCTGCTGGTGAGTTGATAGATCTACAAGGTATTTGTCTATGATGAACTACAAACAATGTCACTGAATATAGCACTGTCATTGAGCTATTAACTAAGGCAATCAACCTCGACATATGCGCATTGCTTGTAAATCTAGATTCACAGCTTGTTGTTCTGCAACTCAGTAATCATTATTCAATTAGAAATCCACACATTTCTGAGATTGTATTTACGTATTCGTTTGTTGGAAAGACATTTTGATTTTATTACCTATAAATATATTCCTAGACGAATGAACACATCAACTGATACAGTGGCTAACGTTGTATTAGATAGACATTTGTGTAATTTGTAAAAGCATCATCATATGTAAAAGATCCATGTAAGGAAATAGATGTATATATATATCGCATGTTTTCAATTTTGTGCATCATAAATTCAAAAAATACATGTATGTTTCTGTTACATCCTGAGACATCATGTCTCTCAAAATATGCAGATAAAATAAAACCTAGGTGTCTAATCATCATGGTGCTCATGATAACATGTCACGGCCCGTACTAGCCGCCTCAACAAGCGGTGAATTCGGCTGGGCACCCCTATGGTATGTCTCTGGTAGGCACGAGGAACATCATAAAAACGTGCATAATCTGGGACTCCTCGTGTGATCCCCTCCAGGTTGCGCACTCTCTCATCTTCCTCGCCACCCTCGCCTTGAGGGTCGAAATTGCGAGGGATTTGCCTCGCTATCGGTGACATACCGACAGGTCTCTTTGGGCCAATGTCTGCAATTACATGGATTTAATGTTAGAACATGCAAAAAAAAAAAATCATAATACTCATAAAACTTTAAAAATGAGTCTCACCTAAATCTTCATCCCAATCTTCTCCCTCCGGGAGTGGGAGGTCTGAATCATCAGTGAAATCCTTGCCAGAGTAGGGCCAGTCCTCCACAACAATCAGTTGTCGACAGAGCCAATCAAATAATTCCTATCTCTAGGACATCTGCTGGCCGCCCCCTGCCCTTAGCATCAGAGTTGCCCATCGAGCCATACGTGGTTCTCTCACTGGTGGTGTCCGAACTATAACCTCCTGTCGCTGAAAAATGGGTAATCGCTCCAAGAAGAACGATACCAGAATAGATCCATAACCAAATTGTTTCATTTTGGTCTTCTTGCATTTGGTTAATTGACGCTTCATGTTTATGGTCACGGTCTCTGCCCAATTGTAGATGGCCGGTGCCATGTAGTCTACAACAAGATGCAACCATGTCTTTGTTGCTTCGTGCGATGGTTGTGATCCCGCAGCTCGTCTGATGGTATGCAATACCATGCGTAGTGTCAAATCTGGGATAGTTTGTATATCAACTTTCCTGCTACTTGAACCCTTCTGTGCTCCTCGACATACCCTGTCTATCACCATGGTCATGTTTTCAATGCAGGGCCGGGTGCCAGTTAGGAGTGGTGTTGCACCCCTCTGCGATAATCCTATGATGAATTACACGTCAGATCCCGAAGGATGAACTTCTCTTGATTTTTGTCCCATATACTGATCAGATACTATAACAATTCTGGTTGGGCTCGGAGACATGTTGTTAGGAAGAATTTTTTCAAACAACAGTTTCTGAGGGCTTCCATGACTCCCTCATTTTCCATGGCTAGCTCATCTTCTTCGCTATGTTCCCGTTCTTTCCATTCAATAACCATTTTGCCTCTTTCTACCTGCAAACACATTCATATGAGTGGTATTAGTCAATTTTGACCCTTAAATCTGTAAACAATTGGGGCATTTGATGCATATTTTTTCATAAAAATGGTTTGCGCTGTTGGCGCGACTATTTCCAAAACAATCGCACCAATGGGTGCACCCTAGTGTTAAAAATCGGGCGGTTGGAGCGACTCCGTGCTCGAAAACTGTGCCAACCACGAAGCCCTATTTTTTACATTTTCTTCCCCAAAATTTGAAATTGACAATTGCAGGAAGCAAGAAATGACTTAAAATGATGAGAGCGATCTCGAGTCTTACCTAGAGTTGACAGATTCGATTGATCTGCTGAATTGGCCACTATCGTCGCCACAAGATTGCACATCGAAATGGGTAACTATTGCTCCACAAGAGGTAAAAAGTGAAAAATAATTATTTTTACCATTTTTGGCAGTTTATAACTTTTTCACAACCCTAATTAGGTTTTAAGGCATGATTTTCAATTATTTTTATATTATTTTCGAGAAATTGGTTTTACAGATGTCTCTTGTGCAGCAACAGGTTTTTCATGCGACAATGATGAAGTAACGAGTTATATTTTATACTTTTTCGGACTCGGTAAAAACACGAAAAAGTCACTATTGGAGTCGTCTTTCAGCGCTTTTCTGACTCTCTAAAATTGAAAAGATTGTCGAGATTCTTGTCGTTTTGAACTCGTTAAATGGTTGCGAAACGATATCTACCCAGTATACGTTTAACCCTTTTTTGGGCTGGGATGGATTATTAACGAAAAAGGAATACCTTAGTCTATCACGACTAAGAGGTTCTCTCAGACACATTTTTCCACCTTTTCAGATCTATGAGACTACCTACGAAAAGGGACTGCTGGAGTTTTCTTTTCTACCTTCTTTTCAAACTCTCTAAACATGAAAATATGTCGAGGTCTCCCTTTGTCAGACTCGTTAAACCCTGATGACATCAGACTTCGTCACCATGACGTTATTTCGAGTTCCTCCTTCTTGGGGCTCGTAAAATGTACTAAGTTGGATTTGTCCGAAGGACAAACTTACAGTACAAGCATATCCCCTTCAAGCTTGTTTTAAAAAATAATTGGGGTACTCCCCAGAAATGGTGGGGGAAAATGGAACCAAGTTTTAGCTATGTTGGCATTATTTCGCTTTTGAAAATAGCACTTGTTTGCATTTGTGTCGGGTTGGGGACATCTCATTTCATCATTTTTGCCTTCATGGGTTTGGGTAATCTCTTTTGACCTCTCATCTGCTCTTTACCACGTCATCATGACCTCAAATCCTTTGATGTCAAATACTGCCAAATCCAATGTCGTGCTGTTGATATGTTCAAGAGAAGTTTTCCTCTGTAGTTGTCAACCTTTCTCTGATCTCCTGTTGGTCCTGATCCACTTATATCATGTTCCTCTGTCTCGTGTCGATGATGTGGGAAACATTATGGCCCTCCTTCGACCAGGTCACTTCCTGTTGACTTCAACTCATTATCCAGGAATTTGATCTAGAGACTCCCTTCTGGTACCTTGGAGCTTGCATGCCTCAATGGCAGGATTTTCGCATTCGACGCAAGGTTTACATCATTGGCCTTCGATCGAGTGATTCTGCGGATATTCAACATCAGATCATTTTTCACATTCCTTAGATTGTAAATTTTGTACCTTGAGGGCCATCGTCATTATTGATGGTTTCTCTCACGTCTGTTAACAACTTTCATCATGGGCTGGTAATCAGACGATTTTCCTGCATGTTTGACTTCAGCTCATACATTCGCATGCTCAAAATTGTACTTGTTAGGGTCGAGAAGGAGCGCAGGACCCTGGATTTTGTATGATAAATTCCAGGCTGATGATTTTTGTGGATTATTATGACTTATTGCATGACTCTCTTGATTGGATGGCTGCGACCATACTTGAGTCTATTTATTGATCTTTCCTGATGGATGGATGTGTCCATACCTTGGATCTCAGTTTTATATATTCTATTATGGATGGATGCACCCATGCCACATGATTCATGTATCACAGATATCGGTTGTATTTGTAATTGTAGGTCTTCTGACATCAGTGTTTGGTTCGAACGCGTTCTCATAAAGAATTTCACCCCTCCCTCTCTCTCGGACTTCATGCTTTAGGGGGCATCTTTACAAAACATTTTGTCACTGTCCCTGCAATCCCCAACTCGCACATTGGAGGGTAATTTCTGTGACCAATAAGCAGTGTCATGCTTTTAAAAAACCATCCTTGCATCCCTTTTAATGAAAGCAACATTCTTCTTGTTGACATTTCCCTAAGTAGAGTTGTGAAAATCCCTATTTTTGCCTTGGCGCAAGTATCCCATTACACCCTCGCGCCGACCAGGAAATTTAACACTAAGCCCACGCTAGGTGGTTCTTTGTGCTAGTTAGACACCCACACCAAGCTGTTTATCGAATGTTTTTTAAAAATAGAGGTGGAGGTTCTATTCCAACCACCTCGGGGATGAGTCATTGGGAGTGGTTGAATTGAAACAACCACGGCCTCCTTCCTTTAGTTAGTAGTTTCCACTTCCCTTGGAAATCTCCTAAAGTATAGGACTCCCTCCCACCTTTGTAGGGATCCCAACCTCCTCTCTTTCCTCTATATAAGAAACTGTCTCCTTTAGTAGAAGCTAGTTGAACAAATTATAGCTGAATGGCTGAATAACTAAATTAAGAGAATTATACTATAGCTAAGCTGCTAGAGAAGATAGAGTAAGAAAGATTGTGTTGAGAGAGCTTGAGTTGATGAATTCTGAGAGAGTTTGAGTCTGAATTTCCTGACCAAAAGTTCAGAAGCGCTTCGTCTGAACCCCGCTGGAGGAGACTGCGACGTCAAAGCATCAGTTGTACTCTTCCTTCTACTCATTAATATACATGACTATTGTTTGGTTCCACTATTGTGTTATGATGTTTATTTGATGCAATATGTTTAGCCGTCTTTGACTGGCTAATAGTTGTGAATGAAACTATTATGTTATATGTTGTTCTTGTTCTTTGTCCTATGTGTAGGCATCTGAGCGTGAAAATGAACGGATTGTGATTTTCCAAGGCGAGAGCGAGAGGCCACTACTCTTTCTGCAACATCGACAGTGTTGGATTCAAGGTAGGTCCATCTACCATGTCTTTTGTTCATTCATTAACAAGGAAGCAACACTTTAGTGTGTCTTTTTGTTACTAGACCCACCCTAGGGCTAGAGGGATCATCTATGTCCGCAAAGAGGATTTACCTTCATAACAAATTGGTGACTCCACTAGGGATCAATGCGAGTGTGTCGTGTCATCCTATTGGGTCAATTTCAATTATTTGTTTAGTTATCTATCTTTTTCTAGTTTTTTTTTTGAGTTTCCATTCTCTGTTCAGCTCCAGAGAGTCAAGGTTGACCTCTGCTCATTAGGTTAAGGTTTTTCCACTTTTTCCCATAGGTTTCTAGCTTGGTGCGTTTTTTGTCTAGAAAATCGCGCTGATTGGCGCAAGTTGCTCTTTTAGCACTCGCGCCAACCTCTGCATGGCACGAATTACAGCCTTACAATCACGCCAACCCCTGTAGGTTTTGGTTTGACCTCCCTAATGCATACTTTGGTCATTTTTTCTTATTTCTGGGTTATTTTTTAGTGTGTTTAAGCCTTTGCAGACTGTGTTGACGACTGTAGACTTGTTTCCCTCAGTCGTTTGTCCTTTTTCCTGTCGGTGTCATTTAAGACATTAGGGTTTCTAGGTGTTCTTGCACACCGAGCCTTCTGTTCAGGAATAAGTCTCTTTGATTGTTATCAGTCTCGTTGTAGGTTTTTAGGCTGAGTTTTCTTGATCCTTTTCTTTTGTTGATTGTATGGTATTTTTCATTCTTCGATTAGTCCTTCTTCTTCAAAGACTTTGAGCTTAGATTGCTTCGCTTGTTTGGGTCATTTTGAGAACTCTCTTTCTCGTTGGAAAGTTTGTTCCATTAGCTTGCATGCTTTTGTGTCTGTTTCGCTTTGGTTGAGTCATTCAATTTCAAAAACTTACATTCGCAAAACTCGAACTAGTGTTTTTTTTTTTTTTTTCCATTGAATTAGTGCAATATGTGCTTCATTTCATTGAAAATCCAAAAATCCAAAAATATCTTTCAATTGAAAAGTGAAACGTTCCTTTACATAACTAACATTTCTCAATTTAGGAAAGAAATTCATTTTTGATGGATTGCATTAAAGGCATTAGAAGTTTCTAAAAATGTTTTATTTGTTTGCTTGTTTGAAAGATTTCTATCCTTCTTATAGCTAGCATTCATCTAATTGAAGTGGTGTTCATTTGCATATAGTTTGCATCTAGGAATTTGAGCTATACATTCGATAGGGCCTCGAAATGGAAACATAATTCAAGATTAATTTTAAAATTTACTCAATGAACCTAAGGCAAAATTGGAACCTAACGAAACATTTCTAGTGGTCTAGGCTAGAGACATGTTTTGGCGTCATAAAACCTAGCAAATTTCGCTCACCTTTTGGCTTCAAACAACGCTAGCACGGACTTGTGCTACCCATACCGTCGTGTATATAAAGCAAGACCCCTCTAGGTTGCAATCCTTTTATCCATAGGAATCCGAGTCTGCCTCGTTGTAACTGTGATACATCGAACACAACATTCGGGGAGACTACCTGCACGTACGTCAATTCCTTGGTCATTTCTGTTTCATTTGATCACCAAGGTGTATATGGCAGTTCACGGAAACTTGGTACACCCTCTTGCTTAGAATTCCTGAGAAGTCATTTCGATCTTTTCGTGACTCTTTAAATAAGAGAAGAGATCATCGAGCACTTTTCCTTTCACGCTCGTTTCAAATTGAAAGTGACCAGAGTCATATTTTTCCTGTTTTTCGACTCTTAAAACATGAAACAGTGAATTTTGGTTTCAGTGATATAAAATTAATCACCTATGATTACACGCCCATTAAAATTTTGTTACTTAGTCTGATTGATTTCCTTGGTTATTGATTTTGGTACCTTCGATTGGTTATCTCTTTTCCTTCCTGTTCTGATTTACAATCAATGTGGCGGAACATCCAATTTCGTCGTCTTCACTACCTCCTAGTGGTGGTTCTTTTCCGGACGCTTCTTTCAAAACCCCTCAATCCACTAGGTCTGCTGAGTTCTCGCAACCTCTTATTCCATCTATCCAACCCCTTGCTACTCGGTCTCCCCTTGACGAACTAGTTGAATTCAATTGGCCTCCTTCGAGTACTTGATCCGGTTTTGGGGATTGTTGTCGTTCCTAGAGACAGCCTAGAGTTGCTATAGACCAGTGCCTAGGACATCTTATATAACAAGGAGCATATGGTATAACAGAGGGGGTTATCAATAACGAGCTCTCATGCTATCTCTTGTAAAACAAGGAAAATAAATCTGAATGGGACCAAGACCTTCAGAAATTGACACAAAGACTGGGATATTGCAGAGGCAACATGTAAAACTCCAATATTAAAGAAACAGATAATTCAGAGACAACTTACTGTAAAGAGGGCCAATTCAGAAATACCTCATAGAAATAAGTTATCAGAAGGTGTATGTAGTGAATGAAACATTGAGAAGATATTAGTTAACATTGAGCTGATATCCAGATACACAATACCACCATGCATGGGCTTACCAATCTAAGAATCCAGACATAACAGTAGCATTTTAAAAACACCCTCCCAAAGAAACTAATATAGCAGAAATACGATTTAGATGAATAATGGAACATAATATCATGCATGAGCCATATTTAAAGCGCTTGAATAATCCAAGCATGGGTATCAACTAGGATAAATCCATACCAAAAATTAGTGAGCCACTCGCATTCCAAAACATGATACAGGAAAGATAGATGAAATGAAATGATATATTAAAATAACACATAAGAGAAAGTTACAGACTACGAAGTACCAAAGACCAGAATCCTCTTTAACAGATGGAACTCCTCCTCACTGAAACCCAATGGGCTCTGAGCCTTCATACAAAAGTTCTACAAAATGTATACAAAAAGCCTTTCACTGCATAGTTTTCTGATAAAATCTGGAACCCTAAATTATCTGTTCTTTGGGAGCTTTATAGGAGAACAAGAAAGCTCCAAAAGGGAGTAGGTGATGAAAATTTAATTTGCCTAATTAAAACAAAATGGCGGAAATGTGCACGCCCATACTGCTTGATGACTTTGTAATGTTGTTTGTACCTTGCTACTTGCTTACAAAAATAAATACGCTGGGTAGAAAACTCTTCAGGAACACGGCAAAGGAATAAAACCATATGACATTCCGTCCTTTCCAGAAGAAAAATGGTGCTGAAAAGAAAGCTGTAGAGTATGTTTTCTGCGAATGGTACCCTTTGCCTTCAAAACCATGAATTACGAATTAAAATCTTTAATGCTGAATGTTGAATTCCTCTGATCTCCCATTGATACTCTTTGCCGCAACATTAATATCTTCATCTACACAATCTGTGCTTTGAATGGCTCTGCAGGGTTCGACAGATTTTAACCCTGCACCTTTAATGGAAGTCTTGTTGGCATATCTTCTCGGGCCTTTCTTCATAATTTCAACTCCTGGAAATGGTCCTTTGATGTGTCCTCTATCACAGTAATAGAGACTATAAATCACGATAGTTTTCCGCCGCTGTAAACTTGCAAAACCCGCAAACTCGTCAAGAAAACAAATGCATGGGGACGGCGATGCAGTGGGGATGACTGTGTAGCAACGCGGCATGATGAAATGGTGGAAGTATGCGGGGTGGCGATGAAAAATGCAGTGGAACAATGGTGGACAGACTGGGCGGAGGTTTTTAACGTAAAACAATGAAAATTTGACTTACAACTGGAATATATAATGGGAGGAGGAAACATGTGACACACACGTGGAACAGGTGACGTGGAGGAAGACTGAGTCAACGGCGGAGCATGCAAATGATCCGGACCGTTCGATCTCCAGAAGAGATCAACTACTGAAACTGCATCGGAGGGCGATGGACTGTGGGCTAGGGGCACTGTACACTTGGATTAACACCCGTGCATCTCCGTAGTGCGATGACTGTCAGATTAAGACCTCCAGATCGGATGACTGTCATGAATATCGCGCCGTGACTTCGGACGGACAATAACGCGCTATGGAGGGTGGTTTTGGAGCTGTACACAGAGACACGCGGCAAGCAATGTATGGAATCGCTCCGATTTGAGAAATATCGCCTGCCTCCGAAAGGCGATGCGATGAAAACTGGCGAGTTTTGAACAGTGTTCGGGCTCGGGGACCACCAGGACAGATAGACTCAGGGCCGTTGATCTTACGGCTTGATCAGACAGTAGGTAGGTGGACTATGGGCGTGACAGAGTTTGAACAAATGCCGTCCGATCTGTACAGATCGACGGCTCAAAGTGCGCCCGATATACATTTGATAGGCGCCCATCGGACTTGGCTCCTGGTCTCGGAGCTGGGGTCATGTGGGAGAGAAGGGTGCAGGGGCTTGGTCGAAAGGGGCTGAGGCCTAATATATTTTCAAAAGCGGATTTTCAGCCTTGCACAATGTAATTTGGGGATGAAAAATAGCAACGATATGCAGCAAAAGATTTTCTAGGCCAAACAAAAAGGAGGTCCGAAAGGTTTAAGCAGAAATGCTGGTCAGAAAATTAATAGGAGGCCAACATGATCAACATTGGCTCCACCTGGGGACGGCACGTTCATCCTCAGACGTGTCGAGAACTTTGCAGACCTTCCTGATCATCTTTTATGCCGACTCTTCTCTTTAGCATCTCTTCTTTTCACTTAATGATTCGTCACACCACCCACATTGTCAAATAAAGGTAAAAGCAGAAACTAATATACAATATGATACATCAGGCACTCTCGGCTTGAATCAGAATTGGAAGTAGGGTTTAAGGAATTGACCGTTTACAGGGGTGTCAAGCAAGTCACCCTGTAAATTCTCCAACATGAAAGTATTATTACCTCCCCGTTCCACAATTTTAAAGGGGCCGAACCAGAGGGGGTCGAATTTGCTGTGTTTTCCTTTTTCAGCCCTCCAGATATCCCACCTGAGCACTAAATCACCAATCTGCAGATTCCGGTCCTTAGCATGCTGAACAAAAAGGTATTTCATCTTCTCCTGATACTCTGTTAGCCTTTGATTCACTTGATTGCGTGTTTCTTCCAATTCCACCAGCTGGTTTATTCTCCTGATCACATCATCAAGTTCTTCTTGAATTTCCTGCATGAATTGGGCTATTGGTAGGGCTAATTGAATAAGGAACACTACTGCCCTCCCATATACCAATTCATATGGGGATTTCCCAGTTTCTCTCTTGCTAGTAATTCTATTGGCCCATAGAGCAAATTTCAATTTGGAATCTCAATTTTTCTGATTCTCATTTATAGCCTTCTTCAGCGCCCTTACCAGGGTTTTATTGGAAGACTCTGCCAAGCCATTTCCTTGTGGATAATAGGCTGTAGAGTGACTTAGTGTGATGTTATACTGCTGACATAAGCTTACAAAATTTGCAGACTTGAAGGCCTGTGCATTATCAGTCACTATTATGGCAGGACAACCAAACCTGGATATGATGTTTTCTTCCATGAATTTTGTTATCACAGTATCTGTGGCGTTCCTCGCAGGTATGGATTCCACCCATTTTGTGAAATAATCAGTGGCAATTAAAATCCACTTATGCTGACCACTTGATGGAGGATGTATTTCACCTATAAAATCAATTCCCCATTGTCGGAATGGTTCACCCACGTGCACGGGAATCATAGGCAGAGGTGCCAACTTCCGCCTTTCAGCAAATTTCTGGCACTTCTCACAAGCTCTTACCCGGGCAAAAACATCCCAAAAAAGCTTGGGCCAATAGAAACCAACCTTTAGGATTTTGTGAGCAGTGGCCCTCCAGCTGTAATGACCCCCACAGATTCCTTCATGAAATTAAGCTATGATACTCTCTACCTCATCCTCTGTGAGACATAGGAGTAGGATGCCTGAGGGATCATGCCAGTATAGCCGGCGATTGGCGACTATGAAATTCTGTGATTTCAATCTTAACGTTCTATATTTAGCTTTATCACAGCTTGGAGGACAACTGAGTGTGAGGAGATATTCTACTATCTCTTTGTACCACTGACTGGTGAGGTACTTTATATGTGTACCCGGAGTAGCTACCCCAATTCCCTGTCACTCTTCTTTCTCTTCAGATTCCTCACCTGCTATTATAGACAAATTTATGCCCAGAGCTTGATAGTTTGACTCAGATAATATTTTGGCAAGCCCCTGTCCTTTGATCAGTCTAGTAGGGCGGATGTCTAAGTCATACTCCTGTATTTTGGCAATCCACCTTCCCCTTTTTCCTTCGCTGTCTCCTTGAATAAGAATATCTTTTACAACTGCTGTAGGCACAAATGCAGTGATGTGGGACTGTAAAACATACATGCGAAATGCTTTAAGGAATTTTACCAGGGCATATGCCTGCTTCTCCAATATGTTATATTTCAATTCTGCATCACGAAGCACCTGACTGAAGAAGGCAATAGGCTGCTCATACCCTTCCTCATTTTTCTGCAATAAAACTCCTGCTAATGTATGAGGTGATGCAAATGAATAGATCATAAATGGTTTGGCATAATCTGGCCTGGCATAGTGCGATGACCGTCGGATGAAGACCTCCAGATCGGATGGCTGTCATGAATATCGCGCCGTGACTTCAGACGGACGATAACGCGCGATGGAGGGCTGTTTTGGAGCCGTACATGGAGACACGTGGCAAGCGATGTATGGAATCGCTCCGATTTGAGAAATACCGCCCGCCTCCGAAAGGCGGTGCAATGAAAACCGGCGGGTTTTGAACAGTGTTCGGGTGCGGGGACCACCAGGATAGATAGAATCAGGGTCGTTGATCTTATGGCTTGATCGGACGGTAGGCAGGTGGACTATGGGCATGACAGAGTTTGAACAAAGTGCGCCCGATATACATTTGATAGGCGCCCATCGGACTTGGCTCCTGGTCTCAGAGCTGGGGTCATGTGGGAGAGAAGGGTGCGGGGGCTTGGCTGAAAGGGGCTGAGGCCTAATATATTTTCAAAAGCGGATTTTTAGCCTTGCACAATGTAATTTTGGGATGAAAAATAGAAACGATATGCAACAAAGGATTTTCTAGGCCAAACAAAAAGGAGGTCCGAAAGGTTTAAGTAAGAATGCTGGTCAGAAAATTAATAGGAGGCCAACATGATCAACAGGGACGAAGGGGAATTTCCTGCTCTTACAGCTGGATCGCCTTTTGTTGCTGCTGTTAGCCACCTGTAAAATTTGAATATCCCAAAAGGTGGCTAAATCTATTTTTGAGCCTTCAAGGAACAATTTTTCTCACTAAAAATTGTTGGCTCTTGAAGACTTTTTGAAGGCATCATGCCTCTGCCCAGCCCTCACTGCTGTTCCCATCTTGAAAAACTCTGAAATCCTGCTGATTTCCAAAGCCAAAATATTGCTGCAAACACCATTTTCTCCTTTCCCTTCTTCCCAAATTAACCTCATCTTTCTATCCGCTTATTTCCCACAAAAATCCCTCATTTTCACATTTCTGCCTTTCCCCTCATCAAAATCCCCTTTATAAGGTTTAAGACTCACTCTTGGCCTTATCGGAACCCTCATTTCCTTTGAAAAAACGTTGAAAAATCATAAAAATGCATTGTTTTGACTTAATCCCCCTTGGGCTAAGTCCCTAGCCTCTCCGCCCATACACCATGGCGCCGTGACCGCGCGATGAGCCAGTCGGGCGCTTATCCAGTTTAAATAAATATTTCTTCGCAAACCATTAAAAAACCTTTGATATTTATTTAAATCGTTGAAATTCATTTTTATTCATTTTTCTGCTCGTGCAAATTATGGAGCGATCTCGACCGTCGATTCAATCCATAGATCCGACGGTGCGGAGTGCGCCTCCCTGTGGACCCCCCAGCCGTGCGCCGTTTTCCCAAAACCGCGTGGTTTTTATCGCATCACTCTTCGGCGTAGGGCGGTTTTTGCCCGAGGGCCAGCAATTCCATACGCTGCTTGACACGCGTCCCGAGCATTGTTCCAGAAACCGCCATCCACCGCTTATTAAAGTCATCCATCGTGCGTTATCGTTCGAACCTGGACGCCCAACGATATCGCTGTGGACCGTCCGATCTGGGCCCACTGATCCAACGGTGATCGCTCGCCGAAGTTTCTCGATGGTTAACGAAGGTGCGCGCGTGATAGCTGGGCTATCGTATAGCAGCAAATCAATCTCCGCCGTCGATCTGATCTGCAGATCGACGACCCACAATTCATCGCCTGATATCTCCATTTGACTTTCCATTGCCCAATCTCGACCGTCGATCTCTGCGCGATCGATGGTTCAGATTCATCCTCCTCCTTTGGCCGCCTTGTTCAATCTCGACCGTCGATCTCTGCACGATCGATTGCTCGGATTTAATTTTTCTTCCGCCCATTCTATGATCTCCCCAATTGATCCAGACCGTTGGATGATGCCATCCAACGGACCCTCTCCTTCCACACGCCCTCCGATGCAGTCAACCTATAAAAGCAGGATTTCTTAATAGTTTTCGTATTCTGCAGGGTTTTTATCATTTTCTCGCAATTTTCGAAGAAGATTCAGAGGCAGAGGGTGACGACCCTCCCATCTATGATTCGTCAAAGGAAATCATCCACAGGGTGGAAATGCACGTTTCTTCAGTGTTTCCTCAGGCACAGATGCCTTATGAACCCTGCGCAGCCCTGCACAACAACAAATCGGGCACAGACAAAGAGTATCAATGTCGAAGACAAAAACACACCAGAACAGAGGATTAAAGGAAAGATTTGTGGGGATTACGTCTAAGATGCTTATCAAAAGCCTAATCCCAAAATAAAACACAGTTTACAGAAAGCATAAAGGATTATCAGACAGGAAACCTCCACCGCCACATATGAGGTTAATCAATTTCTCCCAGCTACCACAGAGCCACCTGTTGCCTCAAACCATTCAAACAAAGGCTGAAGTTATTGAAGAAGATTATATTTGTCCTCAGCGCAGCCAAGAAGTTACTACTGCAATGAAAATTAAGAGTAACCCTAGCGTCACACAGAGTCTCAAAGGTCAATAAATCTCCCACTGAGCTTAATTTATAAGTGTAAATTTATTCATTGAGCCCCTCAAAGGCCAGGGACCATTAAATCTGTATTAATTTTAATTGAGATATTTTATCAGATCTCACCTCCTCATTCTTCTATATATACTACAACAGAAGATGAGTGAGTGGTTGGTTGTAGAACTTTGATATACATTTGAGAAAAAACTTCTGATTGTACATAGTGTTCACTAGCTCTTGGAGCTCTGCTGGTGATAGATAGGTTAGGCTGAGATGTGTAGACGATTGCTAACCTAAAGCACTGGAATTAAAGCTGTAACTGGTTTGAAGCATCTATACAAGCTAATTTATGGGATCCTGGTCTATGTTGACAGTGATGTTTCTCTAATTGTAACTTGTTATTTTTGTTTCTATTTTCATCTGTGTTTCATATTCTCTTATAAAGAACAACATGCATAGAGTTAGGACCTACTGTATATCAGTAACCTTCTCTGACTGAAAATCTTTATCTGAATGTTTTCTTCTATTTGTGTTATTTAGGAATGAATTAATTCAATTTAAGCATAGGAATGCTGGCGTTCCCTCGTCTTATTGTCTTAGCTGAATGTTATTCTTAGATGTTATTTTCAGTATATGTTTTGTGAAGATGAACTGTGGAAGATATGGTGAGCCCTGGTCCCAGTATGATCCCACAGACTATCTGATTGTTTCCCTTTGAATGTGTCAAAAGCTGGCTAGTTTCAAAGTACTTACCAGATCTTAGGCCATTCTGTTGTTATCTTTGTATTTGTCTTGAAATTAACCAAGTAAAGAAGAACTAGGAGAGGATTTGTGGTGAGCCCGGCCCGCTAGTTTCTAATCCAAAATTTGCCTTCAAGTTTCCCTCTGTTTTAAGATGTTTTCTATTAAAAGTGTATCAAAGGCTGGCTAGTTTCAAAGTACTTACCAGATCCTAGTTTACTTTTATGTCTTTCTTGAGTCCATGTCAAAGGCTGACTAGTTTAAAAGTACTTATCAGATCCTGGACTGCTCTTGTTTCTGCATCTGTTTATTTCTCTTTCTTATTGTATCATTCCATTCCATAAATCAATCTTCAAAGAGATCCTTAGACATAGATGACTTGCCCCATGGACCACTCTTGCCTCTTGCTGTTCCAATTAAACCCTATTATGACTCCATAGCCCAATGGACTAAAACCTGCAATTTTCTACCTTTTTGACCGAAGATTACTCTGATTGCCTGCAAATTCTCACTTTTGAAACTTTTTGCACTCAGAACTTTCCACCTTGAACAATAATCATGCTAAACCATCCAAAAAACAAACAAACCATCGGCCTTCATAACTAGCCTAATATCATAACCCCAAACTTCAAAGACAAATCCATATTTTTACATATTGGAGAGATCCCTCTCTGGATTCAGGAGGGCTAGATCCTAGAATCCCAAAGTTGGTTGAAACGATGTTGTTTCTGTAATTGGACTCTGCCAATCTTGCTAATAAATTACAGATCCCCAACATTTCTGGCGACTCTGCTGGGGACCTGAACCCAGAATCATTTTTCATCTCTATAAAAATTGTGAGTAAAAAGCAGCCTTTTCAAGCACTACCAACAAAGGGTAATCATGATGAAACTTGTGTTGAATCAATGACAAACTAGGTAAAACCCTAGGTTCTTCTCAAGCTTTTATTTGACCTTGAAAAATCAGCTAGCTTAGCCATAAGAGTAGACTGTCTTTGTCTCATAACCGTAGCTAAGTTTCGAAACAGAGTTAGCATATTCTTAGAAACCACACAACTGAAAAATAACTCGGAAAAAACCAAAAATATTTCAGATTGGTAGTAAAACACTTACTCTTACCTTGACACTTACCTTTGTTGTGTTTTACCCCATACTCTTAGATAGAGTCTGGAAAAGGCCAGGTAGCTTCCAGATCTCATCCTCTTTCAGAGGTGAAATATCTGGTAAATTCCCTCCCAGTCAATCTCTGGTTAGAGTTTGTTGTGCTCCGGGATATCCTTGAAAAGGGATATGTCACAAGCATGGTGGTGGACCATAAAACCTTTTACCTCTGAAAAGAGCTAAAAACTTCCACTTGGCGACTCCACAATCCTGAAAAGACCTTAAGACTCCACTGGAAAGAACCCTGATCATCATAATATTATTCAAACTCAGTTAGAGGACTGTAGGATTGAAATTTAGGTAAACAGATTAGTTAACCACCCAAAGACTGTCATACCTGGTTGAACTTGTCTTGTTTATTTGGGTCTGAAAAACACAACATAGTGGCTCCTAGAAAGATTCACACTAGAGCCTATCCTGACCCTGATCCACCTGAAGTAGTTGATAACCCAGAAATTATCCTTAGGAAGTCTCCTAAGATTAAATTATCAACTGTTTTCAGACCACCCTTGAGAGCTAAATCAGTTCTTGAACATCTCGGCACTTCAATCACAAGCTGACTTGGTAAATCGATTATTACTAGGAACTAGGTCGTTTGATGATATAATGAACGATTAAGATGTTCACTTTCTTCCTCACCAGAACTAATGTGTGAACATCTTGGCCAGTAGAGAAACAACACCACAGTCTATGTGTCTGTTAAGTTGGGTGTCTCATCCAGAGTTGGCTACGACGATCTCTTGTTGTTCCATCACATCTTCTCGTCCTTCATCCTTTGTTCAGGCTCCTCCGCCAGGCCCACATTCCTTTTGTCGACCTCTTGTGATCCACCCTCACCTCCTTGCCATGCTGGGTGCATGGTGTGCTCCCCTTGGTCCTTCTGCACCATTAGTCAACCTTCCACAGGACTATCAGTCCAAAATTCCATTATATGATGCTAACAATACTACAAATGCATCACAACATGTGGATAAGATGGATGACTATTTTGACAGAAATGAAATTGATGATGATTCTGTCAAACTTAGATTATTTTCCCAAAGCCTGGGGGGAGAAGTAAGAAAATGGTTTAAAGGCTTAGCCCCCCATAGTATCAATGATCTCCAAGGCTTCCATCAAACATTCTTAAACAAATGGGAAGTTAAAAAGAATCCTTTCCAAGTCCTTTCTAATTACAAGAACCTTCATAGGAACCCTGGGGAAAGCGTCCAAGCTTATTGCACTAGATTCAATAGTGTGTATAATGCACTTTCCCCAGAGCTAAAACCTCCATAAGGCTCAACTTTAAAAAAGTTTCCTGAAGGATTTGACTCTGACATGGCCTATCATCTGAGAGAGAGAGACTTTGCAACTCTTGAAGATATGCAAAGAGGTGCTCTTTCTTTAGAGGTCAACCTGATGGAAAAAAGAGCAAGGATGAAAGTTGAGAAGAGAGTATCTTTCAGAGAGGAATCCACACCTTCCACTTCCAATTCAAAGATGGAAAGAATGATGGAAGAAATGATGAAAGAGATGAGCATAATTAAGAGAGCAAAAGCAAGCCAAAACCAAAGTGCTCCTCAAAATAGGAACCAGAAACAGAATCAGAATGTTAGAAGGAACCAACCTTCAAACAAACCTAGGGAAGATGATCAGCAGATCACTCCTCCCTTTCATAAAAACTATGTAAGTGAGGTTGAGGAAACAGATATAACAGAGGAAGATGATATTAACCTATTTGGGGTAGATCTTGATGACTTTGAGGTTCATTATGATAGAAAACAAGGTCTTTATACATCTTATGATGACAAAAGAGATGATAATGAAAATTGTTGTCAAGACATGGAAAATGCCATCACCGAACCTCGAAGTGAATATGACCTTAGAAGTAAATCTAGTCAACAAACTCCCAACAACAAAACCTCTGACAAATCCTCACAAAAAAACACTGCAACCAAGCCTAAAGTTGTCAAACAAAAGGATAAAACCATGGCTGAAAATTCTGATAGAGGTAGAGGAAAAAGCACTCAAGACAATAAAAAACAGAGTGCAGACATTAGTAGTACTAACACTACAGCTAGTACTCCTGTAAAAACAATTTTATCAAATGTAAATAAAACAAAACAACAACCTGACATTGCTGATAAAATAGCGGTCAATAAGGCTGAAACAAGTTTTTCAAAAAACCAAATTCCTTTCAGCTTGGAGCAGGAAATCTCAAAGATCAAAATTTATGTTCCCCTCACCAAGTTAGCCGCCCAACATGTATATAGGACCCAAATTTTGAAGGCGTTGAATTTAGAAGACAAAAATGACACAGCCAATCTTAACGACGACCAACCAGAGCTTATTTTTGGTCCAAATATTGAAGGAAAATATCAAGAGGGACCTGTTCCTCCCTTTTATGTAAGTTTTAACATTCATGACAAGATTTTGCACAACGCTATGCATGACTCAGGAGCTTCTCATAATCTAATGCCTAAAGCTGTAATGGAGAGCATGGGTCTAGAAATCACCAGACCTTATAAAGATCTTTACTCTTTTGATTCTAGCAGAGTAAAATGTTTAGGATTGATCAAGGACCTCTGTGTTAACTTAGCCCAAATTCCAGCCAAATGCTTAGTCATGGATATTGTTGTGGCTGATGTACCCCCAAAATATGGAATGCTTTTATCAAGATCTTGGGGGGCTAAGTTGCAGGGAACTATGAAAATGGACATGACCTATGCGACTATCCCTGTTTTCAATCAAACTAGAAGACTTTACAAGGAGTCCCATATGCAGTACATAGTCACAAGCCAAGATAGACCACAAAAATCTCCTATCTATTCTTTCAATACAGGCCTCGATTCTTTTATCATGTTTAATGATGAAACACTCAAAGAACAAGTCACTTTAATAGAGTTAATGGCCGATAGAGAGGAGGAGGTGAATACCAATGAACTTTCAAAACAGTTTGCTGAACCTTCAAACGACAGCAACCAAAGGTAGGTCTTGAACCTACAAGTCATGTGTCCCTTGCTTCTGAACATTGAGAGTCGAGAATGTATCCCTCAAATAAATGAAAATCTGGGGGAATCAGAAAAAATTCAACTCAGTACTGAGATTCCACAACGACCCTTGAGCACGACAGTTGAAGAGGAATCTAGCCAAGATAAAACCGAGAAAAGTCCTCTCTGGAGTATGTATTTTGATGGGTCATGCACTAGAACCAACGCTGGTGCAGGTGTATGGATTACTAACACTGAAAACAACCACACAGAATGCATTTCATGCAAATTGAACTTTCAGTGTTCCAATAACATAGCAGAATATGAGTCCCTTCTCTTAGGCTTACATCTTTTGAAAAAGTTAGGTGCCAGGAGAATCAATGTATATGGGGATTCTGAATTGATCATTAGGCAAGTCAATGGGGAGTATAACGCAAATCATCTTAGACTTAGAGCCTATCGGAATGATGTCATGGATATTCTGAAAACATTCAAGGAGTCCAAGGTAATCTTTGTCCCAAGGAAAAGAAACATTGCAGCCCATAATTTAGCATTTGCAGCTAGGACATGCTTAGCGCCATTTGAAACCAAAGACTGTACAACTGAGATAAAGTTTAGACCAGCAGTGCCTGATAATAAGAAGTATTGGTAGGTGTTTGACAATGACAAACAAATAGAAGACTTCATGCAATTCAGAAATGAATTCGAACTAAATAGTTCGGACTCAGAATATGAAACAGACTGCAGTGAAGAAAACTTTCTTGGTGAAGAAGAACTGTCTCCTGAGCCTGTCAATATTAACCTATTGTCTAGCAAACTTGAGAACGAAACAAAGGAATTGGAAACTCTCCATGATAAAGATGAAAGTTTGCCTAGAGGTCTAGCCCCTTTAGCAGAGTTGTTCGATTTTGACGATGTGGCCAAAAAACCAAAACTGGAACCTCTAGAGACTGAAGTGGAGGAGTGCAATATAGGCATTGAGGAAAAACCGAAAATGATTAAACTGTCTAAGACTTTGCCAGCTCACATTAAACTCAAATACATTGAGCTGTTTAAAGAGTTTTCTGATGTTTTTGCGTGGAGTTATGAAGATCTTAAATCCTATGACACCAAAATAATACAACACAAAATTCCCCTTAAAGAAAACCAAAAACCATTCAAACAGAAATTGCGCAGAATAAACCCTGTTCAGTTACCTTTGGTTGAGAAGGAGATTAAAAAGATGTATGAAGCTGGTATTATTGTCCCTACTAGATATTCTCAACGGGTATCTAATCTGGTGTCTGTTAGGAAGAAAACTGGAGAAATCAGGCTTTGTATAGACTTTAGATATTTAAACTGTTGGGGTTCCCATGTTTTGGCCAGATTGGCAAGACCAAAAGATGAGACAACATCAGAACCACTTTTGGGTCCTAGGATCTAGCCCTCCTGGACCCGGAGAGGGATCTCTCCAATGAAACAAAGAATGATATATCTTTGAAAGCTCAAATTGATATTTTAGGCTAGTTATGAAGCACAAAGGGGGGGGTTTTAATTGATTTTGGTTGGTTGGTTGCCGAGTTGGTTAGGAGATCATAGGCTGAGAAAGTAATGGGAGAAAAGGAACAAGGTAGCAAGATGTTTCAGCAAAGGGGATAGGCCAAGAAAGTGCCATCCATTGGGATATGGAGTCATGAAAGGAGAATTACTTGCAACAACTAGCCAAGGCTTTCAGAGGGCAAGTTATCTGATATGAAGGATCTTCTGGACGAGCGATGGATGGAACATTGAGAAGAAAGGTGAAAGAAAGAACAACCCAATTTACTTCTGGAGTAGGGTCAAGGTCATTTAACTCCGGACACTGCTTGGACATGCTCCGTGACTCTCAAGGGGACAAAGGGGCTATGAATCTGAGACCGGAGGTCATCTGTCCGGTGCGGTTGGCAACTCCAAGGGAAAAAATAGAGATATATTTGACAAAGAAACATCCAAGCAGCAAACCCCTAAGTTCATACATCAGCCGGTAGGCAATAACATCCACTGCGCTGGTTAAACCACATGAATTCACTCTTAGATACACATAAGCAGAAAATGTTAAAGGTAGGGAGAGCAGGAACATAGGGCACCTAACAAGGGTGAATCCTATGCTATATACAACATATGGGAAGAACATGAAACAATACCTTGAAAATACCAATAAGCAAAAGTTGAAAAACATCACCAATAAAAATGAACCGGAGGATCTATAAATTTGCTTTGTAGCCACGGTTTCAAACCGGAGGTCATGTACAATAAGCCCAATGGCTAATACAATCCAAACTTTCTCCTCCTAGCCTATTACATACGACTACTCTGCTATTCCCTCCCAAGACTGTTCTAACAGTCAGAATGAATCCCAGTAACAACAACTAACAACCCCCTCACAACATTATGTTCTCGGGAATTCTTATAGGAGAAGAGAGAAAACAGAGGTAGGTGAACATTGAATTGATCTCATTAAGACAGAACGGCGGAAGTGTTTGCTGTCTAACGACAGCGACTGTGTTGTACTCTGTGTCAAGGCGGTACACGACCTATAGGGTGATTGACACTACGGTATGTTCTTTAAGTCCTTACGGCAGTCTGGAACTCTGTGTTGTTGTACCAGAATAGAAATACCCATGGGGGAAAGTACGCAAAGGCCATTACCTCCTGCTTGGAAGTGCAGCTATCTTGGACGAAGCTGATCGGTATAATTAATCGTTCCGAGCTCGAGGGCGCAGAAGTTTCTTGTGAAGGTGTCCTTAAGAGAAATCTTGTCTTTGTTAAGGTAGTAACGGTTATGACTTCTTCAGTGCGCTCATTAGTCTTCAAGTCACTTAATCCTTGATCACGGGATTAGCACTCGCCGCAGATACCTCAAATCCGTCTCTCTGTTTGTCTCGTTTGAACCTTGAATTGGCCTCTATGTTGCCTGCCTTATTGAAAAGAAACCTTTTGTAAACAAGGGCATGAGTGGCGGAAAAAACTTTAAAACCGGAGGAATGATGGCCGGAACATTTGAGAGCGGTGGAAATAATAAAAGTGGCCAGAATATGTCATAAAATGGTGAAACTTTAGACTTTGGTGAAACTCAAAGAAATATATGAAATGCAAAAAAATGCATATGAGGGTGGAATGACTGCACATGGTGCACATCGCAAAAGGAGTGGAGCGGGTGATAAACACTGAAACTTTCATCACGATGACCTGCCGATCGACGAAGCCCAAGTGAGCGGAAAAATGCGATAGAGAAAAGTGTGATGAGCAAAAAAGTGCGCTGAGCACAGGGAAAAGCGCGATGGGAAGAGTACAACGGTGCGATGTACGATCGGGCGATGTGCGACGTCATATCAATGCGCATACGCAAGTATTTCTCCTCCATGCGATCGCACCCTATTTCGCATACATGAAATACGATTCTGATTGGTGTCAAGGCGACAGGTCCACCAACGCTCGTTTACGGGGGACAATGCCATTTGAAGAATTAAAATGGAAAAGGGGCTAAGCCTTAGTATAAGGTCGGAAGTGGGTTTTTAACCCATTCTCAATGAAATTAAAGGCTAGAAGGGGTAACGATAGAGGAATAAGGGGGAAAAGGAGGCCTTTTGGGCATTTCTTCACAACAGAGAGGCTTTATATGGGAACTCAGCAGAGGGGACTTCATCAAAGGACAAAGACACAAAGAGGCTTCAAGGATGATGTGTTTTCTTCGTTGTGCAGGCTGTCGAGGGCTCGGATTTTTCCTTTTGTTTGTGTCAAAAAAAATTTGTGGGGGGGGCTGTGGGTCGCTCACATCGGGATGGCTTCTTCTTGAGTCCGGAAAGGCTGATCTTTGGTGTAGGACAGATGCCTGCTGCTTGGCACATCCCTTTCTTTCTTTAGATCAGTTGCCATAAATTGTGAAGATATTACATCAGCAGAAAACTTTCCTCAGCAAACAACTACCTACCCGCACTATAGTCCTAACATTTTTTCAACTGGGTGCACTTGGACTTGCAGACCCTTTACAACATCAATTTTTACAAACAGGAAAATAAACCTATTATACTTCTACCCTTATTACTCCATGAGACCAGATTAGACTGTTGGTCTCATATATTTTTCTACCTAATATAATATTTGCTAGGATTAAACTGTCTAACAGACTTCTACTCTATATTCTAAGAAAGAAATTGAAATCAGTCAAGCCAGGATTAAACTGTCTGACTTGCTGGACTTTGCAGAAATTAAGAACAACTAACTACATGCTCACAGACTGATCTTATTTGAGCCTCCTACCTACCCTACTCTACTGAAATATTTACAGATCTAGCTTACAAACAGTGTCTTCCAATGTAACCAGTCCATCAAGTGATCCCATGACTGGTCCTTCTCGCTCAACCCCTTGAGCATGCTGGATAGGCAGGGCAGCTCCCACTCTTTTTGTTCAATAACAGCAGCCTTGAAAAATTTTCTTTCTGCTTGCAACATGCTGCTCAAAAAGACCTTTGATCCTTCTTCACATGTTTGCAAGAAATGCGCATAAGGATCATGAAATGATACCTGGTTATGAATATCTGGCAGGCAGGCTTCAACCAGGACTTCCTCTTCTTCCACTGGATCAAGGATAAGACTCTCTTGAGGAAGAGAATCTTCTTCATCTTCTGAACTGGAGGACTCATCATAGGCTACAGCTGTGTCCTCCTGGAGCTCTGATACATTCTGCTCTGATGTGCTGAGCTCAGTGAAGAGATCAATGTATTCTTGAGTAGGAGTGTACTCCTTTTCTTCCTTTTTTTCAAGAGAAAGCTTCTTGCTTTCATTCTGCTCAAGAATATCTTCTTTTCTTTCCTCCTATTCTTCTGAAAGGAAAGGCTGCTGGTTTCCCGTCTCACTGATGATTTGTGGTAGAACAGAATGAAGACCCAAAGAATCTTCATCTGCTATTATACTGTCATAGCTCTCCCCATCAGTGTCATAAACAGGTTGGCTCAACCAAGTCAACCATTCTGGATGCTCAACAGGTCTTTCTTCATCTTGATCCACTGAGGAGTCTTCTGGATTTGTATCATCAAACTCAAGAGATGACTGAGAAGGAGCGTGTGTTCTATAAAAGAGTTCTGAGGTGAACTGTTGTTTTAATATCTGATCGATCTCTTCTTCTGTAAAAATGGGGGTTTCCCTCTCATCATGGACAGAAGAACAACAGTCCTCTTCCTCTTGTATTCGCTGATTTGGAGGCAGGATGTTTTCTTGAGCCTCATCCTCCACACCAGATTCTGCCTCTTCTATGTAGTCTCCTGTTTCCTCAAGGCATCTTTCCTTATTAGCCTTTGTTAATAGGTCCTGATATTCTCTGGTCAGCATAACACAAGGCATAGGTAAGCAATCAGGCAGTTCCTGATCACTAACCTCCTCATCTTCTATAGATTATTGAGCATCATACATGTCTTGCTCATCTTCTCAGTCTTGAGTTTGTTCTTGCTCTGAGAGATGCATGGGATGCTCGAAATAATCATCATCTGCATTCATATTAGCCATGTACATCTTCAGCACTTCACCAAACGTTTCTGTTAATTCAATTAATTGATCGCAGAAAGCATCATACTTTGTGTCTCTGTCCATGTTTGGATTCATGCTTATGCAAAGAAGGCTATTGCTTCTCCTCAACCAGTTCAGAGTCTTCTACCAGTGGAGTCATTTGGTCTTTAGGATTTATGGAGTGTGGAGTCGCCAGGTGGATGAATTCGACTGTTTGGAGCATGCTACTGTCCACCATCAGCAATTGAAAGCCAATCTAAAGGCAAAGTGGTCTAGTCCCCAGTGGAGTCGCCATTATGTTGGTGACGACAATGGGAAATAGACTAATATCAACAACTGTAAACTCTCAGATTCTCTCCCCAGTGGAGTCGCCATTATGTTGGGGTTCCCATGTTTTGGCCAGATTGGCAAGACCAAAAGATGAGACAACATCAGAACCAATTTTGGGTCCTAAGATCTAGCCCTCCTGGACCCGGAGAGGGATCTCTCCAATGAAACAAAGAATGATATATCTTTGAAATCTCAAATTGAGATTTTAGGCTAGTTATGAAGCACAAAGGGGGGGGTTTTAATTGATTTTGGTTGGTTGGTTGTCGGGTTGGTTAGGAGATCATAGGCTGAGAAAGTAATGGGAGAAAAGGAACAAGGCAGCAAGATGTTTCAACAAAGGGGATAGGCCAAGAAAGTGCCATCCATTGGGATATGGAGTCATGAAAGGAGAATTACTTGCAACAACTAGCCAAGGCTTTCAGAGGGCAAGTTATCTAGTACTAGAGGATCTTCTAGATAGACGATGGGATGGAACATTAAGGAAAGAAGGTGAAAGAAAGAGAACAACCCAATTTTTGTCTATAGATCAGGTCAGAGGTCATTTAACTCCAGACCTGCTTGGACATACTCAAAAGCAGCTCTCAAAGAGGGACAAAGGGGCTGCTTATAGATCGGACCAGAGGTCATCTAACTCCAGGTCTGCTTTAGCAACTCCAAGGGAAAAAACAGAGATAAATTAGACAAAGAAACATCCAAGCAGCAAACCCCCAAGTTCATACATCAACCAGCAGGCAATAACATCCACTGCGCTGGTTAAACCACATGAATTCACTCTTAGATAACACATAAAGCAGAAAACATTAAAGGTAGGGAGAGCAGGAGCATAGGGCACCTAACAAGGGTGAATCTTATGCTATACTTCTGTTGCCTACCAGAAGAACATGAAACAGTATGAAAATGTAATAAACAAAGTTAGAAAAACATCACCAATAGTAATAGACCAGGATCCTATGAAATGTGCTTTGATTAATTGATGCAAAACCAGTCATGTACAATAAGCCCAATGGCTAATACAATCCAAACTTTCTCCTCCTAGCCTATTACATACGACTACTCTGCTATTCCCTCCCAAGACTGTTCTAACAGTCAGAATGAATCCCAGTAACAACAACTAACAACCCCCTCACAACATTATGTTCTCGGGAATTCTTATAGGAGAAGAGAGAAAACAGAGGTAGGTGAACATTGAATTGATCTCATTAAGACAGAACGGCGGAAGTGTTTGTGCCCATACTGCTTAATGGCATTGTGCTGTACTCTGTAGACTATTTGGAAGCCTCTGTCAGGTCGAGATTGACCTCTGATATGTTCTTTAAGTCCTTACGACGGTCTGGAACTACGGCCGCAACATGTAGGAATAAATGCTTTGGTGGAAAGTACGCGAAACCCTCCCATTCCTCCCATAGCGATGTGACTTGTCTTGAATGAGCTTCAGTCAGTGTAATTAATCGTTTTAGGGCTCAAGGAGGCATGGAGATTTCTTGTAGGAAGGTGTCCTTCTGAGAGAAGAGTACTGTGCTGTTAGGTAGCGCAGTTATGACTTGCTGGTGCGCTCATTAGTCTTCAAAATGAGCCTTAATCCTTGATCACGGGATTAGCACTCATGCTCAAATCCCTCAAATCCCTCTTTGCTGTCTCGTTTGGCCGCTGAATTGGCCTCTCTGTGCTGCCTGCATAATGAAAGAAACCTGTTATAAACCCGGGCACAGGTGGCGGAAAAAAGCTTCGGAAGCCGGAGGAATGGTGGCAGAACAGTTGAGAGCGGTGGAAATAATGCAGAGTGGCGGAATATATACGCAAAACGGTGAAACTTTAGACTTTGGTGAAACACAAAGAGAATGTATGAAATGCACGGAAATGCATATGAGGTGGGACCGGGGTACGCATCGCAATTGCACATCGCAAAAGGGAGTGGAGCGGAGTGATAAACATGGAACTTGCGATGCGATATTGCGATCGAGTGGGCTTGCGATGGGCGGAAAATGCGATAGAGGAAAGTGCGATGGGCAGAAAGTGCGCTAGGCAGAAAAGCACGATGGGAAGGAAGTGCGACGATGCGATATGCGATCGGGGCGATGTGCGACGCGATGGATCGATCGCACACAAACAATAACACGTGAAAATGCGATTATACGATTAGCGCCTTAAAGGGCAGCGCTCAGTCACAACGCTCATTTACAAGGGGACAATAGCTAAAGGGGCGGCGGAAAAGGGGCTAAGCCTTAGTATAAGGTCGGAAGTGGGTTTTTAACCCATTCTCAATGAAATTAAAGGCTAGAAGGGGTAACGATAGAGGAATAAGGGGGAAAAGGAGGCCTTTTGGGCATTTATTCATAGCAGAGAGGCTTTATATGGGAACTCAGCAGAGGGGACTTCATCAAAGGACAAAGACACAAAGAGGCTTCAAGGATGATGACGCTGGAGCATCAAATCTGTGAAGGCTCGAGCTGTTAGCCCACATTTTGCTTGTCAAAAATTTATGGTGAGCTATGTAAACAAAGCTTCATTAAAAGACAACTACCCTCTACCCAAGATGGATCATATTTTACAAAGGGTGGTAGGGTCTAGAAGAATTTCTTTGCTGGATGGCTATTCAGGGTATAATCAGATCTTGGTTTACCCTGCTGATCAATTAAAGACAGCCTTTACTACACCATGGGGCACTTTCATGTATGTGAAAATGCCCTTTGGTCTAATGAATGTTGGGGCAACTTTCCAAAGAGCCATGGACATAGCATTCTCGGAAGAATTGGGCTTCTTCATCATTATCTATCTTGATGATGTCACCGTGTTTTAAAAAATAGATGAAGAACACTTATAACATTTAAGAAAAGTTTTCGAGAAGTGAAAAAGGTTTGGAATATCTTTAAACCCTAAGAAGACACTATTCGGTCTCCAAGAAGGTAAGCTTCTTGGACACATTATTTCAGAAAAGGGTATAAAGGTAGATCCAAAGAGGATAGAGGCCATATTGCAAATCTCTCATCCTCGAAACATCAAGGAGTTGCAATATTTCATTGGGAAGATCAACTTTTGAGAAAGGCAGGAAGATACTTCCGTCTCCGTAGCTCCTTGGGAATATCCACCGTGTCTTTGAAAAAGGGCAAGGGGCCAAAATAGGTCATGGAAGCAAAAGCAATCAATTTGAACGGTGAAACAAAAACAAAAGAGCGTTAACCAAGGCTCTGGGGTTCTAAAAAGTCACGATTTTCAAGAGAAATTTATGTTTTCTCATTTGCCGCCCGAGAACATACCATAGGCTAATCGCACAAAAAATCCCCACGAGGACAAGCGCAGCCTATTGCATTCTTTAGCAAGGCATTGAGGGATGCCCCTTTGAAGTACAACATTATGGAGAAGCAAGCATTTGCTTTAGTTAAAGCATTGAAAGACTTCAGAGTGTACATCCTTCACTCACACATCATTGCCTTTGTACCAAACTCAGTTGTTAAAGACATTCTAACACAGGACCCAAATGGTAAGAGAGGTAAGTGGATTTCTATCATCCTTGAGTATGATTTAGAAATAAAACCCACTAAGCTCATCAAAGGCCAAGTTCTAGCTAGATTAATGGCTGAACAAATTGTGAAGTTCTTGATATTCATATGATTAATGCTTCAGATGATCAAGAGGAAATCTCAACACCCATTGTTGAAAACCATTTTATGAATTCCTCTTGGTATGCTGATATTCTTTATGTTCTGCTTAATTTGAATACACCTCCTGGTTTGACAAAAACAAAGGCAAGGTTCCTAAAATTGAAAGCTGTAAACTATTGCATTATAGATAAATGTCTGTATTGGAAGAATTCAAGTGGTCTATTGCTTAAATGATTTCCTGAGTTTGATGCAGAGAAGGTTAAGTACCAGTTCCATGAAGGAAAGTGTGGAGGTCATTTGTACTGGAAGACAACAGCCAACAGAATTTTGAGGGTTGGTTTCTATTGGCCTACTCTTTTCCATGATGTACACAAGATGATCATAGCCTGTCATAAGTGTCAAATTTTTGAAGGCAAAAGAAAACTACTACCCCTCCCTCTGCATCCAATCACCGTTGAAGCCCCTTTCCAACAGTGGGGACTTGACTTTATAGGAGAAATCCATCCCCCATCTTCTGCCCAGCACAGGTGGATTCTCACTGCCACGGACTATTTCACTAAGTGGATAGAAGTCATTCCTTGTAGGCAGGCCAATGATTCAGTTATCATAAAATTTATGGAGACTAATATTCTCTCCAGATTTGGTTGTCCTACCGAGATCATCACTGATAATGCGGCAACATTTGGATCAAAGAAGATGGTCAAGTTCTGTCACAGATATCAGATAACATTGGGGCATTCCACGGCCTATTACCCTCAAGGTAATGGACTTGCAGAACCCTCAAACAAAAGCTTAGTGAACATAATCAAGAAATTGTTGGAGGACAACAAGAAGTCTTGGCACACAAAGCTGGTTCATGCACTTTGGGCTGATAGATTGACTTTGAAGAAATCTATTGGTTTGTCACCCTTTCAACTTGTGTATGGTACTGATGCAATTTTTCCAAACAGCCTTGGTGTACCAGTGATGAAGTTGATTCAAGAGTTGCAGACTGAAGATAACGACATGATCAGAAGAATAAATCAGACCATTCATCTTCAACAAACCAGAGAGGAAGTGTATAACAAAGCATTGCAGAAACAGGAGAGCATTAAGAATCTTTTTGACAGAAGAACAAAGGCTAGAAATTTCAAGATTGGGGACAAATTTTTAAAGTGGGACTCAAGAAGGGAAGCGAAGGGAAAGAATGGAAAATTTTACAACCTATGGCTTGGCCCTTATTCTATTCATTCAGCTGCTGGTAACAATGCATTTTTCTTGCAGGAGTTGAATGGAGCAGAATTGTTTGGGGGTCTTGTCAATGGCAGAATGCTTAAGAATTACTTCTCTTGATCCATGTTATGTTTTGAGGCCTGTTTTATCTTTTCCATTATGAATATTTCATCCACCATTGCATTCAAAGTTGTAAAAAACAAAAATACAAAAACAAAGAAAAGAAAGAAAAGAGGGCATATTTTGAAAACAAGAAAGGTATAGCCCCATACCAAAAAGAGAAACAAATTCTGAAAGTGTGCAAGCTCAAATGCCACTCCTGAAAAACACACTTCTAGTTAGTCAAACTGTTTAATCTTGGCTAATTAGCTTTCAATTTTCTGCTGATAGGATAGTAAATTTGATATGCCAAACTGTCTAATCTTGGCTTATCAGTAGATGGTTTAGGATAGAAATTAAAGGTTCAAACATGATCAAAATCTAAACCTAAGGTTGCAAAGAGAAATGACTCAAATCTGGTTCTAATTTTCTCAAAATCTGAACCAGAAGAAAAGGAAAGACAACTCAATAAGAGTCAAATCAGAGCTGTAGAAAAGAGGAAGGAAATGTGCTCAAATTTCAGATCTTAAGCCTTCCATTTTTTATTTATTTTTTCTACAAAATAAATGTCTATGTGCAGCTTGTCTTTATGCCATAGATCACAGCAAGTCAAACAGCTTAATCTTGACTTGACTTTTTTTAAATTTATGTTTTAGAAATTTAGAGAATGAAAATCTGTTGGACAGTTTAATCCCAATAGATAGTAGAATAGGTAGAGAGGCATCTGAACTCAACTATTTAATCTGAGTTCAGGGAGAAATAAGGAGTATAATTAGATTAGTTTCCTGCTTTCAAAAGAATAAAATGTTGTGAAAAGAGTTTTTCAATCCAAGTGCACTCTATTGAAGAAAAAATGTTAGATCTGTAGGATTGGGTAGGTAGAAGGTTGTATTGATGAAAATCCATTGCTTTTATGACTGCTAATACATTTTCAGAGAAAATAATCCCAGCACAGGAAGAGTAGCCCAATGGATTAGGCAACTGATCATCCCCCCAGAGAACATTAATGGATCAGGCACATGGTCAGCCTCCCAGAGAATGCAGGTCTGAAAGTTCTTGATACCTTCAAGAAGGCACCATCCCCAAGTGGAGCCACTGTTAGCCACCTGTAAAATTTGATTATCCCAAAAGGTGGCTAAATCTAGTTTTGAGCCTTCAAGGAACAAGTTTTCTCACTAAAAACTGTTGGATCTTGAAGACTTTTTGAAGGCCTCATGCCTTTGTTCAAACCTTCACTGCTGTTCCCATCGTGAAAAACTCTGAAATCCTGCTGGTCCCATCTTGAAGTACTGCTGCAAACACCATTTTCTCCTTTCCCTTCTTCCCAAATTAACCTCATCTTTCTATCCACCTATTTCCCACAAAGATCCCTCATTTTCACATTTCTGCCTTTTCCCCTCATCAAAACCCCCTTTATAAGGTTTAAGACTCACTCTTGGCCTTATCGGAACCCTCAAACCTTTGAAAATCATGAGAAAAACCATTAAAAACCCATTTTGTTATATATTTTGGGCTTAATCCCCCTTAGGCTAAGTCCCTAGCCTTTCCGCCCATACACCCTGGCGCCATGACCGCGCGCTGAGCCAGTCGAGCGCTTATCCGGTTTAAATAAATATTTCTTCGCAAACCATTAAAAAACCTTTGATATTTATTTAAACTGTCGAAATTCATTTTATTTAATTTTTTCTGCCCGTGCAAATTACGGAGCGATCTCAACCGTCAATTCAATCCATAGATCTGATGGTGCGGAGCGTGCCTACTTGTGGACCCCCTAGCCGTGCGTCGTTTTCCCAAAACTGCGTGGTTTTTATCGCACCACTCTTCGGCGGAGGGCAGTTTTTGCCTGATGGCCAGTGATTCCATACATCGCTTGACACGCGTTTCATGTACTATTTGTAAAACCGTCGTCCATCCGTCGTCCATCGCGCGTTAATTTTCAGACCGGGACGCCCAGCGATATCGCTGTGGACCGTCCGATCTGGGCCCACTGATCCAACGGTGATCGCTCGTTGAAGTTGCTCGATGGTTAACGAAGGTGCGCGCGCGATAGCCGGGCCATCGTATAGCGGCAAATCAAATCTCTGCCATCGATCTGATCTGCAAATCGATGGCCCACAATTCATCGCCCGATCTCTTCGTTTGACTTTCCATTGCCCGATCCCGACCGTCGATCTCTGCGCGATCGTCGGTTCAGATTCATCCTTCTCCTCTGACCGCCTCGTTCAATCTCGACCGTCAATCTCTCCACGATTGACTGCTCGGATTTAATTTTTCTTCCGCCCATTCTATGATCTCCCCGATTAATCCCGACCGTTGGATGATGCCATCCAATGGCCCCGCTCCTTCCACACGCCCTTCGATGCAGTCAACCTATAAAAGCAGGATTTCTTAATAGTTTTTGTATTTTGCAGGGTTTTCATCATTTTCTCGCAATTTTCGAAGAAGATTCAGAGGCGGAGGGTGACGACCCTCCCGTCTTCGATTCGTCAAAGGAAATCATTTAGAGGGTAGAAATGCACGTTTCCTCAGTGTTTTCTCAAGCATGGATGCCTTATGAACCCTGCGCGGCCCTGCACAACAGCAAAGAACACAGCGAATCGGGCACAGACAAAGAGTATCAGCGTCGAAGACAAAAACGCACCAGAATAGAGGATTAAAGGACAGATTTGTGGGGATTACGTCTAAGATGCTTATCAAAAGCCTAATCCTCAAATAAAACACAGTTTACAGTAAACCTAAAGTGTTTTATCAAGCAGGAATGCTCCCACCGCCACAATCTGAGGCAAATCGATTCCTCCTGGCTACCATAGCGCCACTTGTTCCTCAAAGTACTCAATCAGGGGCCGAAGTTATTGAAGAAGAGCATATTTTGCCTCAGCGCAGCCAAGAAGTTACTTCTGCAATGAAGCTTAATGCAAAAGATATATGCAGAGTAACCCTAGCGTCACATAGAGCCTCAAAGGTCAACTAAGCTCCCACCGAGCTCAATTAATAAGTATAAATCAATTAATACAATGAAACACCTATACAGTTTCTTCATTGAGCCCCCCAAGGGCCAAGAAGACATTAACTCTGTATTAATTGTAAATTGACATCAGATCTCACCTCCTCATTCTTCTATATATACTACAACAGAAGATGAGTGAGGGGTTGGTTGTAGAACTTTGATATACATTTGAGCAAAAACTTCTGATTGTGCATAGTATTCACTGGCTCTTGGAGCTCTGTTGGTGATAGATAGGTTAGGCTGAGATGTGTAGATGGTTGCTAACCTAAAGCACTGGACTTAAAGCTGTAACTGGTTTGAAGCATCAATACAAGCTGATTTATGGGATCCTGGTCTATGTTGACGGTGATGTTTCTCTAATTGTAACTTGTTATTTTTATTTCTGTTTTCATTTGTGTTTCATATTCTCTTATAAAGAACAACATGCATAGAGTTAGGACCTACTGTACATCAGTAACCTTCTCTGACTGAAAATCTTTATCTGAATGTTTTCTTCTGAATAGTGTTATTTAGGAATGATTTAATTCAGTTCGAGCATAGGAATGATGGTGTTCCCTCGTCTTATTGTCTTAGATGAATGTTATTCTTAGATGTTATTTTCAGTATATGTTTTGTGAAGATGAACTGAGGAAGATATGGTGAGCCCTAGTCCCAGAATGATCCCACATACTATCTGATTGTTTCCCTTTGAATGTGTCAAAAGTTGGCTAGTTTCAAAGTACTTACCAGATCTTAGGCCATTCTGTTGTTATCTTTGTATTTGTCTTGAAAGTAACCAAGTAAAGAAGAACTAGGAGAGGATTTGTGGTGAGCCCGGCCCGCTAGTTTCTACTCCAAAAGTTGCCTTCAAGTTTCCCTTAGTTTTATGATGTTTTCTATTGAAAGTGTATCAAAGGCTGGCTAGTTTCAAAGTACTTACCAGATCCTAGTTTACTTTTATGTTTTTCTTGAGTCCATGTCAAAGGCTGACTAGTTTAAAAGTACTTATCAGATCCTGGGCTGCTCTTGTTTCTGCATCTGTTTATTTCTCCTTCTTATTGTATCATTCTATTCCATAAATCAATCTTCAAAGAGATCCTTAGACATAGATGACTTGCCCCATGGACCACTCTTGCCTCTTGCTGTTCCAATTAAACCCTATTATGACTCCATATCCCAATGGACTAAAACCTGCAATTTTCTACCTTTTTGACCGAAGCTTACTCTGATTGCCTGCAACTTCTCACTTTTGAAACTTTTTGCACTCAGAACTTTCCACCTTGAACAGTAATCATGCTCAACCATCCAAAAAACAAACAAACCATCGGCCTTCATAACTAGCCTACTATCATAACCCCAAACTTCAAAGACAAATCCATCTTTGTACATATTGGAGAGATCCCTCTCCGGATTTAGGAGGGCTAGATCCTAGAATCCCAAAGTTGGTTGAAACGATGTTGTTTCTGTAATTGGACTCTGCCAATCTTGCTAATAAATTACAGATCCCCAACAGCTGTTGTGGTACCTCCTAGTCCCCGTAGTCTTTTCGAAGATCATACAGAAGACTCAAATATGGATTCCTCCAGTTCTATTGGAAGTGAAGGAATGCCTGTATCCACAGGAGAATATCAACTGTTTCCTAAAGATCTTTGTCATGCCTCTATCCAATCTTCTTCGCCTTCGGTGTCACTTCCGGTTGGCTATAGGTCTCTGAGTCATATTATGTCTGGTGTTACGTCCATTGCATAATCCAGCACAGTAACTCCTCCTCAGAGTTCGGTCCAATCTTTGTCAGTACCGTTACCTTCGGCGTCAGATCCGTCGGTTACTGTTACATTTGTTCCAGTCCAACCTACAATTTGTGTGGCTTCTAGTTCAGTTTCCACTACTCCTGTGATTCCTGGTGGTTTCACTTTTGAAGAATATCTATTGGTTGTTCAACAACAGAATTCTCAGGGTTCTCAGCAGTCTCAGGCTCCTAGAGATCCTCATTTTCATTACTATGATGTTGTTGGTAATCCTGTATATGTATATCCGCACCATTATGATGAGCGTGGGAATCCAGTTTATATGCCTCCTATAGATCCTTATCAGGCCATTTATGATCCTTATCAGTTTTTTACTCATTTGGGACCTACTTTTCATGTGCAACCCTCTGGCTTACATGGACAACCCTCCCAGGGACAACCTTTAGCTCAACAGGGCCCTGCTTTTGGTCCACAGGGACAACCATACGGTCCACAAGAACAACCTTTACAAGGAAAACCATTGGTCCAACATGGACAACCCTCTGGTCCCTCGAGTCAACCTCTGAATCAACCAAGATCATCCTTTGGTCCTAGGGGGCAAGTTTATCCATCACAGGGACAACCTGTTGCACCTCAATCACAGCTGTACGTTCAGTATGGCCCAAATATTGTGAAACCAGGACAATCCTTTGGTCCTTCTCTGGGTCAACCTAGTCCGTTGCAACCATCGGGCCAACCTTTCCCACAAAGCCAACCTGGTGGCCCTCAATAGCCGGTTCAACTAGCTCAGCAACCGTTGCAACCTGCCCACTAGCAGTTTCCTTCGTTTCTGCAGCCGGTTTTACCTGTTTATCCTGCTCAACAACCTCAAACTCAACCAGTATATAGTGTGCCTCAGATTCCGTACCCTAAAAATAAACTTGTGTATCAACAACCTCCAAATCATAACTACATTCCGTAGCATAATATTTATGCTACTCAGCAAGGACCTCAGTGGTCTAATTCGACTCAATATCCTGGTCCTCAATTTAGTATCAACTGAATTATCCTATTTTTAATCCCTATGAGCTGAATCCTTCGGGACAGAATATATGGGGATAGAATCTTGCTCGGACTGGGTGGAATGTACATACAGGTCTGTTGGAAATGTTGTCATTGATGGCAAAGAAAGAAAAAAGGAGGCGTGACTGAATCACGAACGAGCAAAGGAGCGGCACTGAATCACGGACAGGGCAAAGGAGGCGATGACTGAAACAAAAGACGAGAAAAAAAGGAAGCGATGAATACAATGGAGGCGACAAATGAAGGCGAGAAAGAAGCGAATATAACAGAGGCAGAGTTGTTATCACTGCAGCAGAGGCAGAGGCAGAGGCAAAGCGACAGGAGCAGCAGAGACAGAGGCAGAGGTAGAGCTGTTATAATTCCGAGAATCGCCCAACCCGAAGGACAGATATAAAATTCCGAGAATCGCCCAAGCCGGCAGATACAGTCGTATGTATAATTCCGAGAATCATTACCCGATGGGCGTTACATATAACATATAAACCATATTCCGGCAATCGCTTAACCCTTTGGCAAAGTATACATATATGTCTGTTATATTATGGAGCACACAAAACGAAGTTTTAGATGGTGGGACCTCTCCCCAATCGCAATCGGAGATCGCAAGGGCAGCGGAACATCGCAACAGAAAGTTACGATTGCGATCGAAGGCCGGACCCGATCGAGTTATATACCACAGTTAATTGCTAATCGCATCCGAGTTCCCAATCACATGTCTTTTGTAAAACGCTGCGATTGAAATGCCGGACCCGATCGAGTTATATACCACAGTTAATTGCTAATCGCATCCGAGTTCCCAATCGCATGTCTTTTGTAAAACGCTGCGATTGAAATGCTGGACCTGATCGAGTTATATACCACAATTAATTGCTAATCGCATCCGAGTTCCCAATCGCATGTCTTTTGTAAAACGCTGCGATTGAAATGGCGAACCCGATCCTGTTATAAGCAGGAGTTAATAGATGCAAATCGCATCCGTGTTCTGATCGCAATCGAAACTTTTCTATTATGCACCCCGATTGCATTTGTTTGAAGTTCCGGACCCGATGGGTGTATAAACGGTGGTTAATACATATTTGAGTTACGGTCAAATTGCATCGGCACTGGTCAATCGGAACATATGTTAAAGACTTGCGATTGCGATTGAAGCCCGGATCCGATGGGCTTATAAATTATGACTAACAAATGTTTCAGTTCCATGGTCAATCGCATCGGAGGTAAAGTGGAGCATCGGAACATCACAACAGAAAGTTGCGATTGCGATTGAGAATTGGACCCGATGGACTGATAAATTGTGACTTGATAGGTTTGAGTTCCGGAACATGTTAACAAAGATTTGCGATTGCGATTGAAAGGCCGGACCCGATGGGTTTATAAGCCAAGACTGATATATGTTTGAAGTTTTGCAATAACAGTGAATAATCGCAATCGGAAGAGGCTGAGGAGTGATACATCGCATCGGAAAAGATCGGCGAGTGAGCCCGAAAGGAGTTCTTATTTGTTTAAAGAGTTTTTATTATATAATGCCGAGAATTGATTTAAGTCTTTTTAAAAGGAAGTTTGTATGTATGCCGAGTGTTGAAATTACTTATATATATATGAAAAGGCGCTGTTATATATATATATAACGCTGTTGCGATAAGCCATGTGGTCTGTAGACCCACGGGCCTCAGCTTAACGGGAGGGCGATTCTTAATATACAATGACTGTGATATATGTCCATTCTGCTTGCGGAAAGTTCCACATCAACAAGACACTTGCTGCAAGTCAGCAGTCACGTATCTTTCTAAGAGGCACTGATATAAAAGCACTGTTACACGTATGCAACAATTACACCACAGCAGAGGACAGAAAAGCATACAGAGCAGAAAAGAGTCAAAACACAGTCACAGAAAATACAAATGCGCAGCAAGCCAAGAGACAAAACGAGTGAGCTGGAGTTCTCATTTAAATCTGAATGTAAATGTTTTATTTAAATTTATATTGTTGTGATGCATTGGCAAGTCTCCGGAAGAGAGCAAATATCCCACTGTAATATTAAAATAAGCACCTACAGTTACATTTTTCTGAGTGAGCTGAAAAGAGATGAGAAGGCAGAAGGCAAAGAGACATGGCTGTCCATTTCGAATTCCCAGTGGAATACAAACAGTCATGGAACTATTTTTGTATAAAACAGGGTAATATCCAAGGGGAGAGAGTTGATGGAAAAGGAGTGAGAGAAGAAGAGAGTATGCAGCAGAATTAAAGAGAGTTGAAGAAAATAAGAAAGCTGCAAGAAGAATGTGAATAAGGAGGAGCTGAGCAAAGAAGAAGAAGGGGCTGAGCAGAGATGATGCAGGTCTGATATAAGAGTTGATGAATAGCAGAGAAGAAGGTACAGAACAGAGCTGATATCCAAGGTAAATCAGCAAGTGTTTTTCTTTTGAAAGAGTAAGGAAGTTGGAGCTTCCCTATTAAGTTGTAGCTTGATAGATGTCAGTTGTAGCTGACTGAGGTAGGAGCCTCCTGTAGGTTGGTGCCTGCAGAAAATAGATGGGATTTGGTGCTTCCACATCAAGTTGTAGCTTGATAAAATGTCAGTTGTAGCTGACTGAGGTTGGAGCCTCCTGTAGGTTGGTGTCTGCAGAAAATTGATGGGAGTTGGAGCTTCCTTGCAAGTTGTAGCTTGCAGAATTGAGGATAGAGCCTCCCGTAGGTTGGTGCCTGCAGAAAACAGTGGTGAGAGGGAGTTGGAGCTTGCCTTTGCATCACAACAATAATAAGATGTGGTTTTCTCCCTTTATGGGTTTCCACTTATATCTGGTGTCTCCGTGCATGATGTTTATGTGTTGATGTGGTTTATCTCATCTGCTTAATACTTGCTGCTCTCATATTCAATCTGCTATTACATTAACAAATCTGTTTGATAGTAATAATTGTTGCTCACAGATTAAGATTGCTCACATATTAAGTTGACCATGAAATGAAGGTGTAAATAAGATTTAAAAGAAAAGTATTAAAAGTCCATGTATGTGTTAAACTGATTCACCCCCCCCTCTCAGTTTAACTAAGGGTTCAACAATTGGTATCAGAGCAGGTTCCTTTGGTGTAAGCTTAATAACTTGAAGGAGATCTGGTTGAGTCATGGACTATCAAAATGTATCTGTGTTAAATACAACAAACTTTCCTGAATGGAGAGATAAGGTTAAAACAGGATTATTGGCTTATGAACCTGAAGTATGGAAGCTTGTATGTGATGGTTACTGCACAGACTCCCCCACAGTGAAAGAACAACAGAGGAATGCCAAGGAAAAATGTGTAATATATAACAGTCTTCATAACAAGGACCTTGAGTTGATAATGGATTTAACCTATGCAAAAGAAATCTGGGATAGATTGCACTTCATGCATGGAGTAAACACTAAGGACGGCACTGACAAGAAGGATAAGAGAATTAAGAAGAAGAAAAATTCATGTCAACAGGAAAATATTCAATCGAATGAAGTACCTGCTAGTGTGAATGGAGATAAGAACCATGAAGAAATTACAACTGAAGAAAAAGCCAAGCTTGACACTGCTTTGACTGAAATAGAAAAATTGAAAAATGAAAACAAAGACCTTAAGACAGTGGTGCAAATATGTGATGAGAGAGAATATGAAGATAAGAAAGAAATTGTTGGCCTGAAGACACACCTTGAAGAAGCAAGGAAAATAGAAGACACTTTGCTGCAACAAATGAGAGAGAAAAATCTGGAATGTGAAAAATTGGAAGAAGTAGTGAACCTAAGAAAGAAATTAGAAAAGGCCCAAAGAGATTTATTAATGAATACTCCTCAAATGAAAAGCTCCGGACAGTTGGACCAGATTCTAAAGGCTCAAAGGTCACCTCTCATAAAGGCTGGGATAGGATATGATGGTGAAACCAATAAATCCAAGGTTGAAGATAACAAGAAAATCATTTATGTAAAAGCTGTAAAGAACTGTGAAACAGCTCAGCAAATTCCTACAGAAGCAGAAACCAGCAGGAACATGAGTTGTAAAGAAACAAACATAATCAAGCAGCAACATGAAAGAGCAGAGAATGAGAGGATGAAACAATCAGCTACTAAAGGCTCATATGCTCCTAGGGATGGATTGAACAAATTCGGAAGATGTCAAAGGAGGTTCCTCCCTCCTATGAAAAATAGCACATGTTTCTCTTGTCATAAACCAGGACATAATGCAGCACAATGTAAGAGAAGGTTTATCAACTCCAACCAGCAAAAGATGCAGCAAAAGAGAAGAACCCCTCAAGCAAACAAAGGGAAAAGACAATCTTCCACCAGGTATAAAAATCATTTCCATGGCTACTATTATGCATGCAATGAATTTGGACATAAATATGTTGATTGTAAATTATGTTAAAAAAGGGGAATGAAATATTATACATCAGCTCAAATGCACCTTGGTCAAATAAGATGTTATGTATGCCTCAAGCGTGGTCACAAAGCTAAAGACTGTAAACTGCCATATATATTAAAGAACTCCAGACAGATGATGAAATCCAATCCAATCAAACAAAACTATGAATAAGAAAGGAGTGCAGACATTATGATGAAACCCAATAGAGTATGGAAAGAAAAGAGAAAAGGGGAGCCTATCATCTCAATAACATAATAAATCCGCCATAGTCTCAGGGGGAGCTGCTCTAGGAAGCAAAGCAAAAATCCATCCAGTGACAAATATGAAGCAACATCCCAGGGGGAGAGAAGTTCATATATTTACCCCATGAAAGTAGTCTAAGAAGATCTCCTTGGAATGATAACAGCTATGAGATCAGTAAGAGAAAGGAAGTTTCTCTAACAGAGATCTATGGAAGAAGAAGACCATTTGAAACTCACAATAGCCAGCAAAATTGTTAGAAGGAGAACAGAGGCAGCAAAGGCATTTGACTAGTTAAATCCTGTGACGAGAATTCCGTATGAATGAGACCCTGTAGCAGAATATTTATAAGAAATGCATAAGAAACCTCTGCATAAGAATAATCAAAACCGTGTTATGTATGGTGGAAATCGGCAAAGGTTATGTATGGTGCAAGGGTTGTGAATGGTGAAGCGGAACCATAGTCAAATGCGCAATGTGAATGGTGGAGGGAAACCTTCGTGAGTGGGTTCGAATCATTATAATATACTGAAAAACGACTATTTAATAAAGAAGACCGGAACCTTGGTGAAACACTGTAGCAAAACCACTTATGGTTTCCGGATTATTTCACACCACTTTTGGTACGGAGGCAGTATTATCTAGAGGGCTAGCGATTCCATAAGATTGTTGACACGTGGCATAGGTGGTATTGGAAGCCACCATTTAACCTGCGATTTCGCAAGTTAACGTCAGTACCGGGACACCGAGCGGAATTTCTCAGGACCGTTGATTTGAAAAGGGGACATCCGGCGGTGACTATTCGATGAAGATACGCGAAGTTTAATAAAAGTGTGCGGAAGATAGAGGAGGTACGGTGCATAGGTGGGCCAGTCCGAAAGTCTTATTATAAAGTTTGTTTTTCAAAGCATGGAGTATTAATACAAGGTCGGGCGGCGAACTATAAAGCGAGTGGTATATTCAAATCTTCAAAGGTTTGTTATGAAGTCTGGTTGCGATTATTAAAAAGGCATCAAGAAGCCATGGTAACAATTGAATTGGTATATAAAGCAGTGTATAAAGCAGCAGTGATTCTGGAACTATCATAGAAAATAAAATGCAGTGACATTCTTTCAAATCAGGATGACAAAATAAGTAGCAGGTTAATGATGCCAAGATCAGATTTAGTATATTGATGATTGTTGGTGTGAACAGTGGGAAGATCAATAGTGGAAACTATGGGTTCATGTGCAAGCTAAAATGAAATCTCTGCATGGTTTATCAAAGTAATATCAATTGGTACTAGGTACAGGTAGCATATCTATCAATAGAATATCAAGAGTTATCATGGAGCAGCAATATGGTACAGGTCCTCAAGATCAAAGAACTATGGCAAAAGAACCTTAAGCACAAAGGATTTGCAGGGTTTGTTTTGGAAGAGTGTGTAAGCAGTGAAAGTCATTAGTCTCTTATATTGAAAGATATTGCCTATCCTCACAATAAGCTGTAAGCTCTGGTGTGATTCATTTATTTACAATAACAACAAGGACCTTTCAGTCTTTAAGTGTATTATCCCTGTCAGCAGTTTAGCACAGATTACCAACAATAGGCAGTACAAGTGAACCACAGCAATAGAAGATATATTGGCATCATCACAAAGGAACAAATGTTGTCTACAGATGTCTATTGCAGAAGAAGACATATTCCATCTACAATCTTCCTCAACAGAAATATATTGGCACACTACATCAGATATAGACCAAAGTATAGTTGAAGCAAGCCTGATATGTCACTCGGAGCATTCACAATCTTTAAGTCTTGATCCAATGATGCATCTCTTATTATACAAGTTTGATTATAGCTGTCATTACTTTGGAATAATATCAACTTAATGTGTATATACAAGTTAAAATATTCTCAAAAGTGTTCTCTCAACAAATATTGTACACCAGTATAGAGCAGCATGGTACAAAGTCAGAAGAAGAATGCCTAAACACATCTCAGAGAGAGAAAATGAAAATATAGAATCTACACTAAGAAATGTGTAACCCTTTGCCATTGATGTCAAAGGGGGAGGAAAAGCAGGTAATAGAAGAAAGGGTCTTCTAAAAGAAGCTAGACAGAGGAAGACTTGGAGGAAGCATTGGATTATTGGTGGATGTGTTGCCATCAATGCCAAAGGGGGAGACTGTTGGAAATGTTGTCATTGATGGCAAAGAAGAAAAATGAGGTAGCGCTGAATCACAGACAGGCAAAGGAGGCAGCGCTGAATCACAGACAGGCAAAGGAGGCAGCGCTGAAACAAAGACAGAAAAAGGAAGCAGTGAATACAATGGAGGCAGCAAATGAAGGCAGAAGAAGCGAATATAACAGAGGCAGAGTCGTTATCACTGCAGCAGAGGCAGAGGCAGAGGCAAAGCGACAGGAGCAGCAGAGACAGAGGCAGAGGTAGAGCTGTTATAATTCCGAGAATCGCCCAACCCGGAGGACAAATATAAAATTCCGAGAATCGCCCAAGCCGGCAAATAGAGTCGTATGTATAATTCCGAGAATCATTACCCGATGGGTGTTACATATAACATATAAACCATATTCCACGAATCATTTAACCCTTTGGCAAAGTATACATATGTGTCTGTTATATTATGGAGTGCACAAAACGAATTTTTAGATGGTGGGACCTCTCCCCAATCGCAATCGGAGATCGCAAGGGCAGCGGAACATTGCAACAGAAAGTTGCGATTGCGATCGAAGGCCGGACCCGATCGAGTTATATACCACAGTTAATTGCTAATCGCATCCGAGTTCCCAATCGCATGTCTTTTGTAAAACGCTGCGATTGAAATGCTGGACCCGATCGAGTTATATACCACAGTTAATTGCTAATCGCATCCGAGTTCCCAATCGCATGTCTTTTGTAAAACGCTGCGATTGAAATTCCGGACCCGATCGAGTTATATACCACAGTTAATTGCTAATCGCATCCGAGTTCCCAATCGCATGTCTTTTGTAAAACACTGCGATTGAAATGGCGGACCCGATCCTATTATAAGCAGGAGTTAATAGATGCAAATCGCATCCGTGTTCTGATCGCAATCAGAACTTTTCTATTATGCGCCCGATTGCATTTGTTTGAAGTTCTGGACCCGATGGGTGTATAAACGGTGGTTAATACATATTTGAGTTACGGTCAAATCGCATCGGCATTGGTTAATCAGAACATATGTTAAAGACTTGCGATTGCGCTTGAAGCCCGGACCCGATGGGCTTATAAATTATGACTAACAAATGTTTCAGTTCCATGGTCAATCGCAGCGAAGGTAAAGTGGAGCATCGGAACATCACAACAGAAATTTGCGATTGCGATTGAGAATCGGACCCGATGGACTGATAAATTGTGACTTGATAGGTTTGAGTTCCGGAACATGTTAACAAAGATTTGCGATTGCGATTGAAAGGCCGGACCCGATGGGTTTATAAGCCAAGACTGATATATGTTTGAAGTTTCGCCATAACAGTGAATAATCGCAATATAAGAATAATCGCAACCCAAGAGGCCGAGGAGTGATACATCGCATCCCGAAAAGATCGGCGAGTGAGCCCGAAAGGAGTTCTTATTTGTTTAAAGATTTTTTATTATATAATGCCGAGAATTGATTTAAGTATTTTTAAAAGGAAGTTTGTATGTATGTCAAGTGTTGAAATTACTTATATATATATGAAAAGGTGCTGTTATATATATATATATAACGTTGTTGCGATAAGCCATGTGGTTTGTAGACCCACGGGCCTCATCTTAATGGGAGGGCGATTCTTAATATACAATGATTGTGATATATGTCCGTTCCGCTTGCGGAAATTTCCACATCAACAAGACACTTGATGCAAGTCAACAGTCACGTATATTTCTAAGAGGCACTGATATAAAAGCACTGTTACACGTATGTAGCAATTACACCACAGTAGAGGACAAAAAAGCATACAGAGCAGAAAAGAGTCAAAACACAGTCACAGAAAATACAAATGTGCAGCAAGCCAAGAGACAAAATGAGTGAGCTGGAGTTCTCATTTAAATTTGAATGTAAATGTTTTATTTAAATTTATATTGTTGTGATGCATTGGCAAGTATCCGGAAGAGAGAAAATATCCCACTGTAATATTAAAATAAGCACCTACAGTTACATTTTTCTGAGTGAGCTGAAAAGAGATGAGAAGGCAGAAGGCGAAGAGACATGGCTATCCATTTCGAATTCCCAGTGGAATACAAACAATCATGAAACTATTTTTGTATAAAACAGGGTAATATCCAAGGGGAGAATGTTGATGAAAATGGAGTGAGAGAAGAAGAGAGTATGCAGTAGAATTAAAGAGAGTTGAAGAAAATAAGCAAGCTGCAAGAAGAATGTGAATAAGGAGGAGTTGAGCAAAGAAGAAGAAGGGGATGAGCAGAGATGATGCAGGTCTGATATAAGAGTTGATGAACAGCAGAGAAGAAGGTATAAAACAGAGCTGATATCCAAGGTAAATCAGCACGTGTTTTTCTTTTGAAAGAGTAAGGAAGTTGGAGCTTCCCTACTAAGTTGTAGCTCGATAGATGTTAGTTGGAAGCCTGACCGGGGAGTAGGAGCCTCCTGTAGGTTGGTGCTTGCAGAAAATAGATGGGAGTTGGTGCTTCCACATCAAGTTGTAGCTCGATAAAATGTCAGTTGCAACTGACTGAGGTTGGAGCCTACTGTAGGTTGGTGCCTGCAGAAAATTAATGGGAGTTGGAGCTTCCTTGCAATTTGTAGCTTGTAGAATTGAGGATAGAGCCTCCTGTAGGTTGGTGCCTGCAGAAAAAAGTGGTGAGAGGGAGTTGGAGCTTGCCTTTGCATCACAACAATAATAAGATTTGGTTTTCTTCCTTTATGGGTTTCCACTTATATCTGGTGTCTCTGTGCATGATGTTTATGTGTTGATGTGGTTTATCTCATCTGCTTAATACCTGCTGCTCTCATATTCAATCTGCTATTACATTAACAAATTTGTTTGATAGTAATACTTGTTGCTCACAGATTAAGATTGCTCACATATTAAGTTGACCATGAAATGAAGGTGTAAATAAGATTTAAAAAGAAAAGTATTAAAAGTCCATGTATGTGTTAAACTGATTCACCCCCTCCCCTCTCAGTTTAACTAAGGGTTCAACAAGGTCCTTATCAAAGACCTCCGATGACTTTCAATACTCAGTTACCGTTTCTTGCTACGTTGGAATTACCCGATATGTCGAAGTTGACAAATGATCTTATTCTTCATAATCCATATTGGCCTCCGATTCCAACCAAGATTCCTGGTGATTGTCCTAAATTTGAGGGTAAAACTGGTGAATACCCCCAAACACATGTGATGACTTACCACTTGTGGTGTTATTCTAATTCTTGGGTTGACGATTCTATTCGTCTTTGTATTTTCCAGCGAACTCTTATTGGTGCCGCTGCAAAGTGGTACATTGAGCTGTCTCGTGGAGTTTTCCAAGATTTCAATTATTTGGCTATGGTGCTCCTTACACATTTTCAACTACCGACCCACTATGAGATCGGGACGCATCTCCTCACTTCGTTGAAACAGGACCAAGATTCTCATATCTCGGATCATATTCATGAGTGGCGACGTCGTTGTCATATGATCAAATTTGAGACATCTGATCAACTTCTGACTCATTGTTTCACTACCTCCTTTGTCAATCAGATTGCCAAAGATATTGCTATGGGGGCATGTGTGACCGAGGAAAAATCCATTTCTTACGCACAGTACCTTGATCTCTTGTATTCTCAGTTTGGTGCATTGTATGATATCTTGCCTGATGCTCCTCGACCTGGAACTTCTAAACCGTCAGCGACTCCGTCTGTTGGTGGTATTATTGGTTCCGTATCACAGACTTCTTAGAATTCTCCTTTATCTAACTCTGCGAAGCAGAAGTCTACTTCTTCCAATAATGTTGCTTCTCAGTCAACTTCGAATTCTGGCACACCTGCAGAAGTGAATGTTGTTCAGGACAATCCTACAGATAACACTTCCAAAGGTAAGAAGTGGGGTAAAGGTAAGGCTAAAGCTGATACGCCGAAACAGGATTCTCCAAAACCTCGTTCTGCTGATAGTTCTCAACGCAAACCAAAGTATCCTTGTTTGATTTGTGATGATGAGCACTTCACCAAGGACTGTCCTCGACGGTCTGAAGTGATTCGATTGCTCAAAGGCACCCACGGAGCTCTAGCCATTCTTAAAGAACCTTTCCCTCAATAGACTCAGATGGTAGAGCACCCTCAGTCCTCTGCTCCATCTGGTTCACAAGTGTTCATGATGAACGGTTCTGCACCCGTTTTTATTGTTACTTGATCGAAAGATTATTCTAGATTGTGTCAGGAAACGGGTAAAGAGATCGCTGATTGTCCTCCTCCTCCTCCTATTTCTGGCCCTCTTGAGATTTAATGGCCTAGCACTGAATCTGTTGTGCGACCACCTTCCAAAGGTGTGCTCCGTAAGTCTTCGTACAATCCCAATTCCCGTGCTACTCAACATTACAATATTGTTGAGGATTTGGCTCAGGCGTCGTCCGCAATGTCTGAGTTAGAATTACTTCAAAGTTGTCCTTCACAAAGGAAAGCTTTGATATACGTGATAGGTGGGATTGATCTTTCCGATACTAGCTTAGTTACTTTCTGTGATGTCTTTGCATGATACTATGAAGAAATGCCTGGCATTGATCCTAGCATCGTGGTACATGATATTCCTACTTACCCTGGTTCCAAACCTATTCGTCAGCGTCTTCGTCCAATGCATCTTAGGAAAGCTGCTGCCATTAAGGCCGAAGTGGAAAAGATTCTAAAAGCTGGCTTCATTTATCTGATTCCCTTGACAGAATGGGTTTCTAATATTGTTCATGTAGACAAGAAACTGGGCACTATTCGTGTATGTGTTGATTATCGTGATATCAATTGAGCTTTTTTTAAGGATAATTATCCTACTCCTTTCATTAATCAAATCATTGACGACTGTGTCGGGAGTGAGATTTCTTCCCTTATGGATGGGTTTTCGGGTTATAATCAGATCAAAACTCTCTTGACTGATCAATGCAAGACTGCTTTCATCTGTCCTCGGGGTACCTTTGCATATAAGAAGCTTCCCTTTGGTTTGAAGATTTCCTGGGCCACATTTCAGCACGCGATGTCTTATGCCTTTCATGATATTCATCACATCGTTCAACCTTATCTGGATGACCTTCTGACTCATTCAGCTAAGTGTAGATACCATCCTGACCATCTTCGTTAGATTTTTCTTCGTTGTAGACACTATAACATTCGGCTTAATCCGCACAAGTGTGTCTTCTACGTTAATTCCGGTAGACTCTTGGGTTTTATCATTTCCGAAGACGGAATTCGCCTGGATCCTCTCAAGGTTGAGGCTATTATCAATCTCCCATCTCCTTCCTCATTGCATCAGTTGCAGAGTTTACAATGGAAAGCTAATTTTCTTCGCCGTTTTATACCTAACTAGGCCGAAGTAGCTAAAGGATTCACACGATTGTTAAAACAGGGCGTTCCTTTTTACTGGGATGATATCGCTCAGAAATCTTTTGATGCGTTGAAAACATTGTCATCGTGATCTTTCCCTTTATTTGGCTGCCGCTTTCAGCACGATTGCCATGGTTTTGGTACAAGATGATGATGATGGTCATGAGCATGTTATTTATTACTTGTCTTGTAACCTTCTTGACCCCAAAATGCGTTATGCCCACATCGAGAAGTTAGCGTTGGCCACTGTTCAAGCTGTTCAACGTTTTCGTCATTATATTATTTTGCGTACAATTATGGTGATTTATGAATGTAGCCCCATGACTTACATATTGTCTCAAAAATTGCTGGGGGGCAAGTACTCAAAGTGGATTGTCATCCTCCAAGAGTTTGATTTGGAATTTACTGCTACCAAATCTAATAAATCATTGGTCTTTGCTGATTTAATTTGTTCTCTCTCTTCCAACTCCGCTCCTTCTCATTCTGAGGATGTCATTCCAGATGATTCGCTTTTATTGATTAGCACCCTCGATCCATGGTACGGTGATATCATCGTCTATCTCCAAACTTCATCTTTTATATCTGAGTTGACGAAGGATGCCCGCCGACGCATCCGCCATCAGTCACAACCTTATCATATAGTTGGAGATACTCTCTTTCGTATTGGAGTCGATTCCATAATCCGGAAATGTTTGAATCTCGAGGAAGCTGAAAAAGATTTGAATGATTGTCACAGTGGCGCCTGTGGCGGTCACATGTTTGGTTATGCTAATGCACAGAAGATTCTTCGTGCTGGTTATTTTTGGCCTTCTATTTTCAACGACTGTATTGTCGCCATTCATAAATGTCATGATTGCCAAATTTATCAACGTAATATGCGTGTGCCACATGTTCCTCTTCATCTTGTCATTAACATTGGTCCCTTTGAGAAATGGGGCATCAATTTTATGACGTGTCGCCCTCACTCGGCCGGGGGGCATGCTTATATTATCATAGCCGTGGACTACTTCACCAAATGGGCCAAAGTAATGCCTGCACTTGCTGCTGACGATAAGACAACTGCTCAGTTCATATTCAATCACATTATTGCTAGGTTTGGTGTCCCTCAAGCCATCGTTACTGATCATGGTTCCCATTTTTGACATTATATGGTGGCGAAGTTGACTTCTAAGTTGGGTCTGCGTCGACAACTCAACGTCGTACTACCCTCAAGCCAATGGCCAGGTTGAAGCTATGAACAAATTTCTTGCCACGATGCTTCAACGTACGATTGGGATCCACAAATCAAATTGGCATATCAAGTTATTTTTGGCTCTCTGGGCATACCAAACCTCAGTGAAGAACGCAACCGGGTTCAGTCCTTTCCAGTTAGTTTATGGCCTGGAAGCTACTCTCCCGATTGAATGTGAAATACCTTCGCTCAAGTTGGTTGTTGAATTACTATCGAATAATTCGCCAGAATAAGAGCGTCTCCTTTATTTAGAAAGGCTGGATGAAACCCGCCACTTTTCTGCTCTCGTTATCGAAGCACCAAAAAAGTGGGTCAAAGCTCATTTTGATCAATCAGTTTCCCCTCGTTATTTTGTTGAAGGAGATCTCATCCTCCTATATGACCAAGCTCGTGATAAGCCGGGGGTAAGAAAATTTCAACCTATGTGGAATGGGTTCTACATCATTAAACGTGTATTGCAAAATGGGGCCTATGAGCTAATTGAATACGAAGGTCATTCTCTTGAACAATCCAGAAATGGGTTGTATGTCAAAAAATATTATGCGTGAGTCATTCATACGTAATAGGTGTTGTTTTCATTTTTGTACATGTTTTCTGGTTTGGTGTGATTTGTGAGCATTTTCCTGCTTATTAGGTCTTTCTTATTGTGCAGTTGTCTATTACCCCTTATGTCGATTTTGCAGATTGTGCTTCCTGCAGTACCAGGAATTTTTCTTCGACAGTTTGGGTAATTTATGATCCTGCTGGTGAGTTGATAGATCTTCAAGGTATTTGTGTAGGATGAACTACAAACAATGTCGTTGAATATAGCGCTGTCATTGAGCTATTAATTGAGGCAATCAACCTCGACATATGCGCATTGCTTGTAAATCTAGATTCACGGCTTTTTGTTCTGCAACTCAATAATCATTATTCAGTTAGAAATCCGCACATTTCTAAGATTGTATTTACATATTCATTTGTTGGAAAGACATTTTTATTCTATTACCTATCAACATATTCCTAGACGAATGAACAAATTAACTGATACAGTGGCTAACATTGTATTATATAGACATTTACGTAATTTGTAAAAGCATCATCATATGTAAAAGATCCATGTAAGGAAATATATATATATATATATATATATATATATATATATATATATATATATATATATCACATGTTTGCAACTGTGTGCATCATAACTTCAAAAATACATGTATGTTTCTGTTACATTCTGAGACATCATGTCTCTCAAAATATGCAGATAAAATAAAACCTAGGTGTCTAATCAATGTGGTGCTCGTGATAACATGTCACGACCCGTACTATCTGCCTCAGCAAGCGGTGAATTTGGCTGGGTACCCTTACGGCATGTCTCAGGTATGCACGAGGAACATCATCAAAACGTGTATAATCTGGGACTCCTCGTGTGATCCCCTCTAGGTTGCGCATTATCTCATCTTCCTCGCCGCCCTCACCTTGAGGTTCGAAATCGCGAGGAATTCGCCTCGCTATCAGTGACATACCGGCAGGTCTCTCTGGGCCAACATCTACAATTACATGGATTTAATGTCAGAACATGCATTAAAAAAAAAAAAAAAAAAAAAAAAAAAATCATAATACTCATAAAAATTAAAAAATGAGTCTCGCCTAAATATTCATCCCAATCTTCCCCCTCCCGGAGTGGGAGGTCTGGATCATCAGTGAAATCCATGCCAGAGTAGGGCCAATCCTCCACAACAATCAATTGTCAATGGAGCCAATCAAAGAATTCCGGTCTCCAGTACATTTGTTGGCTGCCCCCTGCAAAAAAAAAAAAAAAAAAAAAAAAAAAAAAAAAAAAAAAAAAAAAAAAAATCATAATACTCATAAAAATTAAAAAATGAGTCTCGCCTAAATATTCATCCCAATCTTCCCCCTCCCGGAGTGGGAGGTCTGGATCATCAGTGAAATCCATGCCAGAGTAGGGCCAATCCTCCACAACAATCAATTGTCAATGGAGCCAATCAAAGAATTCCGGTCTCCAGTACATTTGTTGGCTGCCCCCTGCCCTTGGCATTAGAGCTGCCCATCGAGCCATCCGTGGTTCTCTCGCTAGTGGTGTCAGAACTATAACCTCATGTCGCTGAAAAATGGGTAGTTTCTCCAAGAAGAACGATACCAGAATAGATCCATAACCAAATTGTTTTAGTTTGGTCTTCTTGCATTTGGTTAGTTGATGCTTCATGTTTATGGTCACGACCTCTGCCCAATTGTAGATGGTCGGTGCCATGCAGTCTACAGCAAGAAGAAAATATGTTTTTGTTGCAAACTCAAAAGGACCCACATACATAAATGTTTTACAGGGGGGGGGGGGAATAAGGAAATTACAGCAATCGCTACCCCAGCAGAAAGCTCCCCCAAGCCATACATTGTGGAACAACAAAACAGAGTGCTTGAAATAAATATAGACACTCTAGAAATAGATGTGCATCGAACCACCTTTGAATCCCAAGCAATAATATGTAGATTCAACTACTTCCGGCCCAAACCAATGGAGTTGTTCCATTGGATCTTTACCAACTGGACCATGAATTGTGAAATCCATCTATTTTCAAAGGGTTTCTTCATTATCAAGTTTACATCAAGTGAAGCCAGAGATACCATACTAAGGGATGGACCATGGTTCTGGGGATCCATAGGACTCTTCATCACACCATGGTTCCCTGATTTTGACGCCAACACTATGGAGGTGACCAGAATGCCGATTTGGTTACGACTATACAACCACCCGCTTCATTTTTGGAATGAAAATGTTCTTGGCAGCATTGGGAACACCCTTGGAATATATATTAAAACAGATACCCAACATTTGGAGGATCACATTTACAATTTCGCACGAATCTATGTGGAAGTGGATCTGAGCAAAGGCCTACCAGAGTGCATTCAGCTAAGTCATAAACAACAAAGATGGACACAAAACTTAGACTATGAGAACACAACATTTAGATGCTGAATATGTAGAAACACGGGACACCTACAAAACACATGCCTGGAAGCCACACGAGATAACAGGAAAAAGAAGAAAACAAGTAAAGTTGCCAAAGGATGGCAATTTCCTTCAGCAGAGCCAGAACAACAGACAAATGAAGAAGAGGAAGACCTCATCCCACATGAGAGTAAACCGACAGACACCTCTTTGGGCACACAAGAATAGGATATGAAAGATCCCTTTAACATCACCACCATGCCATAGCCGGATATGGATCCTTGGGCACCAGACAACGGGGAGAATAAAAGAAAACATACTTCATACACATTAGACTCGGATAAGGACATTGGAGCACATTTGGAAGAAAACCAGCTCGTCTTTATCTCAACCACACCAACACAAGGTGCTTGGCGTAAGGTTGAAAATAAAAAAGGGAGAAAATCCTAATTTTCTCCCCTTGTAAATTATTTTATTTGCGGCATAATTAACTGTCTTGATTGACAAATACCAGCACATGTAACATGAAATTTTGTTTTCATAATAAAATTACGAATTTTTCCTTGGAAAAAAAATTATTCAAGAATTGATATCAAAAGTATAAAGGAAGAATTCAACACCACATAGGGACATGAGGAAAATAGGACCACAAAAAATTGTTTCCTATACATCAAAATCAGGAGTATTTGGTTCCTCTTTTTCAGGACCCCATTCTCCTCAAACTAGCCTACAAACTCCCAATTCTGTAAAATAAAATCAGGAACAACAAGGAGAGACTAGTGGCCAAGATTTTGGATTAGAAGGACAAGGGGAAACTAGTGGGAAATATTCAGAACCAAAATCAGAAGAACATTATTTTACTTTCAAATACCCAGACTCAGGCAAGAAAGTAAAACAACCATCCCTAAGACAATTTGAGCAATTATCACAAGAATTCCTATCCACAGAACATTCATTTGCACAATCTTCAGAAGTACCTTTACCAGAACTACGATCAGCAGAAATTCCAATGGGGGATAACATCAACAATAATGGGACAACTACCACTATTCCCACTTTTGAATTCCCAATAGTTGATGTAAGGGGAGAAGCCCCCATGAAAAATATCCCTCTATCAGTTCTTCTATCTTTTCAGGGATTGATTGTATAAGATCTTGATACTTTTATGTTTTAGTTTTATGTTCTATGCAGGAGTTATGATTACACTTCAGATGCTCAAAAACTAAAATTATTTCATGCCACTATGAAAGGAGTAGTGTTAAGATGGTTTATGGGACTAGGGCCTGCCACTATCCGGACATGGGGAGATATGAAGACTGCATTTCTAGCGAAATACCAGGAATATTGTTGAACCAAGAATTTAAGAGAGGAGATATTCAGAATAAATCAAAATGAAGAGGAAATCTTGAAATATTATTTATAATGGTTCCATTATAATCTACAAAGGTATAAACATGGTGATTTGGATCCAGATACTTTGAAAACAATATTTATTGAAGGAATGAGAGACAGTTGCCTTGACATATTGAACCTACTAGGGAAAGGAGATATATCTCATGATCCATTCAAATAAATGATAAAAAATTGCTTCAGGTGTTCATGAGGATCGTCACGAGGAAGAAGCATGGCACAATATGTCTCTGTCAAAATATAGAAATCCGCAAATGGAGGTGTGACCAGAGCCGAGATTGGAAACTTGTTTGAGAATCTCAAGATCGATCTTCTCAATACCTTATCTGCCCAATTGACGACAGCACAAGTGAAAAAGGCATAGGATGAAGTTAATAAGGCCTTGGTCGTGTTTTGCCCAAAATGTAAAGACAAACATTCCCTGAAGGAATGTAGAGTCAAAAACATTAGCTTGTGCAATCTTTATGACCTGGAGCATTCTACAAGTTACTGTCTAGAGCTCCCAAGACTGAAGGCAGCAGTCAAGGAATCGGGTGAGGAGGCTGAGTCTTCTTACTTTATAGGGTCTAGGAAGCCTTGGAAAGCATGACCACTAGGTACATTGTCTCAATATTTTTCTTTTAATCCATGGAATAATTTATATAATACTCAACAATTTCCATGGCAGTATCCCACTCCTCCTCCAGCTCAATTTGCTTCACCATGGAACCAATGGTCTCCTTCTCCACCTTTTCAGTATCCTCCATCTCAGTCATACTCTTGGCCTCAGAATTGGAGGGGAAACTCTTTAGGCCTAGCCCATTTTGCGTTACCAGTGTAGCAACAATTGCAACTTCCACCTCTCGCATCATCTACTCCCCCCATACGTCCCCAATTACTTGTACAATCTAACCCTAACCCAAATAATAAGGCAGCCCAGAATATAGAATCTCCCACTTCTTTCCAGACTTACTACGTTACCCCTGTCGAATGCAACGAGATCCACCTTCGATCAAGAAAAGTAGTAAATTCGAAAACCTCACATGTCATTACCGAAGAAGAATGTGAATCACCTAGGGATTATCCTGTGGATTTGTATGGAACTGCTACATCAGATAAAAATAACGCTGATACACCTGTAACATTTGATTCGAGTGATGCTGACACATCTGTAACAACCAATCCAACTGTTATAGTGACTAAGGACCCTCCATATCTGCAAATATTAGCTGAATATAGGATGATTCCACAACCCGAATATGATTTTCTCGGGGATTTAAAGAATATGCACATAAGGATTCCCTTGCTAAAATTCATTAAGGATGTCCCCATATTTGCGAAAATAGTAAGATACCTATGTATTAAAAAAACCTGGAAGGAAGCCCAAATATCTTGTTACCATCCATGTGATGCGAAAATTGTTGGAACTAATGACTTTTTAGCCTATTTTGACTAAATAGAATGATCCAGGGAATCCCACAGTCACTCTCTATATTGACGAGACTCTCATTCTAGACACATTAATTGATATAGGAGGAGCTATCAATGAAATGATTAAGGAAATATTTACCACTTTAGGACTGCACGGGCTGAGACAAACACCTATAGTGCTATAATTAACAGATAAGTCACGCGTTAAACTTGAAGGATTAGTAAAGGATGTAGTCATCATAGTATATTCCTGGAGATACCCAGAAAACTTTCTTATTTTTCAAACCAATTCAAATCTGGGGGGACATCCCGTGATATTGGGAAGGCCTTGGTTGGCCACTGTGGACTCATTCATAGGTTGTAGGTCGGGCTTCATGACGATTTTAGATGGACAAGCCACAAAGAACCTCAGCCTATACCATGTTGCAAAACCAAGTAAGGATTTGGAAAATACCTTATGGGATCAATTTGAACCTGAATTGGATCATTCCCAGCCACTCCTAACTCTTGGCAAAGCCTAGTATTTTAAGAATGAAATAGAGGATGACATTATAAATGGATTTATCTATAATTCCCTTGTTGTTACTTTTATTGATGATTTAGGGGTAGAAGATACTATGGAATACTTGAGTCTAGAACATATGAAAACCACCCTTAATCTCAAGAGAAGCTCAGTTGAAATAGAGCCAGAAAAAATCTAAATATTAATCCTAATCTGACTCCCAAACAGAAAAATATGTTGTTATAGATGTTTTAGATACATAAAAAGGCATTTGCATGAGATTACATGGAAATGAAATGCATTCACCCCAGCTTATGTACCCACCACAACAACTTGGAAGAGAATTGAAATCCAGTTAGGTAGCTACGGCGACGCATGAACCCAACACTTCAAGAATTAGTAAAAGAAGAATTACAAAATCTTCTAAATTTCAACTTCATTTATCCCATCTATGACAGCCAATGTGTATCTCCACATGTTATTGTTCCTAAAAAGAATGGCAAGTGGAGGGTCTGTGTAGATTATAGAGAACTTAACAAATCCACTCAAAAGGACCATTTTCCTTTGCCATTTATAGATAAGGTTCTTGACACCTTATCTGGAAAGAAATTCATTTCATTTCTAGATGATTTTAGTGGTTATAATCAGATACAAATTTCCCCGGAGGATCAGGATGAAACCACCTTCACTTTCCCTTGAGGGACTTTTACATACAGAGTGTTAGCGCTCAAGTCTACCTTAGGCTGAAATAAGGTAAAACTCGAGGCCACATCAAACCAAGCTTAGCCTCGTAGCTAGCCCTACGAGGACAGGAGAGGGCTCTCTCCGGGTCAAACTCAGTGAAAGATGTCCAATAGGATCTGAGATGACCTAAATGCAAAACTGATAATGATTTTAGGCTAGTAAATAGATATGAAAGAGGTTTTTTGATAAATGACTGGGTTTTCTGGGCTGTATGGGACTAAGGGCAGCATGAGCAGGGAAATTAAATGAAAGATGCAGATTATCTCATGAGGCAAGATGGGCAAGAGCTTAAGCATTCAAATTGAAATTAAATGGGGTGAAAAGACTGTTTAAGATAGCTGAAAAGGACATTAATGTATGAATCCTTTTCAGGCAGAAGAAAACACAGAACTTGGACACTTTTCCAAGGCAGAGCAACAATTGAATTCTACCTCTCTTACTTAAAAGCGTTCAACAAAAAACGATTACGAATGAACTGCAAAACATTACAAGACACATATGAAAACAAAGGAAGAAACACAATGCTAAGTTATTACCACAGGGATCTTATGAAACAGAGCTGCAACTTTCAATTAAATCTCTGTCAAAACTGTACAATGAAGTTTTCCTTCACACCTCTCCCACTGTTTTCCAGAACTCTCTCCCTATTTTCATTACATTTGGCCTTCATATAGATGATGAACTGACTTCCCCATCTGAGGGGTCGAATCCACTATCTGAGGATCAGATCTCCTAAAAATATCTAACTAATCACAAAATCTAGGAGGCTTAAACCAACTCCCACATTTTTCTCAACTTACCTTTGACCCTTGGAAAACATTTTATGACTTCAAAATTTACAAGAAAATGACTTTATCCACCCTCTTTTAACATGCTTAAACCATATAACTCTTTTACATGCCACATTACAACTTTTTGGCCTGACCAAAACAAAAAAAATTCAAAATTTGAATGCATTGACAGAAGCGCAATGTCCATTTGATTATGACTTTTGGGGATCCTCTGAGCCTTGTTTTTCTGATTTTTTTATTGGAAGTGATAGCCTATCTAACGTAGAAGACCACCAAGGTTTGAAACCAACAAAATTCCCTGTGTAAGGTGCTCAAAATTAAAATTTTCCAACATTACTCCAGATGCGCAGCGACCTCTTTAAAAAGGTGGCAGAGAACTAGTTTTCAACCTGGCATAATATCCAGATAATGCGGGCTATTTTGCAGCTTTAAAACACAGTCCAAATCATCATAGTTAAGCATTTCCACATTATCCATATCATCGTCGACATTCTCAATATCCTGCCCTGCTTCGTCATTCTTTTAAAGAGTTCTTTCACGTTTATATGTGCACATGCTCCCATCACTCTTTGACGCGTTGAGCACATATGCCTTCAGGCTTTCCCACTTCAGTTTGGTCCTATGACTTCGTTATATGCTTGCGCTAACCATTGGTCTTGTGCACGTACGTCTGGACCTGCAATGTTCTTAGTTGTTCTTGATACTGTGATAAAATCTGCTTCAGATTCTATGATTCACTGGCCCTTTCATCATGTTCCTTTTGCCACTCATGCTGTATAGCTACAGCTCGTTTGAGAATGCCATTATCACGAGAAAGAGCTTCGACTTGCTGTCTCAGCACCATGTTTTCCTTTTGCAAGCTAACTATTGCCTTTTCAAGTGCCTCCAATTCTCTCGAAGCACCTACTCTTGCATCATCTATATCAGATGCATTCTGCATCTCTTGCTCCACCCAGTCAGAACCATTAACTGGAATGGCTGCAGCAGCCCCTCCCACATGGTCATTAGCAACCCGTTCTTCAACTGGAATGCCGATATCTGTATTTCCTTTTGTGGTTTGATACACATGTGAAACAATGCTTGAATCTGCTGCGCTTTTGCAAGGAGTTGAATCTCGTTCACATCCTAATTGGAGCTCATTCAAACTCTTGATTGCAGAAGCAAGATCATTGCCACACGACTCCAACACTGCTTCAAAATGCTTAAGTCTTTTGGGCTCAACAAGCTTAAAGACCAATGCATCTTCATCGTCCAGCTTGTGGTCAAGTGCGAAACTTTTCCATCCTCCACTAAGGCTTGGAGGCGAAAGAGCCGATTTGAATTGACAAATCATAAAACAGTGATGAATTTAGGCTGAAAGGATCAACGCGCCGCACGCACTCCCAGTGCGCCGCGCTGGTCTGGTGCACCGCGCGCTTGTTAATTTCCACTGTGTTGAAGCCTAGAAAATCTCTGCTTCAAACATCGGGGATAACCACCCGGTCGGGACCTTAGGACAACTCCTTTTCCGTTTGGTATGGTGGCTCCGACTGGATTTAAAGGACCAGTTTCCTTATAACTAAATGGATTGGATTGGGTGGGTGGAAATGAGACTAAATTGACTAAAATAAAACTATCTAATCTAAGCTAAATACTGATAAAGAACTTCTAATACTAACCCGGGTAATAACATGTGAATACAACTTAAGATTGTTTCAATCCAACAATAACCATGAAAATGTATTATTAATCAAATTGAAATGTGCAGAAACAAATAAAGGTAACTCTGTTTAAGAAATTAGACAGAGTTATAATAGCATATTGCATTCATCATTGAATACCATTTACATGTAATTATGAAAAATAACGTTTCAATTATACTCAGAAATGATATACAAAAGAGAGCGTTGTGAAAACAAATACATATAAATGATAGCAATCTTAAAACGAATATCATATAACAACAAAAATCAACAGCAAACAGATAGAAATACCTTGTTCATCTTGATGACTTCCAGATGCAATCTGATATTCTATCCAGCAATTATAATGCAAAATCGAATTCTAAAGGTACAGAAATGCAACACTTCAAAGATAATTTCGCATAAAAATCACTAGATGTGATCCTTTTCAAAAAATAGATAAGACAATGGAGTACAGAAATGCAATCTCCAAGTCTTACAGTATTAAGATCCAGGACCCCTCTCTAAATGCATGAGAGGAGTTTAAATACTACTTTAACTAACTCTAAAAATAGTTTATTACAAAATTAAGGATTCGGTTTAATGACCGTCCTTTTCCTAGGCTAAAATACAGTGAAATCAAAACTAAATCTATCTAACTATGAGCTTGATCTTTGATCTTGCAGGCATCTAGCATGTTTTTGAGAAGATGCGGTTGACCGACTTCTGAATTCAATTGTCCTGAAAAGACAGAGTCGGCAAGCGTAAGAGCAATATTCTCTGTAGCATTGATGATACAATTGAGCGTGCTATGCTGACTGTGTGGCTTTACTAAGTATGCCCAGTATGCGTCCCAATTTAATCTAGTCAGCCCTTGGATGGATTTTTCTCTTTCTTCTGCCTTTTGCCTCCATTCTGTTTGCAATTGATTTGCCTGTGGGAGATAACCTGGAACAGTTTCAGAAATCAAGTTAGCTTTGTGTAAATTGTCATTTACACAATCAGTGAAAGTGTTTGCCATTGTAGATGCCTCCTCTGCTGCCCTTTCTGCCATTCTGATTTGTGCATCCCAATTATTAAACAGTATTTCTTTATGGTTCTCGTTAATGATGGGTGCACCAATTTTCCTTCCTTCTTCTGTCTTTTGCCATGCTAGATAATCATTGATCTTTTCATTAATTAAATCATAATCATTTCGTAAATCTACGACATGACTTGTGATTTTATCACTTTCTTGGCATAAAGAATTCCATTGCAATATCTTTTGACAGAAAACTTCTTCTTGTTGCAGTAGTTGATTATTCAAAGAGATGGTTTCTGAAATGAATTCTGGAAGCTTGGGATCATCCTTATGTTGTTCTTGGATTTCTTGAAGTTGTTGTTGCAACTCTTCAAGTTTTAATTGTGCTTCCTTATTGGCTTGTACCTGTTGCAATTGCTGTTGTAGGGCCTTTACCTGTTCTTCTTTTTCATCCAACAAAAGCTGTATCTCAACTGCTTTATCAATGGTTGCAGAAGCATAGGCTCCTGTTATTTGAGATAATTTAGTGAGATTACGAGTAGGCTCTGTGGCAGGATCTTTCCATAAAACATCTACTTGTTCTGGTTCAGTAGCAATTGCACTTTCTATCTTTCTCTTTTTCCTTTGTCTTTTAACTACTGCTTTTTATTTTGGGCTGTAAAATACATCTAGAGGAGGAATGTCCTCTACATTAAGTACAATTTCAGAGGAGGGTGTGATTGGAATGTGCTCTGTTACTGCGGCTGTGCTGCTTGTTCCTGCATTCAAAACTTTGGTTGTTTGGACAGGGGTCTGTACATTCTGTCCCTCTACGTTAATCAATTGATTAAAGGTTTCCCATTCTTTATCTAACTCCATGGTAACTGGCTGTTGTTGTACATTGGGTGAAGGAGGATTTGTTTGTTGAGAAATCAAAATTTGCTGTTGAGCAAGCTCTTTAGGTTGTGCAGAATCTTTGATGGATTCTTCCATTTTATCTTCCATTTCTTTGGATGTATTGGAGTGTTCAGAATCTCTGTCAGATTTTGATTTGGATTTACCTGTGCTTGAACTGCTGTTAAGACTAACACTAGGAGTTTGCTCCTTTGCGGGCTCTAAGCGTAGATTATCCAAAGGAACAGGAATTAGTCTCTTTTCTCTGTAAAGTTTGAATTGCTGGAAGTCTGGTGGGGATAGCTATGCTCGGGCTGAATTCAAAACTTCTTTGAATGAATTTCTTGCTTGGAACATATCATCAAAAAGATCAGGCTCTGCGACAAATTCCTTTACTTTGATTGCATTGGTGAAATTCTTAACAATATCATTTTGGTCATATAACCTCTTTGAGAATTTGAACAGCTGTAGGGATGTAATGTTGCCTATCTCTTGAAATGCATGACCAATATCGAATAGTGAAAATGTTCCACATTTTATGGTAAATTGTGGCCAAATGCCCTTTTTCTTATCCTTTAAATCTTTTGTCATCCCTCCCTAGCCACAGGTCTGATAAGCGATTTCCCGGGCTACAAGTCTATCAGGAACATATAGGGGTAACACATGTGGAGAAACATAACTTCCAAAAACCCTAATATAGGTGAACAATTCTTCTCCAAACCATCTTGCGACGGGGAGAATATCAACCTCTATTTCTAAAGATAACCTTGGGGGATCCTTATTATACAAGGTTCTGTATAATGGCAACATTATTCCATGGCAAATTTGGTAAAAATGGGGGATAAACTTAGATTCCCACAGCTCTTTATGGTACACATGAATGGGCGAAGGGTCTTGGATAGTCCATTTCCAACCCATTACAGGGAATTTAGAGACATAGCAGATGGTGTCCATGACATAAGCAGATAAATAAAAAGGCGGGTAAACCCGCTGGGAAACATTTCGTTTGGACCGGTATTGAAAAATAGCAGAGGTCATAGTATCAGATAGGATTTTGGCCCAGTCTACAATTGTAGAATTAACGGCCGCATTCAACAAAGGAAGCCATTCGGGTAAAATCATATTTATGTCAGGCCTTCCAAAAAGCCTGCATAACATGGCAGCAGTAAAACAATAAGGAGAGGTAAGCGAACCCGTGCTGTACATACCTTGTTTGTTTTTCTTCAATGGTTCACTTCTTTTAGTCCACTCCTTTGTGCATTTTGCCAAATTTGCGTGTTCTCTGGCAAAATCTTCCATGAATTTTTTGTTGTAAGTCGCCTGTGGTTCTGGCAGCTTGTACATTAATCTCACATCTTCTATGGTAAATGACCCAATTAGCTCTTCAGATGGAGTCTTGAATTGCCTGTCTGAAATATCAGCGTTGTCTAGGACCCATCTCACCATGTCTGTTTATGGGAGAATCCTTGGCCTTGCTGCTATTCTATGCGGAAATGAGCAAGCCAAGTCTCTAAGATTTGCTTCAGACGAATCTTTTGAACCTGTTGTAGCTACAACTTTTATCACCACAGGGTTTTCATCTTCTAACAGATTGTACATTCCTTCCCAAGTGGATATGCCGGCATCCTTGTTACAGGCAGTGTCTGCGTATAGCGAAGCCATTTCTTTGTTCTCAGAACTTGAGATCTTCTCCTTCTTACCCATAATGTATAGTGGAAGCCTTGTATAGTGATCCGCTCCTTCGTGCCTGCGTTTTGCGAATAAATGAGAGTAATGATAATAGAAAGGTGACGAGACTGTTTTGAATATGAACGCGGATGAAATATAATATTTAAATTATGAAACGACTTCCAATCTAAACACAATCTATTTTCACATTAATAATCACTCCAATCATTTAATATAGTCATTAAAGCGCATAACGGATTTGACACATGGGAAGATTGCCTCGGGATAGCGCGCTTATGTGAATCTGCGACATTGCGATGTGCGATTTGCTGCGCAATATCGCAATATCGCAATGTCGCAATATCGCGATATGAAATCATCACAGTCATAAAACTTATCGCAAAAGCAGGAACTGCGTAATAGCGCAAAGCGCATATCGCAAAAATCATAAAAGCACATATCGCAAACGCGCAGAATCACAAAAAGCGCACAATCGCAAAATGAAATCATCGCAAAAGCGCAAAATCGCAAAAGCGCATAATAAATCAGAGCGTAAAAGATATTTGTTAATCATTTCTGTTTTCTGTGCTATGCGATCTGCGATCAATGCTTTTTGTATAGACTATTTTTGTTATGGATGCGTTATATTGTTTCAAGAGCAATTTTATTATAATCTATCATAAACTTAATATTTTCGCAATATTCTCTTCAAAGGGATTTTTGTAGGTTTATGATAGAAAAATTTATTTTCTAAAGGAAACAAATCCTAATTGATTTTTTTTTTGGATTTTAACTAAGGGTCCCCATTTTATTTAGTATTATTACTAATATTAATTAAAAAAGGGGAGGTTGTTTCTAGCCACAACACACTGGCAATTTTAGCTCAGTGCGCCGGGCTGGTCTGGTGCGCCGCATGCTTGTTAATTTCCACTGGAAATTTTAGCTCAGTGCACCACGAGCTCCTTGTATGCGCCGCGCTGTTTCCTCCACACAGTCTCGGCCCTGAACACTTAAATTTCGCCCTTCCACAACTTTGAGTCGGCCTTCAAATGAACGCTTGCATGCAAATGACATTTCAAACAATGAAAATACCTTACATAGTGATGGATTTGGTTCTTGTTTCACAAAGACCCACTTTTATGATGTTTCAAAATTGACATTTTTTCACCTTTAATACAACTTTGTCTTTTGGTTCCTTTTCTAATTTTCTGAGCTTGAGTGATGGCTTTACTTTGTCTGCTTGCAGGGATAGGAGCTGATGAATCCTGGCAAGGTGACCAGGGCCTGCATTTGACATCCTTCATGAGGGCAGACTTTAAAAATACACTTATTACAAACAACTAATTTGACAATTTCTTCTCCAAAACAGAGTTTTGGAGAAGAATAATCTTTGAGCCTTACTGATGATAAAATTTTGGACTGAAAACTTATTTGAAAACATCCTCAAGGCCTGCGGGCATTATTTCTCACTTCTGAAGACAAAATCCTGGACTCAAAAATTAAAATGACTCTTAATGACCAAAATGGCATTTAATGACTGCAAATGACGAGAAATGAACCTTGGTGAATTTGCCTCTGACAGCAGACTGACAAGACGGAGTCTAACACAGAGTTCTCCCTTTTGGAATTTTAGTGCGCCAACAACCTTCCAAAGGGCAATATTTGGGATATTTTTGGATTTGATAAATTACTGTTTATAATTATTCATGGATGACGTTACAACTTATGGTGATGGTTTTGAAACAGCATTAGCCAATCTCAAAAAAGTGCTAGAGCGATGTGAGAAAACTAATGTTTCTTTAAGCATTGAAAATTTTCACAAGATGACGAATGAAGGAATTGTGCTTGGGTATTATATTTTTGTTACAGGAATAAAAGTGGACCGTACTAATATAGAATTATTTCTGAAAATTCTGGTTCCCAAAACACAAAAGGAGGTACGTAGTTTTTTGGGACATGTAGGGTATTACAAGAGGTTTATAGAAAAAATTTCAGAAATTGCATCCCCATTATTTTCTATACTTACTAAATATGTGGAATTTGTTTGGACAAGGAAATGTGCATGTGTCTTTATAAAGTTAAAGCAATGTGTATCAGTAGCCCTGTTTTACGAGGACCAAACTGGAACCTGTCGTTTCACATATCAATAGATGCATCTGATACTGTTGTAGGAGATGTGTTAGGTCAAATAGAAGACAATAAAGCCATATTTCATCTACTATATCAGCAAGAATCTAACTCTAGCATAGTTAAACTATACAGTTACAAAAAAAAAAGAGTTTTTTGCAATATTGCATTCCATTAAAAAAAAAAATTGCAGCAATGCATTCCATTAAAAAAATTAGGCACTAATGTACAGGTTATCAAATATTTATGCACATTGACCACTCTATCATTCATTTCTTAATGAATAAACCTATCACTAATGGTAGGGTTACATGTTGGTTACTACTGTTACAATAATTTGGTATAACAATCTTAGATAAACTTGTAAAAGATAATGTAGTGGTTGATTTTCTTTCTAGGCTAACTGTTGATAGTGAATGCATGCTCGTTGAACATTATTTTCCAGATGAATATCTTTTTTTCTATTTCAACTCACTCACCATGGTATGCAGACACATATAACTACCTTGCTGCAGGGATATTTCCACAACGGTTTTCCTCGAGAGAAAAGAGGAAGATTGTTCTGTAGAGTGCAACATGCTATTGGGTATAAGGATACCTTTGCTACACAAGGCCTGATCATAAAATCAGGCGTTGTGTGAGAGAGGATGAATTTTTTTACATCCTCAGAGCTTGCCATGAGCAACCTTGCGGAGGACACTTTGCTGACAAGAGGGAAAGGTTTAAAGTTCTTTCAATAAGATATTATTGGCCTACCATATTCCAAGATGCAAAAAAAATTGTGAAGGGATGTGATAGTTGTCAGAGAATGGGTCAACCACTCTGGTCAGATGAAATTTCATTATAACCTTAAATAGTCTTGGAACCATTTGAGAAGTGGGCCTTAGAATTTGTAGGACCAATTAATCCTTCATCTCAACAAAATTCCTACATCCTAGTCGACACAAATTATGTCATGAAATGGGTTGAAGCAAAGGCACTAAACAAGGCAGATGAACAGGTTGTTTCAGATTTCTTATTTGAAGACATTTTTGTTAATTTTGGATTGCCTCGAGAAATAGTGACAGGGATCATAGTTCACATCTCATTTGATCCAGAGATTAGTTGAGAAATTCAAGATTTGTCACAGAATTACCTCACCATATCATCGAAGACCACTAATAAGGTAATTGAAGGAATTCTCACCAAGATTGTAGCTAGCCACCATAGGAACTGGGTTTATAAAATTCCAGAGGAACTATGGTAATACAGAACTACATGGATAAATACTGCTGGATTTTCACCATACGAATTGGTGTATGGTAAAAACATATTATTTCTCATTTAGTTCGAAATAAAAACACTGGGAATAACATTGCAAGTTAACTTGGATATGACTACAACTCACAAACATCGGTTGAACCAGTGAAATGAACTAGATGAGAAGAGATTGGATGTGATTCAACAAACAGACATCATCCAACAGTATAGGGATAAGTGGCATGAAAAATTGATCAAAAATAAGGTGTTTCAGGAAGGCGTTTGGGATCTACTATATGATTCACGATTAAAATATTTCAAGGGGAAGCTTTACACTAGATGGATAGGTACTTATGAGGTAGATACAGTATTTGACAATGGGATCATGAGATTAACTACCATAGATAGTTCCAAAGTGCCATTGCTTGCTAATGGGCATCGTCTTTGGTTATATCATAAACCAACCTCAAAGGATTCATTTGTCAACATTGTCTCAGGATCTGATCTTCAAGTTATAAGGGGAAGGGAAAATTCTCCTGTGCTATCAAATTATTAAATTCCAATGATTGTAGAAGCTGAAAACCAACTTTTGTTGGCAGCTGATACACCAATAATAATAATAATAATAAAAATTAAAGAAAAAATAATAATAAATAAATCTTCCTGCGAAAACCTCTTGTGGGGGGCGGGTAGATAATTGTAACAGTTGAAAACCACTTTGTGGCGATTGTTACACATTTTCATTTTAATAAATTCTATAACAACATCTTGTTACACATATTTCATAAATGTGATGTTGTTACAAGCCGTTTTTATTCATTGTATTATTCTGAGAATTCTTTTGTAGGCACAAATTGTAATGACCTCAAAGTAATACATTGTTCTAATAAAGTACTGCTGCAATTTATTCAACCATCATGGAGAAATTATTTTGTTGTTACATTTGTAACAATTGATCCGATGGAGATGACTATAGCATGGAACCAGTTGCAGTTTTCCGCTTCAATAATCATCATCACCAGCGCTACGCTGTCAGTATCAGTCAAATCACCCCTCGGTAAGTCATTCAAAAAAAATTGTTTTCCTTTATTTAGAAATTATGGTAGTTAATATGTCATTTCATTCTAATGGTCGAGACGACCTTTGCATTTAAGTTGGGGAGGGGGGAATCATTTTTCATTCGTGACATAACCCGATTTGAAGTGACGATGCATGTTAATCATTAACACTTTTCATGATTGATCACCTCATTAATTCAAACCGTATCCGAGTCATATTTTCATAAATTTGAATTAATGATGAAATGATAACCCATACTACACATTTTACCAACCCGATATCCTTTCCTATCGCCCTGATATCCACCCCGAAGTGGCTCTGCACCCTCATTTCACAGATTTTTCAAGAATTGTGATAACATGCAAGTGAAAATTCATAATGAATCTTGCAACAATTAGTGAAGGGTATGTAAAGTGAAGGATGGGAGAAGAAGTAAGGTATGAAATAGATTCCATTGAGACTTTGGAAAAATTCCTAGGAGCATATCAAATTTTTAGAGAAGAAAGGTGGATTGAGTTTTTCGAGTGACTCAGGGGACGAATGAGAGTGTTGCTTTGGAATTTTCTCGAAATATGAATGGAATCAAACAGAGGTCAGAGGCATAATACTGGCGATTATAGAGGAAGTGATTTCCAAAGTAACAACACTTCGGCCCAAAGGGAAGAGGTGGTTCAATCAAAAATTTAGTGACACATCCCCTAAAGCTAAATTTTTGCAGGGAGAAGAAAAATTGGTCAAGAAGGGAGGAGGAATTGATCACCTTTCCCTTCCTCATCTATGGAACGAGGTTGCCCTGTTCATTATCAAATACATTACATGTGAGGGGCACTCAAAAATAGTTTTCAACTATCATATTCCGTTTCTGAGCCATCTTCGGCATGGACAACTGGTTAATATTCCTCATTTTCTAGTGAAAAATTTGAAACACATGGCTACCTCGGTAAAGATAGCCTTGCATCCAGAGAACTGCATTACCAATCATGGCCTCATAAAACTGATCGTAATGGAAGCTCTGAAGTAGCAAGGAAGAAATTGGGATGATTTTATCAGTGAAGGAATAGAAACCCCACGACAGAGACAAGATGAAACTTCTACAGATGCCCTGGGAGAAGTCGATACAGCTAAGAAGTAGGGACAATCTTTAGGAATTATAGTTAAGAAGAGGTCACTTGAGAAACCTACGGGTGGCAGAACATCGAAGAAAAGGGTTAAGTCTGATACTCAACCATAACCCTCGCCACCATCCAAGAGGAAACCAAGCAATAAAAAAGAATAGAAGAGGAAGCAAGAAGAGAAAAAGAAGTAGAAAAAGAGAAAACATACTAAGAAGGAAGACACTCCTTCATTAGGTACGAACGAAACCCGAACTTTTTTGCTTAAAATTAAGAATCTAGAAGCATAAAATAAGGAATTAAAGTGACAAATAGGAGGTAGAAAAATGAAAACAAAGTTTTTGGGTCTTGATACATTGCTCGAGGTTGTCGATAAGCTGTGATCAAAAACCATATAGGGCCTTTATGTGTAGCACGTGTTGAGGGTTTGGAAACAATAGGATACAAGATTTACATTGTAGATGCCATCTCATAAGAAATCCAAACGAAACCATGAGAGGATGACACACAAGAACTCGTTGACTATGTTGCTGATACAGAAGAACCAACAGTTGAAACAGAGCACCCCATAAATTTTAACCTAGAAACTGATACACAAGAACCTGTCAACAATGTTGTTGATACACAAGAACCATCAGTTGAGATAGATATTTCTAAAGAATAAAATATGAGAGTTTCTCCACAAGAACCAACAGCTGAGCCAGATCAAATCAAAACATGAGATGTTGTTAAACCCTCTACTATCATTGTACATGAAGAAAACATAGGACCCTGAAGCAGGGTGGCATTCAGAAATACTTTTGTTGATATCAAAATTGCTGAATTAGAAACAAATGGCACTCTCCCTAAAAGAGAGAGTAATTTATTTGGAAGAACATAAGAATACTATTCATACCCTTAAGGATCAATGGGCTGAAAAATTGCTTATGCGAGAGCTGATAAAGTGGGAAACAAGGGAAGTTAATAAGGGAAAGGAAGAATTGAGAAAACAACTATAACAAGAGGTCAAGGAGCTGACTAAAGATAAAGGTAAAATGTATGAGTTAACCCTAAACATTTTAGGTTCTAGGGTGCCATCTCCGTCCTACCTAATTTTTTTGTGGGAGAAATTTTATCTTTTCCAGTTGAAAGCTATTTATGAGAACATACCCTACAAGAGTGTTTCCACTAGAAATTTTCTGAATGTATTTCGCTCATGTGATTTTGATGAGAAAAGTTTGTTATGCGAACTATTCTTACACAATATATTTGTTGAGCATGCTAGTTTGTAGATGAAAATAAACATTTTTCCTATGTTGGACATTTGCAGCTACATGTTTGTATATCATTTATGAGAAATCAAGTTGATTTGCACCTTGCCCTGAAATCATCTGCTATAAATGAATAAAAGGCAACCCTGATGGTAAGACCAGAGCCTGGTGTGACCACTGATATGAGAACGAAATTCAAAAGATTTCTCAGTAAACCTAAAATGGTAGAACAATCGCCCCTCTATAGGAGAAGAATTGTTGGGTTTTGTATTAATATTTTTGCACAGTTGAAAAGTAAAGCATTAGCTAGAAGTCTGAAACGATCAGAAGCTTACAGTGAAAAAATACAAGCAAGGGATCCCTTTAGGTTCCCCAATTTCATGATAATTGTTACTCGAGTCCCTGAATATGTACTGTTAGACTCCTGTATTTCACAGTATCACAAGGTGAGTGATCATTGATTAGATTTTTTATACTGAAAATAATATTCTATGGCTATCATTTATGTTCAAAGAAGAAAGGGAGACCCTGACTGTCAAGAGCATCAAATGAATATATCTGCCTTTTAATTCAGTTGAAAGAGGAGTGTGTTGTTGATTAAGTATGATGGTGAGTGAAATCCATACTGCCCTCATTCATTCCATCTACCCTATTCTTGCCTTTCATTTTCCCAAATTTTGACACTCCCATGCTCTGAATCCCATTCAATCCCCCAAAACCCACTTATATAAAAGTCTGAAATTGTTAAATGTTATCAGCTATGCCACCCAACGAACAACCGTGTGATATAAACCATAAACCTTACTGTTATATATATTATATATCATATATAACAAAAAGCCGCTAAAACCTTTGGTAGGACCCCATACCTTCATCGCATATCGGCCATCGCAAATCATAACTTTTAACTGCTATATTCTTAATACTAAACTTATAAATCGTTGATGTGATATGAAGTTGGACCCATTCCCCACCACGCTTCCCTTCCATTTGATTTTCCTTTGAAAAACATTAAACTTACCCTTTTTTCTGTCTTTCCGCTTTACCCTTCCACCTTTACCGATCGCTTTTCATTCCTCGATCACAATCAAAATGGGGCCCTCATCGCATTTCACATATTATATGTGTTTTGCATTGGAACTAAACTTTAAAAAACGTGATTGCGAATACATCGCATCGTATTTGTTTTACATTTGTGAGCACCCACAACATATCTATTTTAATTGCGATGCGGTAGGTCGACCCCACCTTAACATCTCCACCCCCATTGCACATATGTTGCAATACATACATATATCATATAAACTTCATAACACTTCATTGATTTCTAGTGGGTCCCTCTTCCCCGCACTTCGCAAAGTTTAGGTGTTAACCCTGCAGCTTATAACTAAAAGATAAAGGTTGTGATGTGCGCTTGCGATCCAGTTCCACTTCTTCCCTGCCACGTCATTTCACCTCCTCCCCCGCGCATCATACTTCACAGTTTTTAAATTTTACAAGCTCCGCGCTTATAACAAGACTTTACGTTTGCGATTTGTGATGCAGTTGGTCCCACCTGTGTGCCACGTCATCCCGCCTCTAACCACCCTCCACCTTTCTGCCTCCTCTGCTCCTCTTCCCTACGACCGACGGCCCTTATCTAGTTTCGACCTCCCCGCAGCATCCGAACTTTAACAAATGGGGGGGGGGGGGGGGGCGGGTCCGAAATGGGCAGTATCCCATATAGCCCGTCGAGGCTACTTGTCGCGCCCAAGATTACTCCGCACCCCCCCTGTCCAATACCGCTTACGACTCTCACCCCCCTCTGAAAATATTTTTCCATCATAAATCCCCGTCCGCCAACCTCCATCCCTCCAGAGTCAAGCATATAAAGTTTGAAAATCATTTTATGAAGAAATAAGGGTTAAACATGGCCAAAAGGGCTCGGGTAGCAAAAAGACACCAAGGGTCAAGTCGGGCATTTATGCAAAGATATAACATCAGAAACCGAAGGGGTAGCAGAAAATTCATCAGCGTAGTCACTAATCAATGAAAATAGGTAGCGCTGCACCAGACTTAATTACCCAACGTCAGTTTCTAATGAGCAAGGCTAGATGTTAGGAATACTTTATTGGATGCATCTTAGGCCGCTCAGTCAAACCAGTTTCTAACCACTCTTTAATTAATAACAGATTTCCACAAGCCAATGTTGCAGGCCAAGCAGGTCTTATCACTGCCTGCATGTTTCCACTTGTCTAGTTTTTCTTGAATGTAATTACTGCAGTAGACAAACTAGCCGACTGAAGTTTTCTTTAAATATTGTATGCATTAGCAACGTAAAAAAGTGGCTCGGAAGGGGAAAAAAACCATTATAATAGATTTTGCTGATTGTAAGCACTCTCTTTTAGATGGATGAATGAGTATGATGTTTTCCATATTCTTGTGTTATGATCTGTGATGATATGCTTCTCCCATGTAATTTGTGATTCTTTTGTTTCACATACTATTTTCTTTCTATATTGCGGATATAAATTTTTGTGTAGGATTTACCATAGGGTACCTTGCTCAGTCTTGAAACAGTACATTATGTTTTCCTCTAAGACTTGGATGAAAAATTCAAAGACGGTCTGCTCTGCATACATGTTGAGACCGAAATGTAGAATTCAGAGACAGTCTGCTCTGCATTCTTGTTAAACCTTAATCTCCTCCTCTTTTCCATTTCACAAGTCGTAAAGATCCATTGACATGGCTAGCTTGCCTGGTTGCACCTGACCTTAGTTATCCATCTATTTGCATTCATTTACACCTATTTTCATTTGTTTACACCTGTTTGACTCCATAGCCCAATTGCTCTCTTCTGTTGCCTCAACCATAAATCTTCAAACCAACACCTATGCACTAATATATAGCCTAAAATGACCCTATAAACAAATCTATATCTAACAGAGAGAGCCCTCTCTAAGTCCAGGAAGGCTAGGTCTTGGACTCCAAAGCGGTTTGATGTTACACTCCGTGGTTCTGTCTTCAGCCTTCAGAAATTACAGAGTGATAACATGTACGAATTGTTAGAATGATGGGAGCTTTCTAGTTAGGGATCAAATTCAAGTTTCCTTTGATTTAGCTCCCCATTGAGAACTACCAGCCTCACTTCCAACTCAGCAAATATGATGAACGTTCCAGGACACATCAACTCATTTCTACCCAAGGGTACAAGATAGTAGATGAAGACACTAGTAGCACCTATGATCTTACATAACTACATCATCAACATACTGGTATCACAATAGATAAGGACCCTGAACATTCTCAAGAATCTGCATGAGTACATTTAGTGGCTTTAGTTGGGAGGAGATGTTGGGTGCAATATTTGAGGATATTTCAAGCATCCTTTCCCCCATTTTTGGCCATTTTCCCTCATCAAACCTACAATTTCCCCACTATAATGTCACTCCCGCTGATTAAGAAGCAACATTTTTCTTTGACGTATTATTATGTTATTTTCTGCTAAGTATTCAACAAAACAATGCTTTCTTTGGGATGACTAACCAGGGTATCTTTGGAAGAGTTATTTTGAATGTTTTTCTTTCAAGTGTTGCCATAATTACTAAGAGTCGTGGGTGAACATTTGTTGTTGTTACTTGCTGTTACACAGTGTGAGTTGTTGTTACTCGTTGTTACACCCTGGGTTTGTTATTTTCTATTGTTACACCACAAATTTGTTGTTACACTGTGAATTGTCAAGACTAGAGCCACCATTTTCAAAGACATTTGTCAAGGGCCGCATAACGTATTTCCATGCAGACATTTAAGAAAATCTAAGCAGTTGCAATTTCGTCTAAACAAGAGTGGTGTAACCATAACAAATCTTTATTAAAATCAGTTTGTAACAATTTCTATCTTTTTATTATTTCTATTAGCTTAATCAACATGAGAAACGCCAAATTCTCATGATTGATTTTTTTTCCTAATTTTGGGGCTCTGTAAAGACTTTATAAAAATATCTTAGTCTCATGAGGGGACGAGGATGAACAACATAGATAATACTGACATTCTGATCTTGTACTCTTCAACTATTTTAATACAAGCATATATCTAGTGATGTTACTGCAATTTTTGTGTTGAATTCTTAAAAGTTTTCGTTTTACTCTTGCACCCTGCTAGGGAGAAAGGGCCCTCCTATTTAGCAATGATCGTAGTGCTAATATGATATTTTTTTTGTGTGAGTGTAGATTTCTTATCAATGTTGCACACGTTTTATTGTGGAATAGATACACTTCTGCTCTCAGATTGATTGCGTGTTGTTACCTAGGTTAATCAATTCTATGATATTTAATTGAAGTTCTTATGAAGCGTGGATTCTTCCTTGCCGAGTGTGTTTCATTCCTGTACTTTGCCTTTTAATTCCTGCAAGTGTGTATTTCCATTATGCAAGAGTGCTTTAATTTCTGCAAGTGTGTTCAATGACATATTTTTTTGTTTTACCTGGTTGGTACTTGTATCAGCACAGATAGTGCAGACATATTTGAAATAAAAATACCTACCCTGGTTGATAATTAATGATTGTGGTTTAGTTACTTTATGAGTGATAAAATCACACAAACAAGAATCCTCCCTGTTCTCAGTTGCACCCACTTGGAATTATTTCTAAGACACCATCAAGGAACAATATTACCCCATGGATAGTTATGAGGACAAGTACATACAATGGAATACGCTACGGAAACAAAGGGATCAAGATGTGCATGAGCTGAAAAATCTGTTCCATACCCTGCGCACAAAGTTGGGTATCAAAGATTCATAGAAACATTTGGTGCTTAAGTACCGTAGTTGTCTGAACCGATGAAAACAAAATGAAATGGAGTTCCTCGACATCTCCTCGCTTGGTGCAGCATACCGGTATGCTTCCAATATTGAGCATAAGTTCAAACATAAGAAGCAAGAATTTGGATCTGAAAATCAGAAGCAAGGGAAAGGCACCCCCAAACCGTAAGACAAAGGACAAATCCAAGGCAGAGTGACCCAGGACAACCTGTTGAAGCCACAAGCAAGAACAACACCATGAAGCCAAAGAAGGACATGGGAAAGTAGTGTGAGTTCCATAAGAGTTCCATTCACAACACAAGTGAGTGTCGAACCAACTAGTCATTGGCGGCCGAGCTGAAGGCTTCCAAATTAAATGCATGTCCTCACTTTGAGTCAAAACCCGACAAGGAGAATGAAAAAGGGAAGCAAATTATCAATGTGGAGCCCAAAACCATTGCTTCCACTTCCAAGATCGAGAAGGAGGAACCCGAAGACCCAAAGGATGGGGAGCACCTCTTCCACTACCATATGTGGGTGAAGAGATCCCCACTCCAGTTCATTGTCGACAACGGGAGCCAAAGGAACCTCATTTTAGTAAAGGTCATGGAGCGGTTAGGCCTGCTGACCACAACACACCCACAAATGCACACGATTGGGTGACTTCACGAAGTACGAGATCTCTGCGTCACCTAGCAGCGCCACCTTTCCTACAACATCAAGCTCTTCACGAATGAGGTATTATGTGATGTTGCTCCTCTTGAAGTTTGTAATGTATTATTAGGCCAGCCATACTTTTGTAAGTGACATGTTATGTATGAGTGTAGGCCTTACATTGTTATTGTTACTTTGGGTAATAAGTTGTACAAGAAACTGGAGGTCACACCGCTTACTGACATCTCTTTGATCAATGCAAAGAAATGCAGTAATCTCATCTTCCAAACGGGAAATTGGTTTTCCTTATGATCCGCCCTCAGGGCAAGAAGAATATTATGGCCATGACCTCCAGACAGGGCTCCTCTGTGCGACAACAACAGATGGACAAGGTCATGGAGGAGTACGGGGACATCTTCACCTCACCCGCAGGGGTGCCTCTGCATTTTCAGGTCAAGCACTCCATGAATCTGACCCCAGCCACATCGCTACCCAATGGAGCAAACGATCATCGCTATGTTCTGGAGAACAACGAAATCAAGAGGAAAATTCAGGATTTGGTGCCGAAAGGTCACATCCAACCGAGTTCATCGCCCTGTGGGATCCCTATCGTGCAGGTGCAGAAGAAGGATGGGACTTGGAGACTTTGTATTTACTATCAGGCACTAAAAAATATCGTTATCTATAATAGTTATTTGATCCCACGGATTTATGATCTTCTGCACCGACTCAAGGGGTACAAATATTTCAACAAGATTGACTTGAAGTCTGAATATCACCAGGTACCAATCGAACCCTCCGATGTGTGGAAGATTGCCTTCAAATCCAAGGAGGGTTTTAGGTCCCTAAATTAATAGTGTAGTCCCTTATTGTTGTTAGTGTGGCCCTCATATTGTTATTATTTTGCCCTTACATTATTATTGTTAGGTCGGCTAGGATTATATTGTGACCCCATGGACTCCTATATATAGAAAGGAGGTTATCTCATTTGTATAGTCCAAGAATTTTTCATTTATGTAATGTAAAGGAGGTTTCCCCCTCAAAGTGGTTGATTTATAAGGTGTTGATCTCTCTTTTATTCTATTTTTGGAGTTGGTTTCATAACATTTGGTATCAAAGATTTGGATTATAGGTTTTTGTTGCTCTAAACAAGTCATCGTGGAATTTTCGCTATAAATATTCTTATACGCAAATTCAGAAGCTGAATTTTTTATCACTCGAAGCCGAAATCCTCAAGAATGTTGTGTAAAATTTTTAGATCTTGGTTTACAATATTTTTGTAGATATGATCTATGGAAGTTAGGGTTTTTTCAGGCTCCTGAATTTCATCTCAAAGAGGAGACCATGGTAAAATCGTCATAACTCTCTCTCTCTCTCTGAACATCGTATTGGAATTATGTAAAAAGTGGTTGAAATTACACGGATTGTAGTTTCCAGTGTATCCATGTCAAAGCTAAAGGAGGAAACAGTGACACGGGCACCTTACAAGTTCGCTCTACTAAACCAGTCCATAATTAGATCATTATGGGAGATTGAGCATAACTTTGTCTTGAAGAATCCAAATCAGGACCTATGGCATTGGAAATAAGATTCAGAGTGCTACTACAAGACCAAATTTAGGATATTGATGATCTAAAATTACAGAGATACATCAATTTCAATATTGAGCTACTTAAAAGCAAGAAAAAAGTGTGTATTCGTTTTTTAAAATTGCATAGTGTTTGTTTGAAAAAGCAGTTTGAAGTGATTCCAAGGGCATATTGAAGAATTTTGATCAGTATTGGGTTCTATAATGCCTCCCAAAAACAATTCCACACCTATTAACCCCTCAGAAATATCTACTACAACGCATGAAGAGGAAGAATTGTAGTATTAGATATCAAAATTACGGTACCAAGTGCAACAAATTTCAATCTTACAAAGAGAAATCATAGATGACATAGATGGTTTAAAAGAAAAATTGGAGGCTAAGTTGGATGTTTTGAACGATCAAATGAAAGCTAATATTGATGATAAAGTAGTGGAATATCACATCGAGTATCAATAATAAGTTCTCCGACTCTCAAAGGATAACCTAACTTTGGTGAAGAATCGAATGAAACAATAGGAAGATCAACATCGCAACGAAAGAAACTCTGAAGTAGTCACAGAAACAAGAACTCAACAACTACGAAATTGATCAATTTCAGAGTATCTAAGCAAGTGGAAGAACTTACCCATTGAAGATTCCACATGGGAGGATGAGAATTTTATATAGAAGCGTCAAGAAATAATCAAGCATTGAGGACAACACTTGTTTGAAGGAGAGGGGCATGTTAGGTCCATATATTACTAGTGTAGTCCCTTATTGTTGTTAGTGTAGCCCCCTTATTTTTACTTTTGTACCCTTGTAGCCCCCATATTGTTATTATTGCGCCCTTATATTATTATTGTTAGGTCGGCTAGGATTATAATGTGACTCCATGGACTCCTATACATAGAAAGGAGGTTCACTCATTTGTATAATCCAAGAATTGTTCATTTATGTAATGTAAAGGAGGTTTCCCCCTCAAAGTGGTTGATTTCTAAGGCGTTGATCTCTCTTTTCTTCTATTTTTGGAGCTAGTTTCGCAACAGAGTGCCTCTTTGAATGGTTGGTCATGCCTTTCAGGTTGACGAATTCTCTCGCAAACTTCATGAGGATGATTGATGACATCTTGCGACCATTCACCAACTCATTCATGGTGGTGTATTTGGATGAAATCCTGATCTTCAGCCAGATTTCAGAAGAGCACCTCCACCACATTCGACTGGTCCTCCAAACACTGTGGCAACACAAGTTGTGTGCCAATTTTCTAAAATTCACTTTTGGCATGACCTAGGTTCAATATTTGGGATACATCATTGATGAGTCGGGGTGCATGTGGACCCAGCCAAGATCCAGATCATTCGGGATTGGCCAGCCCCAACCACTCTAATAGAGCTCTGTATCTTTCTGGGTCTTTCCAATTTCTATCATTGGTTCATGTTTGGGTTCTCTCATATAACTTGGCCTTTGAGTCAAGTCACCAAAGGAGGAGCGAAAGAAATTTTATTTTGGTCTGAATCGCAACAGAAGGTGTTCGCATAGTTGAAGTGTCACCTCTACTCTGCACTAGTACTCACATTACCAGACTTGCAACAACCATTTGAGATTGAGACAAATGTATTTGGATATGCTATTGGGGAATCTATTACTCAACAAGGGCATCTAGTGGCATATCATAGTGAGACACTTTGAGAAACAGTCCATAATTATCCCACCTATGACAAAGATATGTATTCCATTGTGCAGGCCTACCAACAATGGAAGCATTACATTTTTGGGAAGGAAACGGTCATCCACATAGATCACCAACTCAAGCATTTCAAATCGACACAAGGGAAGTTTTAAAACGATCACCATCAGAAATGGTCCACATACCTGCTACAGTTCCATTTGAACATCAAGTACAAGAAGGAAAACACCAATAATGTTTCAGACTGCCTCAATCAACGGCAGAATGTGGCGCTAACGATTATGCTCAACTCTTGTGGGCATGAGACTTCAGGTTGGACGCTTCTCTACAAAAGTGATCAAAAATTTGGAAACACGTACCAAACATTCTTGGAAGGGAAGCAAGTTCCAGATTTTTACCTCCATGATGAAATGTTATGCCACCTGGGACACCTTTTTTTTCCTTCAAGCGAGTGTGCCAAGATGATTTGGGAAATGCACTAGAGTTGGGTCACTGGAGATTTCGAGGTCAATAAAATAGTGGAAGTATTACAGAAGTATTTCTATTAGCCGAACCTTTCAGATCCTTCACTGCTTGCGTGATTTCCAAACTGGCCATCAAGAAGTAAGGCCTATATACTCTGTTTCCTACCCCTAGTCGACCTTGGAAATCCATCTAAATGGATTACATGTCGGGCCTTCCTTCTACAAGGCATGGCAACAACTGCATTTTTTTGGTCATCGCCAGATTCTGTAAGATGGTCATTATGGCAACCTCCAAGAAGAATATCATATCATAATCCACTGCTAAACTCTTCTTTGAACGAGTGTGAGTACACTTTGGGATCCCACAACCCATTATCTCAAATTGGGGCAACAGGTTCCTTAGTAAATTTTGGTCAATTCTCTGATCGATGTTGGACACCAAGCTCACTAAGTCCATAGCTTTCCACCCCCAAACAGAGGTTGTCAACAAGATGATTGTACACATTATGCGCATGTACATTTCGAAGCATCCATGCACATGGGATGAAAGCCTCCCATATGTCTATCACAACTATAAACGGGCTCTCCACGCCTCAATTGGCCACAACCCCTTTCAGGTTGGCTTAGGATTCCAGCCACTATGCCATCCATTGATATGGCCATACCATTTGCAGCTACTTAGGTAGATTTGGCTCATGTCTAGTATGAAGCTGACAAGGAGAACAACTTCATTGAGCGCATTCATCACATCCACCAATAGGTCCATGAAATATTGGACAAATTCAATCCTAAGTATAAGCAGCGACATGATCTACATCAGGTGCCACACAAGTTCCATGTGGGCGACAAAGATTGGATACATTTGTAGAAGGAGAGCCTCCTTGGACCCCATCGAAAGATTTTCCCGCTCTGATATGGTCCATACATCACCATCAACGTTGTCGGGGACAATTCCTTCGAGCTTAGTATTCCACCTTTCCTTGTTGTGCACCCAGTTTTCAATGTGGACCACCTTCAACCCTACTTTCAACCATTACTGGACACATCAAACATTGCAGAACAACTCACACCAACATAGCTAAACCCTGATTGCATGGAATAGGACACAATTAATCAGATCATGGACATGCAAATCAATAACACTCGCACACATAACATCCAACTGTATCGGTTTGTCAAAGTTGGCCAACTCCTGCACCAAGGAAAGTGTCTCACCAGGGACCAAGTTCAGCAGAAGATTCCTCATATCATGGAGGAACTCAACGCAATGGGGACCATTGCTTCCTAAGTGGGGATGAATGATCCAAGTGGATATTGGTGGCCACCAGCATATTCCACTTGGACCCCCACCATTGTTTCTCTCAATTTTTCTGTTTCCTTAATTGTAGCAAATTTTACTATTTTTGGCATTTTTTCAGGTACTAAAGGAGTCGTTTTGAGGCCCTAAATGATTTTTTTTGGAAACATCAAGGACAACATGGGCCTTTGATTGATATTTTTCATGGGAAGTTGATGTACCAATTTACCCTAACGGGGTAAATTTGGTGCTTCGTCTCCTAGGGTTAGCTTTTTGGATGTTTAGGGTTTTCCATTGTTTCTCAATAATAAATAGGCCTTCAAGCCTCTTTGTAAGATAGTTCAGAGGCATGTGTCTGCCACGTCTCTTCTTAGAGATAAGATACCATCACCCAAGCTAGTTTATTTCCATTCTATCTGCAAGACAATTTCAGTTATTTGATATTAATGAAATGAATTTTTATTTTTGTTGCATCTCCGTGTTTATGTTTATTTCTATATTTTATTGCATTCTTGCATAAGTTTGGATCAGTAATATCAGAGCGGGTCTTATCTTTCTCATTGTTTCTTTTCATGTCCCCAACGATATTAGGGTATAAGGAGTTAGGGCTTGATCTGGTTGAAACTTTGCAAGATCAACCTCACAAACCCAGATGAACTCCCATGGCAGAAGAAAATAAGGACGATGGAGCAGGAGATCCTATCAAAATATTGCTCCAGGAGGCCCTCGAGAAACAGAGGAATGCGATGATGGATAACTTTGTCCAAATCCTTTGACGGATACCCATCGGAAACGCATCTTCATCCGATAGCCTCTCTAGTGGCACCACTCCTTTTAAGGTACAAGTTAACTTTGATATTCCCATATTTGAGGGCCAAATAGATGGTTGAATCTATTAGAAGTATTTTTTTCGATTCATGACTTTTCCAATCAGGAACAAATTACTTTTTCATTCCTCAAATCCGCCCCCTATGTCAAGGACTGGTGCAAAAACTACTGTGAGAAAAATCACTAGAGGGATTTCTCCTAGTTCTCAGCCACACCCACCTGGAATTCTTTCAGAGATGCCATCAAGGAAAAATATTACCCCATGGTGAGATATGAGGATAAGTACATACAATGGACTACGTTGCAGCAACAAAGGGATCAAGATGTGCATGAGCTGACAAATACGTTCCATACCCTACGCACAAAGTTGGGTAACAAATATTTAGAGAAACATTTGTTGCTTGAGTACCACGAGTTTCTGCACATATACATCCAGAAGGAAATGGAGTTCCTCGAAATCTCCTCGCTTGTTGCAACGTACCGGTATGCTTCCAAGATTGATTAGAAATTCAAACAGAATAAGCAAGACTTTGGATCTGCAAATCAGAAGCAAGGGAAAGATGCCCCCAAACCGCAAAATAAAGGACAAAGCCAAGGCGGGCAGCCCAGGACAACCCACCAAAGCTTAAATAAAATAACAACACCACAAAACCATAAAGGACACGGGAAAGTGGTGTGAGTTCCATAAGAGCTCCACTCACAACACAAGTGAGTGTCGGGCCAAGCAGTCACTGGTGGCTAAGATGAAGGATTCTAAATCAGAAGCATGTTCTAACTCAGAGTTAGAACCCGACAAGGGTAATGGGAAAGGGAAGAAAATTATCGAGTTGGAGCTCAGTGCCACCATCACTACCACCAAGATCCAAAAGGAGGAACCTAAAGACCCATAGGAGGGGGAGCACCTCTTCCATTCCCATATGTGGGTGAAGGGTTCCCCGATGTAGTTCATTGTCGACAGCGGGAGCCAAAAGAACATCATTTCTGTAGAGGTCGCGAAGAGGTTGGGCCTATTGACCATAGAACACCCACAACTGCACACCATCAAGTGGCTTCACCAAGGATGAGATCTTTGCATTAGCCAACAGTGTCGCCTTCCCTATAGCATCAAACCCTTCACGGATGAGGTATTATGTTATGTTGCTCCTCTTGAATTTTTTGATGTATTATTAGGCCAACCATACTTGTGGAAGAAACATGTTGTGTATGAGCCTAGGCCTCGCACTGTTATTATTAATTTGTGTAATAGGTTGTACAGGATATTGGAGGTAGCACCAACTACCATCATCTCTTAGATCACTGAAAATAAATGCAATAAGCTCATTTACCAAACCAAGAAATTTGTTTTCCTTATGATCCGCCCTAAGGGCAAGAAGAAGATTATAGTCACGACCTCCAGATAGGGCACCTTTGCACAGGAACAACAAATAGACAAGGTCATGGAGGAATACGGTACATCTCACCTCACCCGCAGGGGTGCTTCTGCAATGTCAGGTTAAGTGCTCCATCGATCTGACCTGAGGCATGTCACTACCCAATGGACCAATAAATCTGCACTATGTTATGGAGAATGACGAAATCAAGGGGAAAATTTAGGAGCTGCTGCGGAAAGGTCACATTTGGCCGAGTTCATCGCCCTATGAGTGCCAGATCGTGTTGGTGTAGAAGAAGGATGGGACTTGGAGACTTTATATTAACTATTGGGTGCTAAACATGATCATTATCCATAATAGGTATATCTAATCCCACATATTGATGATCTTCAAGACCAACTCAAAGGAGCCAAATATTTTAGCAACGTTTAATTCAAGTCTGGGTATCACGAGCTACAAATCTAACCCTCTGGTGTGTGGAAGACTGCCTTTAAAGCCAAGGAGGGCCTCTTTGAAAGGTTGGTCATGCCTTTTGGGTTGACGAATGCTCCCACAAACTTCATGAGGTTGATCGACGACATCTTGTAACCATTCACCAAGTAATTTGTGGTGGTTTATTTGGATGACATCCTAATCTTCAACCAAATTTTGGAAGAGCACCTCCACCACATTCGATTGGTGCTCCAAACACAGCGGCAACACAAGTTATGTGCCAATTTGGATAAATGCACTTTTCGCATGACCCAGGTTCAATATATGGGATACATCATTAATGAGCAGGGGGTGCATGTGGACCTAAACAAGATCCAAGTGATTCGGGATTCGCCAGCCACAACAACTCTAACATAGCTTTGTAGCTTTCTGGGTATTTCTAATTTATACCCTCGGTTCGTGTTGGGGTTCTCTCATATAACTTTCCCTTTAAGTCAAGTCACCAGAGGAGGAACGAAAGAAAATTTATTTTGGTCTGAATCGCAACAGAAGACATTCACAAAGTTGAAGCATTTCCTCTTCTCTGCACTATTGCTCACATTACCATACTTGAAGCAACCATTTTAGATCGATACAAATTCCTCTTACTATGATGTTGGGGCAGTTCTTACTCAGCAAGGGAATCTAGTGTCATATCACAGTGAGACACTTTCAAAAATAGTCCGAAATTTTCCCACCTATGACAAAGAGATGTATTCCATTATGCAGGCCTTCCTACAAAAGTGTTCCAGAATAGATCATCCACATAGATCACTGAACCCTGCAGTTCATACAGACACAAGGGAATTTGCAGAACGATCACCATAAAAAAGGTCCACATACCTGCAATTTTTCCATTTGAACATCATGTATAAGAAGGGAAACACTAATAATGTTGCATACTGCCTCAGCCAACCACTGAGCGTGGTGCTAAACACTATGCTTGAATATTTTGGGAACGAGACTTAGGGTTGGATGCTTCTCTACAAAAGTGTTCCAGAATTCAGAAATACATACCAATCGCTCCTGGAAGGGAAGCAAGTTCCATATTTTCACCTCCAGGATGCAATGTTATGCCACCCAAGACACCTTTGTGTTGTTTCAAGCCAGTGTTCCAAGATGATTTGGGAAGCGCACTACAATCGATTTGTTGGACATTTCGGGGTTGAGAAAACGGTGTCAGTACTGCATAAGTATTTCTATTGGTCAAACCTTCGAAAGGATGTCGATAAGTACATCGGATCCTGCATTGCCTACGTCATTTTCAAACTAACCATCAAGAAGCAAGGCCTATATACATCGCTTCCTACCCCCAGTCGACCTTGGGAATCCATCTTGATGGATTCTAACTCGAGACTTCCTTCTACGAAGCATCGCGACAACTGCATTTTTGTGGTTGTCGACATATTCTCTAAGATGGAAATTATGGCATCCTGCAAGAAGAATATCACAGCAGAAGCCACTGCTAAACTCTTCTTTGAATGAGTGTGGGTACACTTTTGGATCCCACAATCCATTATCTCAGATCGGGACAACAGGTTTCTTAGTAAATTTTGGTCAAGTCTCTGGTCAATGCTGGACACCAAGGTCACTAAGTCCACATATTTCCACCCCCAAACTAATGGCCAGATAGAGGTCATCAACAGGATTATTGTACACATTTTGCGCATGCATAACTCAAATCATCCACGCACATGGGACGAAACCCTCCCATCTGTGAAGCACTGTTATAACCAAGATCTCCATAGCTCAACTAGCCATATACCCCTTCAGGTGGGCTTGGTATTCCAGCAACTATGTCCCATTAATTTTTCCATACCATTTGCAGATACTCAGGAAGATTTGGCTCATGTCTAGTCTGAAGCCAACAAGGCAAATAGCTTCATTGAGTGCATTCAGCACATCTGCCAATAGGTCCATGGCATATTGGAAAGAGCCAATTCTAATTAGAATCAGCAACATGATCATCATCGCGTACTACACAAGTTCCAGGTGGGCGACAAATTTTAGCTACATTTGCAAAAAGAGTGCCTCGATGGACCCCACCGCAAGCTTCACTCACTCTGATATGGGTCATACATAATCACCAAGGTTGTAGGGGACAATTCCTTCGAGTTCACTATTCCACCATTCCTTGGTCTGCACCGAGTGTTCAATGTGGAATGCCTTCAACCCCACTTTCCACCATTACTTGACACATAAGACATTGCAGAACAACTCACACCAACAAAGCTAAACCCCGACTGCATGGAACATGCCAAAATTGATCAGATTATGGACACACGTATCAAGAACACTCGCATGCAGAATATTCAACCTTATCAGGTTCTCAAAGCTGGCCAACTCTTGCACCAAGGAAAATGGCTCACCAAGGACCAAGTTTAGTTTCCTCATCTCATGGTGGAACGCATGCAATGGGTACCATTTCTTCCTAAGGGGGGAGAAATAATCCAGGTGGATATTGGTGTCCACCCGCCTATTCCACTTGGACCCACACCATTGTTTCTTTCAGCTATTCAGTTTCCTTAATTGTAGCACAGTTTACTATATTTGGAATTTTTTCGGGTCATGAACACCAGGAGTTGTTTTGAGGCCCTAAACGATGTTTTTTTGGGAAAATCGGGCCAACATAGACCACTAACCCATGCTTTCCACTTAAAATTTGTATTCCTTTGATAGCTATTTCTAAAGAGGTATTATGCACGTCAAACCGAGATCGTATGCCAAAGTTACAACCTCGAGAAGTTGATGTACCAATTTACCCAAATGCAGCCCATAGTTTTGGCACTTCATCTCCTAGGCTTAGGTTTTTGGATGTTTAGGGTTTTCCATTATTTCTCAATAATAAATAAGCCTTTGAGCCTCATTGTAATACAGTTCAGAGGCATGTAGCCTCCACATCTCTTATCGGAGATAATCTACCATCGCCCAACCTAGTTTATTTCCATTATGTCTGTAAGCATATTTCATTTATTTGATATTAATGAAATGAAGTTTTATTTTTTTCTATCTCTGTGTTTATGATTATTTTTGTATTTTATTTTGTTCTTGCATAATTCTGAATCAGTGGTATCTGAGCGGGTCTGCTCTTTCTCGGTATTTCTTTGCATGTCCCCAACAAGATTAGGGTATAATGAGTTAGGGCTCGTTTTGGTTGAACCTTTGCAAGGTCAGCCTCGTAAACCCCGACTGTCTCCCATGACAGAAGGAAAAAAAGATGAGGTAGCAAGAGATCCTAACAAAATATTTCTCGAGGAGGCCCTCGAGAATCATAGGAACACGATGATGGATAACTTTGCCAAGATCCTTCCATGGCTGCCCCCCGGCAACGTATCTTAATCCAACAGCCACTCTAGAGGCACCAATCCTTTTAAGGCAAAATTTAACTTTGAAATTACCATATTGAGGTCCAAATAGATGTATACATCGTAGATATATGGATGAATATATTAGAATTATATTTATTGGTTCATGACTTTTCCAATAAGGAAAAAACTACTTTTTCACTCCTCAAAGTCGTCCCCTGTGTCAAGAAATGGTGGGAAACCTACTGTGAGAAAAAGGACGAGAGCGAATTTTCCCTATTTTCAGTCACATCCACTTGGAATTCTTATGGAGATTCCATCAAGGAACAATATTTCCCCGTGGGGAACTATGAGAAAAAGTACATACAATGGACTACGCTACGCAACAAAGGGATCAAGATGTGCATGAGCTGAGGAATTTGTTCCAGACACTACACAAAAGTTGGGTATTAAATATTCAGAGAAACATTTGGTGCTTAAGTACCACATTTTCATGCACAGATACATCCAGGAGGAAATGGATTTCCTCGAAATACCCTTGCTTGGTGAAACATACCGGTATGCTGCCAAGATTGACCAGAAATTCAAACATAAGAAGTGCGACTTTGGATCTATGAATTAAAAGGAAGGGAAAGGCACCCCCAAACCACAGAACAAAGGAAAAATCCAAGGTAGGGTGGCCTAGGATAGCACGCCGAAGCCAAAAGAGAAGAAAAACACCACAAATCCAAATAAGGACACAGTAAAGTGGTGTGTGTTCCCTAAGAGCTCCACTCACAACACAAGTGAGGGTCGAGCCAAGCAGTCACTAGTGGCTGAGCTAAAGGCTTTTGAATCAGATGAATTTTCTAACTCTGAGTAATAACATGACAAGGGGAATGAGAAAGGGAAGTATATTATCTATGTGGAGTCCATTGCCACCGTTTCCACCACCAAGATCCACAAGGAGGAACCCGATGTAATATACCCAAATGAGGAAGCAAATCAATACAAAATAGTGAGGCATAAATCAGATACAATGAGGAAACAAACCTCCCATAAGCAATGACTCTCAAATATGAGTTGTTGTTATAATACAAAATACCGGAGAGAAACTATAGTGCAGTAATATTAAGAATAACTACAGTTGGAGATGATACAATGATATAAAAATACTGATATAGCCCCCAATAGAGTCTATACATACAGATCTGGGCACTAGACCATCTTTCCAAGACAACCCAAGGGGGTTTCCGAAAAATGCACACAATGTGCCAATGTAAGTTGCAGCCTTAGGGCTGAAGATATTTTACAACAATAGAAATGAGAAGATATGGCTGAAGCCGATGTAGAAACCTACAGCTCTTCTCCAATAGATCCTCTCGATGAAAGAATAGCTCCTCCACTGAAGAAATCACCTCCCAAAACAATCACTGCAAGTACCCCTACAACTCCTCCCTAAAATAACGCAGATCTGGACTGAAACTGGGTTGTAGGGGATAAATACTACTTTAGCCTACTGCTAGATATGTCAATAAAGCTCAAGGGGCTCCTCTACATGCCTTCCAATGGATGGAAACCTTCCTCCACTGCAAAAATAGCTCTGAAGACACCCAATATGATCCTCCACTGCTGCACCCTGCAACACAGCACAATATCCTACAGAAACTGCGCTGATGAAGAAAGTTGTAGCTTGGCCTTAAGCTTGAATTTGGAAATGAAGTGAAATACTCCTCCAAGAGGCCTCTCAAGGAAAGAGGTGGGATTCCTGCTCGGGAACACCCGGTGCTAAACAACACAGCAATCTCAACTAAACAGCTGAAGAATGCAAGAAGTCTAAACAGACCACATACAAAATAATAATCTAAGCATAACCCCTATGGCTGCCATCCTCTTCCTTATATAAGTTATGAGCTTCCTCACTCTTGGCCCCACTTAATTAGGCCATTTCCTCCATGCAAACAATCTCCCTCCAAAACTACGTTATTCCTCATTTAATGTCCACTCCTCCATTACAGCGTTGTTGATTTGGTCAAAGTTGACCTGTTCAACATGATCCAACCCCTATTCATACTCAAAGGTGCTTTATGTTATCATAAAAATCGTACTTGATTGGCTGTTGATCAGAAAACTTTAGTGTAACTATTTCAAACCAATCTTGTGACTAAGGGTTAGCCTCCTCATTCTGAGAGGGCTCTCTCAAGGGTTAATGATATTGAATAAAGATGTAGAAAGATGGCTAACTCTAGGTTTTATGTATTGGTTTTATATGTTTGTAGGTTGAAAAGATCAAAGCTTACTACCATTGTGCTATGGATTCAATGAATAAGGCTCTCAATAACAAAATATTTCCTTGTAGAAGTTGAGGCTTGTATATACTTCAATGAAAAAGTAACACATTCAGGAAAATCCCAATAACTTGAGTTTCAGAAGAAATCAGAGCATGTGATACATGAGTTCTGAGTTATGAGACATCAAGGTATTGAAAAGGAAATATTAAAAGAAAATCACCATAAATCAATACTTAAAGGAAGTCAGAGCATGAATAACCATGAATTCTGAGTAATAAGCATTAAGATATTGAAGAAAACCTTTCAAAGATAGGACCTAAAACTCATTTGACCATAGTTTAATACTTAAAGGAAGTCAGAGCATGAACATCCATGAATTATGAGTAATAAGCATTAAGACTATGGAAGGAAAACATTTCAAAGATAGGACATAAAACTCATTGAAATACACTAATAATATTAGGTCAGTCAAGATGAAAACCTCTCTACATTACTAATCACAATCTATTACATAAAGCAGCAGTTTTGCTAAAATGTCTCCAACGCCCTGCTAATTCGACCTAATGGCCTTTAATATACCATTTACAACATGATATTATCTCATCTTAGGATAGACACATCGAATTTCTAACTCTTGACACCTTGCATAACCATAAAACATCAAATTTATGACAAACAAACACCTTTCCTACTTGACAGTCCTATTTCAACTAGGACTCAAACTCTTCATTACTATCTTTAACAACCTTATCCTAACAACATTATCTATTTTAAATTACATCATTTTCCAAGTGTATCATCACATGGTCGAATTTGGATGATGGGTTTCAGTTCTTCATGACCACTTTGCTGACCTCCACAAAAGCAGGAAACCAAACCCTATTTTTAGGCATAAGATTCATTTCTTTCTTTGAACATTTTGACCATCATTTAAACTTTATTTCGTGGCCCTTTGTTGTTGTATATTATCTTAACATGTCTCATCACTCATCCCTAGGCTCCAGCTATCCAAAAACAGCTGCAAAAATTGTTCAAAAGGCTGTAATTTATGGCGCTACGAAAACACAGCAGGTTTCGTAGCGCCCTTTGTAGCGCTGCCATTTCAACCTTTTTTTCTTCAAAAACTTGGTTATTTCCTTATGAAAAATTTTAATCATCCTTCAATACATCTTCCATAACAATTAAAGCCCTTAACTCATCCTTTAAACCCTTGAAACTTATCAAAAGGAGAAAAAAAGGCAGCTACAACAGTTTCATAGTGCTTTTCTACTTTTTTACACTAGATGTGCTACAAAACTGCTGAGTATGCAGTTTTGTCAAAAGTTTTTCCAAGTGAAAATTATTATTGCCCAAAAACTCAAAATATTACTTATCTCATCATATAAAAACCACAACAATCATATACTAACTTCATTTTAGCTTTTTTGAGGCATTTTTTCTTCATTTGCAATAAGTTGGCCTATTGGTTTTCCTGTTTTTTCCTAAAAAGTAGGCCTTGGGACAGAGCCTATATCTCCTACTCCATGATGTATTTTGAGAAAATAAAGGAGATTTTTGTAGGCCATTATGTCCTAAATACAAACCTCTCTTTGGTTTTTGAAACATATCTCCTGCTGTCCAGAAACTGCCTTTGAAAAACATGTGTAAAACAGGAAAACTCTATTTCTGAAAATAGGGCTTCAAATAAATCCTTGTATCTCCCAAATGATAACACCTGTGAGAAACGTGAGAGAGGTTGTTGTTATTTGATATGTTTATGAAAATAACCTCTCTCAGTTTCTTAAAATACCTTTCTTTTTTCTCATAAACCTCCTTTGAATTTGACTTCTAAAAACCAGAAAACAGAGTTTTGCTTCATATTGCGCTACGAAAAGACAATGCTTTCGTAGTGCAAAATTCAACGGGTGGCGCTACAAAACTAAGGTTTCTTGGCTAATTGGATATTTTTGATGAAAAAACTTAGGGAAATGAAATGAATGATGAAATGATGAATGACTTGACATGAAAAACCTTTAAAATGAATTTATTTAACACTAAGGAAGGTTCAAACCTAAAAATCTAATACTCCATTTTGGTCAAATTCAAGAAATGACTCCTAAGACCATATTTTGACCCATGTTCATAAAAAAACTTGACACAATGATGTTTGAAATTTTTTTGGGTGATAACAGTGGCTCCACTTGGGATAGTGTGCCCCTGTGGTACACTAAGAACTAGTAGTTCCAGTGCTGCTATCCATCTTCTTGGAATAAAAACTTTGAAATTTTACCAAGTCTTCTTCAAACCCTTATAGCCTTCACCTCGAGCTCAAGCTTGATGATCACTGCAGAAGATCCAAATATGTACCTACTGAAAAGATGCTCAGTCAACTTTGAGCTTATTCACATGCTCCTACCTACCCTATCAGCTGCAATCTCCATTTTTAACTCAAGCAACATGAAACTTCCAGTGAAGCCAGTCATTGATCGGATCTGATATTTGAACCTGTTGACTACGCTTGAACCCAAAGTAAGCACGATACTAAAATTAACAAGGCAACATAAAATGTATCTAATCCTCATATTGAAAACATAACTATAAATATGGACTGTAGAACTCTTCCATGTAGTCAGCTATAGGATCAAAGAAGACATGATCTGTTTGATGCTTCTCATGACATTCTGCAGCTTTGGACAACTTATATATGCTTTTCTCAGCCACACAAGATTTCAATTGTGTACTCTCAAACTTTTGTTCAAACTGATTTTAAAAAACAGTGTATTCTTCCTTAATCTCAAAAGAGAAAGGAAGCAATACCCTTTCTTTGTGTTCTAACATGGAAATCTTTTTAAAAGACTGATCTTGATCTTGAAGATAATAATATTGAATTTGACCTTCAAAAAATTCAATGTATTTCCCAATATTCTTAGTAGCTTCATCCACAAATTGAATCTTATCTTCTGACTTGCACTCAAATGACTTCAGATTAGAAGACAAGGATAAAGAAAAAATTTCACCCACTTCTTCATTAGTGTGATCATTATTTGATGTAGGTTGATGCAAGAAATGACATGAATAATAAACTTCTTCCTTCACCTGAGGATTGTAGCAATTATCTTCCAATATTTCCTCTTGCTGTTTGAAATAATTCTCATACTCCTGATGATCAAAAGACTGACAAATCTGCTGCAAATTTTTATCAAACTTAGCGGATGTAACATGATTTTCATAAATAAGCTCCTGCTGGGTTTCATTTTCATCCAAGGGATAGGTTATCCTTTCTTCTTGGTGATGAAATTGTTGTCATGAAGAGCCTCTAAAATTTCCTCATCCATGAACTCATCATCTTCATAACAATTCTCCAAATATTCAACGAAACTCACATAATGTTTACAACAGTCTTTGACCAGAAATGAGGGATGAAATTATTCATACATCTCATAAAATGCAACATGGAAATCAGCAAGAGAATATAATGAACCATTTGGCAAGATTTCATACCAAGACCGTGCTTTTCCTTCCAAAGTGGCCATAAACATCTTCATGACACAATCCTCAGGGAAATGAACCTTAAGTCTATGTACATGCATATGGAATCTAACCAAATGAAGAGCAGCATTGTCTTTCTTTTCATCTTTAAATATAGGAAGATCATTTAACCATTCAACCTTTGGCATAGGATTTGGAAAACCAGGGATATGAGATTGATTCATAGGGGCATACCTGGCATTTATTCTTGCAATGGAACTCATCTTGAAACTTCATCAAGCTACTGATCTTCAAGCAATGGAGTCACCTTCCAATTTGTTATTTGATGTGTGGAGTCGCCAGAGTAGAAATACATCCAATATTTTCCTGAGTGTCTGCTTCTCTCAGACCTTAGAACTGAAACTTTGTCGTTCTTCCCAAGGAAAATATACACCTTCGGTCCCCGGCAACGGCGCCAAAATGTTATCACAAAAATCATACCTGATTGGCTGTTGGTCAGACAACTTCAGTGTAACTATTTCAAACCAATCTTGTGACTGAGGGTTAGCCTCCTCAGTCTGAGAGGGCTCTCTCAAGGGTTAATGATATTGAATAAAGATGTAGAAAGATGGCTAACTCTAGAATTTATGTATTGGTTTTATATGTTTGTAGGTTGAAAAGACCAAAGCTTACTACCATTGGGCTATGGAGTCAGTGAATAAGGCTCTCAATAACAAAATATTTCCTTGTAGAAGCTGAGGCTTGTATATACTTCAATGAAAAAGTAACACATTCAGGAAAATCCCAATAACTTGAGTTTCAGAAGAAATCAGAGCATGTGAAACATGAGTTTTGAGTTATGAGACATCAAGGTATTGAAAAAGAAATATTAAAATAAAATCACCATAACTCAATACTTAAAGGAAGTCAGAGCGTGAATAACCATGAATTCTGAGTAATAAGCATTAAGATATTGAAGAAAACCTTTCAAAGATAGGACCTAAAACTCATTTGACCATAGTTTAATACTTAAAGGAAGTTCGAGCATGAACATCCATGAATTCTGAGTAATAAGCATTAAGACTATGGAAGGAAAACATTTCAAAGATAGGACATAAAACTCATTGAAATACACTAAGAATCTCAGGTCAGTCAAGATGAAAACCTCTCTGCATTACTGATCACAGTCTATTACATAAAGTAGTAGTTTTGCTAAAAAGTCTCGAACGCCATGCTAATTCGACCCAATGGCCTTTAATAGATCATTTACAACATGAGCTGATCTCATCTTAGGCTAGATACATCGAATTTCTAACTCTTGACACCTTGCATAACCATAAAACATCAAATTTATGACAAACAGACACCTATCATACTTGACAGTCCTATTACAACTAGGACTCAAACTCTTCATTACTATCTTTAACAACCTTATCCTAACAACCTTATCTATTTGAAATTACATCATTTTCCAAGTGTATCATCAAATGGTCCAATTTGGATGATGGGCTTCAGTTCTTCATGACCACTTTGCTGACCTCCACAAAAGCAGGAAACCAAACCCTGTTTTTTAGGCATAAGATTCTTTTCCTTCTTTGAACATTCTAACCATAATTTAAACTTTATTTCATGGTCCTTGGCTGTTGGATATTATCTTAACATGTCTCATCACTCATCCCTAGCCTCCAGCTGTCCAAAAACCGCTGCAAAACTTGTTCAAAAGGATGTAATTTATGGCGCTACAAAAACACAGCAGTTTCGTAGCACCCTTTGTAGCACTGCCATTTCAACCTTTTTTTCTTCAAAAACTTGGTTCTTTCCTTATGAAAAATTTTAATCATCCTTCAATAAATCTTCCATAAAAATTTCAGCTCTTAACTCATCCTTTAACCCCTTGAAAACTGATAAAAAGGAGCAGAAAAGGCAGCTACATCAGTTTCTTAGCGCTTTTTCTGCTTTTTTACACTAGATGCAGTACGAAACTGCTGAGTATGCAATTTTGTTAAAAAAAATTCCAAGTGAATAGTATTATTGCCAAAAAACTAAATATATTACTTATCTCATCATCTAAAAACCACAGCAACCATATACTAACTTCATTTTAGCTTTTTTAAGGCATTTCTTCTTCATTTGCAATAGGTTGGCCTATTGGTTTTCCTGTTTTTTCCTGAAAATAGGTCTTGGGACAAAGCTTATATATCCTACTCCATGATGTATTTTGAGGAATTGAAGGAGGTTCTTGTAGGCCATTATGTCTTAAATAAAAACCTCTCTTTGTTTTTTGAAACATATCTCCTGTTGTCCAGAAACTGCCTTTGAAAAACATGTGTAAAACAGGAAAACTCTATTTCTGAAAATAGGGCTTCAAATAAAGCCTTGTATCACCAAAGGGATAACACATGTGAGAAAAGTGAGAGAGGTTATTGTTATTTGATATGGTTTTGAAAATAACCTCTCTCAGTTTCTTAAAATACCTTTCTGTTTGCTCAAAAACCTCCTTTGAAGTTGACTGCTAAAAACCATAAAACAAAGTTTTGCTTCATATTGCGCTACGAAAAGACAGCGCTTTCGTAGCACAAAACGACTTTTTTCAATGGGTGGCGCTATGAAAGTAAGGTTTCTTGGCTAATTGGACAATTTTGATGAAAAAACCTAGGGAATGAAATGAATGATGAAATGATGAAAGACTTGACATGAAAAACCTTTAAAATGAATTTATTTAACACTAAGGAAGGTGCAAACCTAAAAATCTAATACTCCCTTTTGGTCAAATTCAAGAAATGACTCCTAAGACCCTATTTTTACCCATGATCATAAAAAAACTTGACATAACGATGTTTGAATTTTTTTTGGGTGATAACACTTTATTTAGCTGCTTAGAACGTCTCCTTTCACACTTGAAGTGATTTTATTGCTGTTAAGGACATTTATGGGCCTCCCTACCCATTTATTCACCTACCAGTGACAAAATAATCTATAATATTACATTTATCTAAAAGCCAAATTTTAGGAATATTACAATACTCCCCTCCAAAATGTTTCTTGTCCTCAAGCAACTGTAAAGGTGGAGCAAAATCCTCCCCTCCTCCTCTTGTGGCCTCCTCATCAATAGTTCCCACCATTGCTTCAGATTTTCTACAATAAATCTTTCTCCCAATGGTTCCTCCCAAGTGTGCAAGTTGGCCTTTGGTGGATAAACCAAATGGCTCTTATCAGGAGAAAATGAAAGGTCTATATGGAAACCTTCTTGCTGTCCAATGGCCTCTTCAAGGTAGGAGTAATGACAAGCATAGGGGATCTCATTCCCAATGAGAGACTCCCATCTCCATGCTATCATACAAATGAAATGAATCACCTTCCAACATGGTAATTCATAGAAAATTTCCTCCCAAATTTTCATGAGAGGCATATCCCAAGTGCTTTGAACAATCATATGGCCCTCCTCATAAAGAAACAAGCGATATACTATAGTTTCCATACCGTCTCTCATGCTCCCCTTGAAGCATGAAGCATAAAAGGTGTGGGAAATTTAATTTCCCATGGACACATCCAACCAGTATGCCTTCCCTCCAATCATGTTCCCAACAAATACAAGAACATCATCAACATATGGAATCACAATGAAAGTCATGCTAGCTACCATGTGTAGTAAAGTAGAAGGACAATGGTCCCTTAAGTGCAACCAGTGCATTTTTGCTCCTAACTGCCATAGAATATGATATAAAAAGTGTTTCCCCCACCACTTGTTTTCTGCCCCATTCTTCTTGCATGCTTGGAAGGTGTATGGTGTTTGGTGTTAATGAATCACACCATGAAGAATACATCATCTCCCCAAAATCATCTGGGGAATGGTCGACATCATCATGGCTCATGGCCCCAAGTAGCCCATGAAGCCAATTAGAAAGAGTGCCCCCTCTTGGAGCAATGACCTACACATGAGTGGTAAGAAAATGCAAGTACATAGTAAATATATCATGATGCTCATAAATACAATCCTTACCATATACTTAGTTTAAATTAGTGAGGTAGATGATGGATGAGCTCCCACTCATACTCCATGAGTAAGGAGGTGGTGATGATAACTCTTCTCAAGAGTTGTGTATCTCCTCACCCTCCAAACAATCCATGCAATTCCTCATATGATAGTGCATCTCCTCTTTGAAGTCTTCCCACATGAATCCCTCCAAAATAGGAGGGTATGTTCTATTGAAATCAATGGGATTGGAAAGCAAGATATCATAGGCTGCATGTAGTAATTTATCCTTGAGCTTTGAGTCTTTAGTCAAGTAAATATGATTATGGAAATAAATGACTCAATCAACCACTCTATACCTCCCATCTATCACTTGCCCATCAAGAACCTTACATGTGAAGAGGTTCTTGGAATATTCCACCAATAGTTGGGACTCCCAATATGGATCTAGGCTTCCCAACAATGACAGCATTGTAGAAATCTGAAATGATGTATCTGCCCCATCATAAATCTACTCTTTGACATGCTCAATGCCAAAGCCAAATGTTGGAGTAATGTTACCCCACTTTCGCTACCTCTCTTGAAGCTGATCTTGCCCAAGACAAGATTGGAGTACATGGAAGTCAACCTCCTCTTGAAAGGTATCTTTCCCCCAAAACTTCCATAGTTTGGCCAATGCATACAAGAGTGTCAATGACCTCTTGTCATAGTCAGAAATCTTCCTCGTATGTGGGAGTATCATTTGCTGCCCCAAGGTTATGGAGTAGCCCTTTGACACCATACTCATGTCATCATAGATTTATGAATCATCATCTTTCAACACAAATAGCTGAGTGGGAGATATCAATCTCCATATCATAAAATGTTTCACCCCTCCTTTGAACCCATCAAAGGTCCTATGCATTGTGCTAGCTCCTCCCAAGGCTCCTTCCCTACCCAAATATATCAATGCTGCACCATGTTGAGAGAACTCTTTATTCATCTTCCAATCAGGGGGTCTCCCTGGTGGAATGCCTCCATGTAAAGAGACATCAAAATCTGAAGTAGACTGTATAGGTGAGTGGACTGATTTGCCCCTCTCTTTATTGCATAAATCAACCTCCTCCTTTTGTATATAAACCCCTTGAAATAAAAATGGTGCGTACTCTCCATCCTTTGTTGTTGATCCACCTTTTCTTCTCCTCCTTTGATCAAGGAGTTACAGCCCATCACTATTGTCACAAGATGCTCCTTGGGAAATTTTTGCAAATATGAAAAAACTCCTCCACTTGAATCAACATCCTCATGCCCATATCCATGTGGCGATGTTTCTCCTCCCAAAGTGACAGCGTTGTTACTTTCCTCCTACTCTTCCTCCTTTTCAATATTGAGACAAACCAGATCTTGTTCTTCCCTTGAAGGAGGAATCTCCATGTCTTCCCTTTGAGAAGAAAGCTCTTCATGCAATGGGGATCTTGCCCTTGGAAAGGTATCATACAAGTTTTTATCCCCCTCAATAGCAATCTAAAGTGGAGTTGGTGCAATAGATCTTCCCAACTCATGCAAAGGTTTTGAATGTTTATGTTTTTCTAGCTCAATCAAAGATGTTTCAGATTTTTTTTCATCAAATATCTTCACTAATCTCTTAGTGAATCTTTCATAAGTAGCTATATTTGCATGATTAAATATATAAGATTCATAAAACCACCAAGTATGAGCCTTACCTTCAAGATGCAGCGCTGCTATCCTAAGGGCTTCCTTTTCTGAAACTTGATGTAGATGAAAATATGAGTCTAGCTGATCTATCCAATCCTTGGTTGTGCATTTGGATGACCCATCAAAATTTGGTAGAAAGAATCTACCTCTTCTGCTTCTGTTGTGATTTTTGGGTCTTCTCTCCTCCTTGATTTGGAAAAACTCTTGGAAGTTCAAGTGCTCCTTGAATCTCCAAGATTGAGATTCATATTCCTGAAGATAGTCACTCAAAGTCTCCTCCTCTGGTGCATCTTCTTCCTCCATCTTTCTTGCAGTAAATATAGGCATAAGACTATGATGTGGATCATAATGTGTGGTTGCATGCTCACACCCATCATGAAAAAATCTAGGGCCTGCTTCATGTTCAAGCCCCCTTTGAGATTCCCTACACATCTCCCTTCTCATCTTCTTGATATCTCCGTTGATGCTCTGCATAGTTTGGAAAAGAAGCTTTGAGAGCCCCTCTTCCTCCCTTCCTCCAACTAGTGGAGTCTTGTATTTATTTATTTTGTACATCTCCTCTTCTTGAGAGAAGCTTCTCCTTATGGTGACATATTGGCTAAATGCGCAGGCTGAGCCAAGATTATGCTCTAATACCACTGTAATATTCCCAATGGGGAAGCAGCAATATATGAACACAAAACTGGAAATATTAATGTAAATCAACACATCAACATTGGAGACTAATATGGAGTCTTAAAATTATGTATTAGAGCAGCAAATCAATACAAAATAGTGAGGCATAAATCAGATACAATGAGGAAACAAGCCTCCCATAAGCAATCACTCCCAAATATGAGCTGTTGTTACAATACAAAATGGCGGAGAGAAACTACAACGTAGTCATATTAAGAATAACTACATTTCGAGATGATACAATGATATAAAAGTACTAATATAGGCCCCAATATATTCTAGACATACAAATCCTGGCACTATATCAGCTTTCCAAGACAACCCAAGGGGGTTTCTGGAAAATGCACACAATGTGCCAATGTAAGTTGTAGCCCTAGGGATGAAGATATGTTGCAACAAAAGAAATGAGAAGATATGGCTGAAGCTGATGTAGAAACCTATAGCTCTTCTCCAATAGATCCTCTGGATGAAAGAATAGCTCCTCCATTGAAGAAATCACCTCCCAAAACAATCACTGCAACTACCACTACAACTCCTCCCTAAAATGACGTAGATCTGGACTGAAACTGCGATGTATGGGATAAATACTACTTTAGCCTACTGCTAAATATGTCAATAAAGCTCAAGGGGCTTCTCTACAGGCCTTCCAATGGATGGAAACCTTCCTCCACTACAAAACTAGCTCTGAAGACACCCAATATGATCCTCCACTGCTGCACCCTACAACACAACACAATATCCTGCAGAAACTTTGCTGATGAAGAAATTTGTAACTTGGCCTTAAGCCTGAATGTGGAAATGAAGTGCAATACTCCTCCAAGAGGCCTCTCAAGGAAAGAGGTGGGATTCCCGCTCGGGAACACCCGGTGCTAAACAGCACAACAATCTCAACTAAACAGCTGAAGAATGCAAGAAGTCTAAACAGACCACATACAAAATAATAATCTAAAACATAACCCTTATGGCTGCCATCATCTTCATTATATAATTTATGATATTCCTTTCTCTTGGCCCCACTCAATTAGGTCATTTCCTCCATGCAAACAATCTCCCTCCAAAACTGCGTTATTCCTCATTTAATGTCCACTCCTCCATAACAGCGTTGTTGATTTGGTCAAAGTTGACCTATTCAACATGATCCAACCCATGTTCATACTCAAAGGTGATTTATTTAGCTGCTTAGAAGGTCTCCTTTCACACTTGAAGTGTTTTTATTGCTGTTAATGAGATTTATGGACCTCCATATCCATTTATTCACCTACTAGTGACAAAATAATCTATAATATTCCATTTAGCTAAAAGCTAAATTTTATGAATATCACACTCGAAGACCTAGAGGAGGGGGAGCGCCTCTTCTATTCCCTGATGTGGGTGAAGGGTTCCCCACTGCAGTTCATTTTCGATAGCGAGAGCCAAAATAACCTCATTTCAGTAGAGGTCATGAAGCGGTTGGGCATGTCGACCATAGAACACCCACAGCTGCACACCATCGCGTGGATTCACCAAGGAAGGGATCTATGCACCAGTCAGTAGTGTCGCCTTCCCTACAACATCAAGCCTTTCACGGATGAGGTGTTATGTGATGTTTCTCCTCTTGTATTTTGGGATGTATCATTAGGCCAACCATACTTGTGTAAGTGACATGTTGTGTGTGAGTGTAGGCCTCGCATTGTTATTATTACTTTAGGTAATAAGTTGTACAGGATATCGGAGGTAGCATCGTCTATCGCCATCCCTTTGATAACTGCAAAACAATGTAGTAAGCTCATTTCCAAAACTAGGAAATTTGTTTTCCTTATGATTCACCCTCAGGAAAATAAGAATATTGTGGCCATGACCTTCAGATAGTGCTCCTCTTCATGGCAACTGTTATCACTCCCCTCGTTTCCCAAGTTCGACAATGGAACTGAAGGAGGTAACCTCAAACCAATCTTTAGGTCATCTAGCTAGGCCTACCACAACTAGAGAGGGCTCTCTTAATGTCACTTTGCAGAAAATGTGATGATTGAATATATAATGATCTTAGGCTAGTTATGATGCTCAGTAGATTAGGGTTTTTTTTGTTTTGAATTTTTGCTGGATAGGAATGACAGTCAAGGAACTAGGTCTAGGTTTTAGGTCTGATTTCAAAGGTTAAATTGCATAAACAAAGATGAGGCTAGGTAGGTAAACTCATAAACATACTTAATTTTTCATTGTGTATAGGGTTTTGAAAGAGAAGGAGTCATAATGAGCATTTAAATGAATTCATTCATCATAAGAGTAAACACATCTATGAAAATCTTATAAAATAAAGCATAGAAGGAAATGATTTTTCTTTATAAACTCATAAGATTAATATATAGAAGCATGCATGTGATGAAAAAGGTAACATAAAATTTAACTTGATGAATTAACAGAGAAAAAACAATGCTCAAAATCATACCACTGGAATCTCAAGGGTGTAGCTACAACATCCTTTGATTTCACTAAAAAAAGAGTTTGTACAATAGCTCCACTGCAAATAACAACTATCCAACCTCTAAAAAGGCTTGAGTTTGGAGTACATATATAAAATAGAAATTATTCCACCTAATTGGGTATAAATACGATCTAAAACACTTCATAAATTCACCCTATGAGTCATTTCCTAGTTTCTAGGGAAGTTAGAAACAATTTCCTCAAATTTAGCTAATAACTAGTAGTGTGTCTCCTTGATTAATTACATCATTCCTCCACAAAGAGAGGCAAAAAAAAACTCTCCTACCAAAAATACACCTCATGGGACAACTAAACCTCGAATTTTGGAGTTTTTCTGGCTTGAAAATTGTCCAAGGGAATTCAATGACAGAAGCGTTGTACCTCCAACAGAGGCGTCATGCCTTCCAGCAGAAGCATTGCGCCACTTTGGAGTTGTTTTTTATTGAATTTTAGGAAACCATTTGCAAATATGAGAGCTAGGATAGGTAGCCTTGTGTGTCTTCTTTCCATTTCACCCTCAAAACTAATAAAATACTCACTGGAATGCCTTCAAAAACTGATTCTCCCAACCTCACTCCAGAAGCGTCGCGGAGAGGTAAAAAAGGCTACATAAGCATGAAAAAGTGATGTTTTTTGCATTTTTCTTCAAAATGGGAGGGTAACATGTTGACCTGATGTCATATCTGTGATGTACATGTGAAAAGGCATCAAAATGTTAGCCCCCTATAAATTCCTTAACAAGCAAGCAGGGGGCTAAATTGTTTATTGAGCCTTCAAGGAATGCATTTCCTTGGTAACACATCATCCCTGAAAACTCTTTCATACCCTCTACCCTTTGATTATTTTCCTCTATTGTTTCCATCCAAAAAGTCTCACTGATCGTAAAAAATTGTGCTCCAAAGGGCCTTCATTTTCCCTTGTTCCCATGCAAAATGTCCCATTTTGACCTTTTTCCCCTTTTCCCTCTATCACTACCTTTTCACATCCTTAAAAAGCGTTTAAAAGGGGAAAAAACCCACTTTTTAACTTATATTAGGCCTAGCCCCTTTTCCTCCAGCCCCGTAAACCACTTCCCCATGTGACCCCGCGCCTAGGACCAAGCGCTAACGGTTTGGGCGCTAATCGCAATCACACCGTCGGGCGGGCACATCTCTGTGTTATACAAAAAACTCCGATGCGATTGGAGTGTTGTTCTATCGGCTCCCGCCGCAATGTGGGTCGTCGATTCACAGTCTGATCCAACGGTCCATTGTTGATCGCATGGCGCTCCTTCGCCCCTCTCCTTTCGCGCCTTCGATCGCATTTGAACCGTCGATCTCCTCGCTAGATCCGACGGCTGGCGCTCGATCGCTCCCATCGCAATCGCAAGTTATTAATGTGCCACCTGACTGCAGTCGCCGATTGCGATCTACCGATCTGATCCCAGTCGTCTGTTTAATCCAAGATCCAACGGCCCTCGCTTTCCCGCTCCAATCGCAATTTCAAATTCCAAACGATGCCACCGTCCGCCTTTTGCGATTGTGATTCCCCGATCCGATCTCGACCGTCCGTTTAATCTAAGATTTGACGGTCATAAACTAATTGCGCCATCATTCATCGGAGTGTCAACCCTCCCATTTCTCCCCTCTGATTGGATCGTAGCTGTCGATCTCCTCCTGAGATCTGACGGTCCTAAAGAATCGCCCTCCACCCATGCCGGGTCCCACCATGCACGACCAATTTCATTGCATTTTCACCTAAGTTATAACTCTCGCGATGTACATTAAAGTTTAGTGTTTTACATTCGAGTCTATGCATTCCACCCAACTTTCATAAGCCATCCCACTGTTTAAGTCTTCACCGTCGATCTTCGCCACCGGACCATGATCAAACGGCCCACGCGCATTTCTCCACCGAAACCCTATCAGTCGCAGTTTACACCATATTACTACATTGTTCACCATTGCTTCATCTAAAACCACCGTTTTTACCACCTCCGCGTTACCATTCTCCCCGCCCTCCATAGCCATCCTTCCCTTTGCATGGATTTCATAACAGAGTTGCGTGTTTTGCAGGGTATGGGCGATGAACGTCGCCATGGTCCACATGCACTGTTGCAGTGACACAGAGCTCAGTGAAACGAGGTTCAAAGCTTGATATCACAGAGAGGAGCCTGGGAAGGTACTAGAGCGTGATTTTCATCAAAAGCACTGAGTTTAACTGTATGAAACCTTTCCAGCGCCACCAAAGCTCGGTTTTTCACTGACAGAGACATTTGAAGCGGCAAAGAGTATCAGTATAGAGTTAAGGAAGTTCTTTTGCACATCATTGAAATATGCAAGCCTTAATTCAGTATTTTAAGGCCAAGTACCAAGTCGAAGACCTCGTAAAGCACACAGAAAGGACGAAGCGCCCATATTGTTTCCATTATCTATCGTGTTCCCAAAGAAATTTCAACCCTAACAGCAATCTTAATGCTACCAGAGCATTTGTTATGCGGCATGGCAGACCTCAAAATCATTTATCTGCCTTTTTGTTTATTCACCAGAGTACTATAGAGTACTGCAGCCAAAGTACATCAGGGGCATACCTGGAGTAAGTGGAAGCCCAACGAAGACCACCATTTCATCCAAGGAGTACCAGGGATAAATGCAAAGAATTTAAAACTGAATGGGTTTCGGCCCTCTTTCTTTTCGGAGTTTTAATGCTACATTTAGTTTTCACCTACCTCCTCTGCTCATCTTTCAGCTATAAAATTTAGGAAGAAACTCATTGTAAAGGTTGTTGATCGGCTATCTGTGAATTGCAAGTTGTTTCTTCTGAGACATGTTCTCTGTGTAAAGTTGTAAGATAGGCTGAGGAAGATGTTTTCAGACTGAATATAAAGCTATTGGTAATGTTGTACTTGACTGGTGTTGCTCTTTAATATGACAAGCACATTTCTTTGGATCCTGATTTAAAGCAGCTGGTGATGTTTTCTATCTCTGTGTTTTATTTCATTTCATTACATTTCTTATGGCATGCATCAGAAACCTAGCATAGGATTTACCCTTGTTAGGTACCCTATGTTTCTGCTCTCCCTACCTTTAATGTTTTCTGCTAAATGTGTTATCTAAGGGTTGATTTCTGTTAATTTAACCAGTGTAATGGATGTCATTGCCTGCTAGCTGATGTATGAATTACTAAATCTGTTCTTAGATGTTCTTGTTAGGATTTAATTGAATGAATTGGGAACACTGGGAGGTCTAGAACTCTGTCTCTATCTCACTAGGATCCTTTTAAATTAATTGAACCCTTCGAAGATACCTCAAGCTGGGGGCCGAAGCATTGAGAGTTCAAAGTCTCTCTCTGATCTCAGGTTTTCAACTTTGTGTTCTAAATCTTAAATGTTCCTTGTCTGAAGAGTTAGCCTTTTAGATTTTGGATCACAGGTTTTCAATGGCATGTCCTGTCCCTGGGCCTGAGTTCTGAAAGGTCACCTTGGAGGTTTCCTTGCTTTCACCTTATCTCTTACCATTTCATACCACACTATCATCTTTAAGATCCAATGCTTTAGATGACTAGCCCAACTGAAAGCCTGCATATTGAATAGCAATTAAACCCTTTCCTGACTCCATTGCCCAATTGTCTTGATGTTCTCTGAATCATACCTCCTTTACCTAAAATCCTCTTTGCTCACCCTTGTCTTATATTGAGCCCTTCTTTCCTGATTCCCAACAACCAAACATACATCAAACAAATAAACCTCGAGCCTTATAACTAGCCTAATATCTTAACTTTAAGCTTCAAAGACAAAAACCTTTGCTCATACAGAGAGATCCCTCTCTGGACCCAGGAGGGCTAGATCCTGAGGTCTGAAAGTGGTTTGATGTTGTCTCATCTTTTTGTATTGCCAACCTTGACAAAACATGGGAACCCCAACACAAACCATGTAAAAATTTCTCCATTTAGATGCCCTGAGAAAAAGTGTTGCGCCACTGCGCGATGCTTCTGCAATGACCATTTTCCAGATTTTCCAAAAACAATTATGCAAAAGTAGGGCTTAACAATGGGTCAATATCTATCTAACCATAACGTTTTTTGAAAAAATGACAATGGTTTTTTTTCTTTGTTATGTTATGAACAAAAAATTCCTCCAATTTTCCAAAATACTTTCACATTTTCTCGGAAGCCAAGTTTGACGTTGATCACTAACAATTTGCAGAAGCGTAGTGCACTCTCAACAGAAGTGTCACTCCACTTTGAGACAGATTTTTGAGGCCTTCCCAAAGGATTTTTTCGATTCAAGTGGTATGGTTGGAAATATTAGGATGTATTCTGCAAAATGGAGTCATCAAGCACTACAAACCCTTGCTCCAAACCCCTGAAAATTTGGCATGAAGACAACATGTTCAAAAGTGAAAAAAATGAACTGGAGCACCTGTATTTTTGGCATTTCTCTCAAATAATAACACTTGTGCATAAAATTAAGGATTTTTTTGTTATTTTTCCTATTATTTACAAAATCCTCTTTTACTTTCGTAAAATTCATCTCCTTTACTTCAGAAAATGATTTTGAAGCAAAATTGTCCCTATGTGCAATGTAAACCCTAGTGAATGATCACAAAGCTCTAAAAATGATGCCATGGGTCTGAGGTGACTCAAACCTGGAATGGTGGCCTCCCTTATGAATCATATTTTCTCCCTACATAGTGTTTTTCAACAAGATAAAACCCTATATAGATGTAATAGGTAGGGAAAGTGAATATTTAGGAAAACAGGGGATTGTGGTAGGGTGGTTTTAGGGGAGGAAATGGGATGGAAGGAAGCTAGGGAAAAAGCCATAAAAATTTGGGGAGGTATGTTAATGAGTTCGATTTACACTTCAAGTGAAATTTCTGGAAATGGGTATGAGGAAGGTGCCCAAAAGGTCAAAACATAGGGTTTCACTATTTTTTTTCTACAAGAATGTAGTGAAAATTAGGGTTTTAATGACATCGATGGAAAGGAGGGTTGTGAGTGATAGGGAGTTGTTACGGTATGGTGTATGAAGGTTGCATGAAGGTTTTAGAAGGTTAGATTAGGGTTTTATTAGCTGAAACAAACCAAAGATGGAAAACACCAAAATGTAGTGGAGATAACCTAATGAAGGAAACCACTCATTTTTATGAGAATTGACTTGAGAGAGGTATGGAGGGTGTCCATCTACTAGTTTTGTAGGTGTATGAAAATTTTTGCAATGGTTTGAAACCCCTGAGAACTAATTTTGAACTCAAATACCAAAATCATAGCACATACCAGAAGCGTAGCATAGCACCTCAAAAGCGTAGCACATACCAGAAGCGTAGCATAACACCTCAAAAGCGTAGCGCAACCCCTCCAAAAGCGTAGCAGGAGAAAATTGGCACAAATTTCTTGTTTTTTCTTCAACCCTTGGTAGTTGTGGAGTATTATGGTGAGAAGAGAGGAGCTCTATCGAACATCAAAGGATAAAATGAATTGACGAAGTATCTTTTTCTTTTATAACAATGACAAAAATTGTTTTTTTGTCTTCTAGTGAAATCACAATTTTTTTGAAGAAATTTCTCTTTTTTGAAAAACTTTAATCAATAAAAACACTTCATTTTATGAAAAAAAAAATTCCTTCACTTATTTCGCTATCTTTCCTAACTCCCTATGCAAATGAATTATGTGGTGAAAATGAGGTTTTCTTCACCTTCTTTCATGACATAGTTGACTCTTATGGTGGTGAAACAAATGAGGTTTTCTTCACCTACATGAAGGTGTGATGAATGACCTAAGACCCTAGATGATAATGGATGAAATGACCTCTAAAATGATGATGACAATGAATGGAGTGAAGGGAGTATAATTTCAGACCTATACTCATTTAGTGAACAAAATTTTATTTGAAAATTGACTTGAAACATGAAATTTTGACCTAGGACCACTACCAAGTAAATCTGAAAAGAGTATTTTTTATCACTGAAAATTAGACACTAATAGCAGTAACAGATCAAAAATTTCGTGGAGGAGTATGGGGACATCATCACCTCACCCGTAGGGGTGCCTATGCACTATCAGTTCAAGCACTCCATCGATCTGACCCCAAGCGCGTTGCTACCCAATGGACTAATCTAACGGTGTTCATTTTATGAGAATGACAAAATAAAGATGTCGATTTAGGAGTTGTTACATAAAGGTCAAATCCCTCCAAGTTCATCGTCCTATGGGAGCCTGTTCGTGTTGGTGCAGAAGAAGGATGGGACTTGGAAACTTTGTATTGACTATCAGGCGCTACACAAGATCATTGTCCAGAATAGGTATTTGATCCCACAAATTGATGATTTTCTTGTCCAACTCAAGGGGGCCAAATATTTCAGTAAGATTGAATTGAAGTTCAGGTATCACTATGTACCAAACAAACCCTCTTATGTGTGAAATATTGTGTTCAAAGCCAAGGAGGGCCTCTTTGAATGACTGGTCATGCCTTTCAGGTTGACGAATGCTCCCGCAACCTTCATGAGTTTGATGGATGAAATATTGCAACCATTCACCGACTTATTCGTAGTGGTGTATTTGGATGACATCCCGATCTTCAACTAGAGTTGGGAAGGGAACCTTCACCACATTCGACTGGTCCTCCAAACACTTTGGAAACACAAGTTATGTGCCAATTTGGAGAAATGCATTGTTGGCATGACCGAGGTTCAATATTTAGGATACATCATTGATGAGTGGGGTGTGCAAGTGGACCTAGCCAAAATCCAGGTCATTCGATATTGGCCAACCCCAACCGCTCTAACAGATCTCTTCAACTTTCTAGGTCTTGCCAATTTCTACCTTTAGTTCGTATTAGGGTTCTCTCATATAACTTAGCCTTTGATACAAGTCACCAAAGGAGGAGCTATAAGAGAAATTATTTTGGTCTGAATCGCAATAGAATATGTTCCTAGAGTTGAGGCATTACCTATGCTCTGCACCAGTGCTCACATTATCAGACTTGTAACAACCATTTGAGATCGAGACAGATGCCTCTCACTATGCTATTGGGGTAGTTCTTACTCAGCAGGGGAATCGAGTGGCATATCACAGTGAGACACTTTCAGAAACATTATGAAAGTATCCCACCTATCACAAAAATATGTATTCTATTATGCAAGCCTGCTGACAATGGAAGCATTAAATTTTGGGGAAATAAACGGTCATCTAGACAGATCATCGACCCCTGCAGTTCATACGGACACAAGGGAAGTTTCAGAATGATCGCCATAAAAAAAGATCCACATACCTACAACATTTTCATTTGAAAATCAATTACAATAAAGCCAACACCAATAATGTTGCAGACTACCTTATCTGATCATGGCGCTAACCACTATGCTCGACTCTTGTGGGCACGAGACTTCGGGTTGGTCGTTTCTCGACAAAATTAATCCAGAATTCGACAGCACTCACTAGACGCTCCAGGAAGGGAAGCAAGTTCCATATTTTCACCTCTAGGATGCATTTTTATGCCACCATGGACACCTCAGTGTTACTTCAAGCGAGCATGCCAAGATTATTTGGGAAGCGCACTACAGCCGAGATGCTCGACATTTCAGTGTCAAGAAAATAGTGGTAGTACTGCAGAAGTATTTCTATTGGTCGAACCTTTAACAAGATGTCGATAATTATATAAGATCCTGCACTTCCTGCATCATTTCGAAACCAATCATCAAGAAGTAAGGCCTATATACTCTAAAGACTACCCCTAGTCGACCTTAGGAAATGATCTTGATAGATTACATGTCAGGCCTTCCTTCTACCAAGCATGGAAACGATTGTAATTTTGTGGTCATCTCCAGATTCTCTAAGATGGCCATTATGGAGGCCTAAAAGAAGAATATCACAACAGAAACCACTGCTAAACTCTTCTTTGAGTGAGTGTGGGTACACTTTGGGATCCCATAGTCCATTATCTCAGATCGAGACAACAGATTCCTCAATAAATTTTGGTCAAGTATTTCGTCAATGTTAGACACTAAGCTCACTAATTCCACAATTGTCCACCCATAAACTAATGGTGAGAAAAAGGTCATCAACAAGATGATTGTACACATTCTATGCATGTACAACTCAAAGCATCCACGCACATGGGATGAAAGCCTCCCCTATGTCCAACACAGCTATAATTGGGCTCTCTACAACTCAACTGGACACAACCCTTTTTTGGTGGGCTTAGGATTCTAGCCATTATGTCCTAGTGATGTGGCCATACCATTTGCAGCTACTCAGGTAGATTCGGCTCATGTCAAGTCTGAAGCTGACAAGGTGAATAGCGTCATTGAACGCATTCAGCACATCCACCAACAGGTCCATGACATATTGGAAAGAGCTAATTGTAAGTACAAGAAATGACATGATCAACATCAGGTTCCACACAAGTTCCAGGTGTGCAACAAAGTTTGGCAACATTTGCAGAAGGAGCGCCTCGATGGAATACCGCAAGCTTCACCCACTCCGATATGGGTCATACACCATAATCAAGGCTATCGGGGACAATTCCTTTGAGCTCGGTATTCCACCATTCCTTTTTCTGCACCCAGTGTTCAATTTGGACTGCCTTCGGCCCTACTTTCCACCATTAATGGACACATCGGACATTGCATAACAACTCCCACGAATAGAGCTAAACCCCGTGTTAGAGTCCTATAATTTACAGTATCACAAGGAGACTGATTATTTATTATATTTTCATACTGAAAATAATATTCCATGACTATCATTTATTTTCAGAGAATGAAAGGGAAATCCTGACTGTCAAGAGATGCAAAGGAATCATTCTGCCTCTCCGTCCAGTAGAAGGAAGGAAGAGTTGTTGACAAGGTGTGATAGGGATCAAACTTCATTTCTGCCATCGTTCCATTTCATTTCATTCACCCTCTTTTCCCCCCTCATTTCCTCCATATTCTCCCATGCTCTGAATCCCATTCAAACCCCCCAAAAACCAACATATATAACCTTTCGAAGCTTATTATTTTATAAACCCACTTATATAAAAGGATGAAAGTGTTAAATGTTACAAGCTCCGCCACCCATCGAATAGTCGTATGATATGAACCGTAAACCTTACCGATATATATATCACATATCATATAGCCACTTAAACCAGTGGTGGGACCCCTTGTGCCTCATCGCATATCGCCATTGCAAAAGTTTTTGTTACAACAATCCAATGCTAAACTTATAAATCGTCGAAGCGATGTGAAGTGGGACCCAATCCCCACTGCGCTTTCTTTTCTATTTCATTTTCCTTTTAAAAACTCAAAACTTTACCTTTTCATCGCTTTTCCCTTGCTCCGCTTCCCATTTCCCAATCGCGATTGAAGTGGGGCCCCTCATCGCATTTCGCAAAGTTTACGTGTTTCGCATTGGAAACTAAACTCCAAATGTTGTGATCGTCGATTTTTTATTGTGATATCACATCACATTTGACTTACCATTGTGAACGCCATCAAGTCTATCCATTTAGTTTTGCGATGGGATAAGCCGGTCCCACCTCCGCAGCTCCACTCCCGCTTCATAAGCCATTGCAGTACATATGAATATCATATAAACTACATAATACTTACCGCCTTAAACTTTCTACTGATTCATAAAAAAATCCACTGCATTTGCCAATGGTTCCCTCTTCCCCGCATTTTACAAATTTTAAAAGTTAACCCCCGCAAGTTAAAATATTTAACTTGTGATGCAACCCGAGCGCAAATCGTGCATCGCAAGTTTTACAAGTTAGTTGTCAAGTTAAATGTTAAAAATCCCGACATGCCATGTGCGATGCTCAGTGGGGCCCGAGCACAAATCACATGTCGCAAGTTTTAAAGATTAAAGTGTGAAGGGTAAATGCTAAGTCCTGCGCCATGTGAAGTGCAATGTTGTCGCGGATGCGATGTATTTTAGAGAAAAGGCCTAAAGGATTTCAAGTCCAAGTGAATGGTTTTTTACATTGTTTAGCTTCAAAAAAGGGTTGAAAATGGCCGAAAGGGCTTGGGTATCAAAAAGACACCAAGGGTCGAGTCAGGAATTTATGTAGAGATCGAACAATGGAGACTAAAGGGGCAGCAGGACGCACCAGCACTGACACCAATCAATGAGAAGTGGCCAGCACTGCACCAAACTTAATTACCCAACGCTGGTTTTCTGAAGAACAAGGCCAGATGTCAAGAATACTTTGTGGGCCACCTCTGAGGCGTCACTTGAGCCAGTTTCCAACCACTCTATAATTAATAATAGATTTTCGAAAGCCACCATTGCAGACCAAGCTGGTCTTATCATCGCCTGCATGTTTCCACTTGTCTAGTTTTGCTTGAATGTAATTACTGCAGTAGACAGACTAGCCGACTTAAGTTTTGTATAAATATTGTATGCATTAGCAGTGTAGAGGAGGCCCGGGGGGGGGGGGGGGGGGGGAACCATTGTAACAAACCCAGATGGTTATAAACACTCTTTAATAAATGAATGAATGAGTATTTTGTTTTCCAGATTCTTGTGTTATGCTCCGTGGTAAAGTATTTTCCCATGTAATTTGTTATTCTCCTGTTTGCTCATACTATTTTATTTTCTTTACTATGGATAGAAATTTTTCTATAGGATTTACCATGGGGTACCCTGCTCAGTCTTGAAATAGTACATTATGTTTTCTTCCGAGATCGGAATGTAGAATTTAGAGATGGTATGCTCTGCATTCCCGATGATTCCTCTGAGACCTAAATGAAGAATTCAGAGAAGGTATGCTTTAAATTTAAGTTGAACCTTAATCTCTTCCTCCTTTCCATCTCACAAGCTATAAATATCCATTGACATGGCTAGGTTTCTCAGTTGCGCCTGGCCTCAGTTATCCTTCTATTTGAGTTTATTCACACCTGTTTGACTCCATAGCCCAATGGTACTCTTCTGCTGCCTCAACCAAACATCTTCAAACAAACCTCATTTATATAACTAGCCTAATATCAGAACTTATAGTTATCAAGCTATATCTAACAGAGAGAGCCCTCTCTCAGTCCAGGAAGGCTAGGTCCTGGATTCCAAAGTTGGTTTGATGTTTCACTCTATGGTTATGTCTCTAGCCTTCAAAAATTACAGAGTGCTAACACTCCGACTGCGTGGAACATGCCACAACTAATCAAATAATGGACACATAGATCAAGAACACTCCCACGCAGAAGATCCAGCTATATCGGGTTATCAAAGCTGGCCAAATCCTGCACCAAGGCAAGTGGCTCACCAGGGACCAAGTTCAGAAGAAGTTTCCTCATCTCATGGAGGAACTCAACGCAATGGGGACCATTGCTTCCTAAGGGGGGAGGACTGATCCAAGTGGATATTGGTGGCCACCAAAACATTCCACTTGGATGGCCACCATTGTTTCTTTCAGTTTTTCATTTTCCTTAATTGTAGCACAGTTTACTATTTTTGGCAGTTTTTTGAGTCCTAAAATTCTACAGTCGTTTTGAGTCCCTAAATGATTTTTTTCGAAAATAGGGGCCAACATGGGGCTTTTTTGGATATTTTACCCTCAAAATTTTCATTCCTCAGATATATCTTTCTAACGAGGTATTATGCGCATCAAACAGAGATCGTATGCCAAAGTTACAACCCCTAGAAGTTGATGTACCAATTTACCCAAATGGGGCCCATAGTTTTTGTTATCACTCAGAAAAAATGAAGCATCATTTGACAAATTCCTAGAGGTTCATATATCAAAGGTAGGCTTATAGGATTCATTTTTCATTACGTGGTCAAGGAAAATTTTTAATTTTTCTTATTTAGCCTACCCTAAGGTCTAAACCCACCCTCATTCAAATTCTCTCATGTCACATCAATCATAATTTTCTGACATTTTTAATTTCCCAAGGCTTTAGCACCGAAAAGGTTGTTTTAGCCAAGAAACCACACTTTCGTAGCAAAATACACTAAGAAATTACACTTTTCTCTACGAAACTGTTAATACTTTTGTAGCGAAAATGCCCAAAAATACACTAGGAACACTACAAAAGTAAGCTTTCCTGTCTGTCATGTAAAATTAGCTGTTAGGTGTCAGAAAATGATTTGAAAAGGATAAGTTAGATGTCTTTCGAGTCAGTTAGGGTAATGATCAAGGTACATAGTCAAGGTTGAAGTCATCATCACCATTTTAAGCATGTATGAGTCATCATTATGTTATGAGTGATCATCGAACTTCAAAATATTTCCAAATTGAGTCATTTGTCATTCTCCATTCCTTCTTTGCGTGTTATTGAGCACTGGAGAGTTATTTCATTGAGCCCAAGTTGTGGTTGGTTTATTTCAAAGGATTGGAGATATCACTAACCAAGCGAGGTAGAGAAGACATTATCAAGCGAAGTAGAGAAGACTTCAAAGGACTATGGCTGCAAAAATGAAGACAAATAAAGGTGGCCACTGTCTCAGATATGAACCTGATAAATGAAGACCCAACAGTTATAGAAGTCTTCAGAAGGATAGGATGTTTACAGTTTTTTGAAAGACTACAAAGGTGCCATGTACAGGTTTCCAAAGAATTTGCCCTAAACTTCAATGGAACAGCAACTAAAGTGGGGACGTTGAATCTCACTATTACACCAGAGATCATTGTAGCAGCAACGGGGATTCCAAGAGGACAAGAAAAATGGTTCAAAGGGTTCAAATTCAACATGGAGGAGTGAAAAGAGTTTATCAAGCCAGAAAGTAGTGAAGTTGACCTTACAAATTCCATTCTAAGGAGCTACATGAAGGACAATTTCTCAAAGCTACTGCTCATTATCCAGAAATATTTCACATGTGAAGGAAGATATCATAAATTCTATTCTTACCACTTCAAGCTTCTCTGTCACTTTGTTGGTAAGATATATCTTGATCTACCTTTCTGTTTACACATAAGTTTAGCAAAAATGGCAGATAAGGTCCAAGAAAAATCCGAGGGAAGTAAAACCTCACTTTTTCATCATGGCTTAATAAAATTTCTGATTTTAGATGAGTTACAAAGACTAGGCAGAGATTGGTCTTCATTTCTGTTCGTTAGTGGTTTTGAAATGGATACTATTACCCCTAAAAGAACTCCCAAACCTAGAGGTACACCATCACCTTTAGTGGCAGAAGAGAGTGAACTAGTAGGGGCAGAACAAAGTGAACCAGTCATGATGGAAATAGAGCAGTTACAGAGATTTGAGACACCCATTGTTTTACCTACAAAACAAAAGTCAGTAATGATAAAAAAGAACAAGCTGTGAGTAAACAAGGAAGAAAAAGGATTACAAGGAGAGAAACAGTGGCTAAAGGCAATTTAGAAGACATATTACATGCCATTGATATTAAAGATACTTCTATAGTATAGGCTGACGATATAGATGAAGGTGGACATAAACTTAAGAAAGCTAAATCTACAAAGAAGCTAGAGTTTGAAGGTGAGGATGCAGGTTTTATGTTCCAGGCTAGAAATCCCATGACAACACATGCTAGAAAATTGTTGGAAATTAGTAAAGAGGTTCATCCAGCCACCACAAGACATTATTGATCTTTCATCACCTGTAGAAAAAGATCCAGTCAGCAAACCAAAGAAAGGAAAGGAGAAAGTCATTGAAAAAACAAAGTTTGAACTCCTTGAAGAACAATTAAGGCTAGCTAATCATGAAATTGCAGTTATGAAGAAGGAGGCAAGGAAACATAATGTCCAAAAGGTTCATTTTGAAAAGATGAAAGAGGTTTGGGAATAGTAGGTTGACACTGTATCAAAGACTCTAGAAAACACATAACAATTGATAAAATGGACTATGCCATTGAGGAAAGAAGTGAAACATGTCAGAAGAATGAACCTGCACTTAAATTATACCAACATAAAGCTGAAGGATCAAGTTAAAGACCTCCAAGAACAGCTAGAATTGATCCATGAGGAGCTTGAGAAGAAAGGTCTGAAAATGATAGTAGTTGAGGAGCCAATAGCTCAACTCATCATCAATGAAGAAGAAACACCTCAAGACTCCTAGTTTGAGCTGGTTTATGTTTTGAAAGGTACATGGCATGTTGGAAACAAAGTTTATACAACTGGAAAGTACATTTTTGAAATTAAGCAAAAATCTGGAATTAACACAGTTTCGTAGCGTTTCCTAGGCTTGAAGCCAGTAAAACGCTTCGAAACCACCTACAACTTTCTTTTTGCTTGAAAAACCCATTTTCATAACTTTCAAGGGATGAAATGATAGGAAGGATGTGTCAAGACATGATGAAGACCATGCAAGAGAAAAGAAGCAAAAAAATTTATGGCAAAGGTCATTTTTTGTACGCTACGAAACTGTCATACTTTCATAGTGTTTTGTTTTGAAGGTTTCTGTGCAGGTTTTTGGGAAGTTTTGGACAAGTGGACACTTTCAAAGGGTCAAGGGACTTTTCCAGCAGTCATCTAAGACTTGAAGACCATGAGATGAAGACAACTCATCAGTCAAACCATTCATTGAAGATAAGGACCTGTTTTCCTGAAAAATAGGGTTTGTTTCCATATTTGGAGGAGGGTAATCAAGATGTCAAGTAGTGATGAGCTCTGTAATAGCTCATTTGAACATGTGAATCATTAGTTTTTAGATGTATAACTATTTCAAGAGATAAGGTAGTTGATGTAATAATTAGTTGTTTGAGTCCTATTAGGAAAAGGACTGTTGAATAGAAAAGCTATCATTTTCTCATCAAAATACATGTTTTCTTGTTATGCAAGGTGTCATTAGGGAAATTTCGATGAATCTAGCCAAGAGGAAAATCATCTCTCATGTAACAAGGTCTATTAAAGGGCAGATATTCGAATTTGTAAAGGGTTGGAGATTTTTTGGCAATACTGAAGCTTTATGTAATTTGACTGATTTCAGTAATACAGAGGACTTTTTCTTGACCAACCTGATATTCTCATGGATTTTTTAGTGCTTATTTGATTTATATTTTCCAAGTGTACCATTTGCAGTGGTTTTCATCTTTAATACTCAGAATTCATAGGTGTATGCTCTGACTTACTTTATTGATGAAATGGATGTGTTATTTCATGTTTCATGTGTGATTTACCTATGCTAAAAATTCGTATCTACCTCAGCTTCCATGTCAAGAGAACTTACCACTGAAATACTGAATTTTTTGACTCCATAAGCCCAATGATTGCAGACTTGTACTCTTTTCAACCTACACGCATCACAATCAAGTTATTTTCCAAGTAGAGTTAGCCATCTAGTTTCATCATTATCAAATATCATTAACCCCTTCGAGAGAGCCCTATTAGATTGAAGAGGCTAAGCTTCAGTTACAAGTTGGTTTGAAACAGTTACATGCAATTGTCTGATTAGTAGCCAATCAAGTGCAATTTTGTGATAACAGTTTTCGCGCTTCGTCTCCTAGGGTTAGGTTTTTGGATGTTTAGTGTTTTCCATTGTTTCTCAATAATAAATAGGCCATAGAGCCTCATTGTAATATAGTTCAGAGGCATGTATCTACCACATCTCTTCTTAGAGATAAGCTACCATCGCCCGAGCTAGTTTATTTCCATTCTATCTGTAAGACAATTTCAGTTATTTATTATTAACAAAATGAACTTGTATTTTTGCTAAATCTCTGCATTTATGTTTATTTTTGTATTTTATTACATTCTATCATAAGTCTAAAACAGTGGCATCTGAGTGGGTCTTCTCTTTCTCAGTGTTTCTTTTCATGTCCCCAACAAGATCAGGGTATAAGGAGTTAGGGCTCAATCTGGTTGAACCTTTGCAAGATCATTGTCGCAAACCCCGACAACCTCCCATGACGGAAGAAAAAAATATGAGGGAGTAGAAGATCCTATAAAAATATTACTCAAGGAGGCCCTCGAGAAACAAGGATCACAAACCCCGACAGCCAACTCCTGCACCAATGCAAGTGGCTCACCAGGGACAAATTTCAGCAGAAGTTTCCTCATCTCATGGAGGAACTCAATGCAATAGGGACCATTTCTTCTTAAGGGGAGGGGGGGGGGGGAGATTTATCCAGGTGGATATTGGTGGCCACTCACCTATTCCTCTTGGACCCCCACCGTTGTTTTTTTCATTTTTTTAGTTTCCTTAATTGGAGCAAAATTTACAATTTTTGGTAGTTTTTCGGGTCCTGAACTTCCGGAGACGTTTTGAGGCCCTAAACGACATTTTTGGGGAAAACTGAGCCAATATGGGTCGTTAACCCATTTTTACCACTCAAAATTTGTAGTCCTCATATATATCTTTCTAACAAGGTATTCTGCACATCAAACGAAGATCTTATGCCAAAGTTACGACCCCAGGAAGTTGATGTACCAATTTACCCAAACGAGACCCATATTTTGGGCATTTCATCTCCTAGGGTTAGGTTTTTGGATGTTTAGGGTTTTCCATTGTTTCTAAAAATAAACAGGCCTTTGATCCTCATTGTAATATTATTCAGAGGCATGTAGTCGCCACATCTCTTCTCAGAGATAAGTTACCATCGCCCGAGCTAGTTTATTTCCATTTTGTCTATAAGCATCTTTCAGTTATTTGATATTAATGAAATGAAGTTTTATTTTTGTTTCATATGTGTGCTTATGTTTATTTCTTTATTTTATTTCATTCCTGCATAATTCCATATCAGAGGTATCAGAGCGGGTCTACTCTTTCTCATTGTATCTTTGCATGTACCCAACGAGATCAAGGTATAAGGAGTTAGGGCTCGATCTGGTTGAACCTTTGCAAGATAAGATTTGCAAACCCTAACGGCCTCCCATGGCAGAAGAAAAAAAAAGGACGAGGGAGGAGGATATCATATCAAAATATTTCTTGGGGAGGCCCTCGAGAAACAAAGGAACGTGATGATGGATAACTTTGCCCAGATCCTTCGACGGCTACCCACCGTCGACTCATCTTCATCGAGCAGTCACTCTGGAGGTGCCACTCCTTTTAAGGTACAAGTTAACTTCGAAATTCCCTTAATTGAGGGCCAAATAGATGCAGATGTCGTATATATATGGATGAATCTATTAAAAGGATATTTTTTGGTTAATAACTTTTCCAATTGGGAAAAAATTAGTTTTTCACTCCTCAATGTTAGCCCCCATGTCAAGAACTGGTGGGAAACCTATTGTAATAAAAGGGACGAGAGGGAATCCTCCCCTTTCTCAGTCGCACCCACTTGGAATTATTTCCAATATGCCATCAAGGAACAATATTACCCCATGGGGAGCTATGAGGACAAGTACATACAATGGACTATGCTACGACAACAAAGGGATCAAAATATGCATGAGCTGACGAATTTGTTCCATACCCTCCGCACAAAGTTGGGTATCAAATATTCGGAGAAAAATTTAGTGCTTAAGTATTGCAGTTGTCTACACAGATACATCTAGGAGGAAATGGATTTTCTCGACATATCATCTCTTGGTGCAGCATACTAGTATGCTGCCAAGATTGTGCAGAAATTCAAACATAAGAAGCGAGAATTTGGATCTCTGAATAATAAGCAAGAGAAAGGCGCCCCCAAATCGCAGAACAAAGGACAAATCCTAGGCAGGGTGGCCCAAGACAACTCGCGGGAGTTGAAATTGATGAACAACACCACATAGCCAAAGAAGGACATGGGAAAGTGGTGTGTGTTCAATAAGAGCTCCACTCACAACACAAGTGAGTGTCGGGCCAAGCAGTCATTGATGGTCAAGTTGAAGGATTCTAAATCAGATGCATGTTCCGCCTCTGAGTTAGAACCCGAAAAGGGGAATGGAAAAGGGAAGCATATTATCAATGCAGAGCCCAGTGCCACTATTTTCACCACCATGATCCAGAAGGAGAATCCGAAGGCCAAGAGGAGAGGGAGCGCCTCTTCCATTCCCAAATGTGGGTGAAGGGTTCCCTGCTGCAGTTCATTGTCAACAGTGGGAGCCAAAAGAACCTCATGTCAATAGAGGTCATGAAGTGGTTAGGTCTACCGACCACAGCACACCCACAACCAGACACCATTGAGTGGCTTCATCAAGGACGAGATCTATATGTCAACCAACAATGTCTCCTTCCCTATAGCATCAAGCCCTTCACAGATGAGGTATTATATGATGTTTCTCCTCTTGAATTGTTTTATGTATTATTAGGCCAACCATACTTGTGTAAGAAACATATTGGGTATGAGTCTAGGTGTCGCACTGTTATTGTTACTTTGGGTAATAAGTTATATAAGATACCAGAGGTAGCACCGCCTACCGACATCACTTTGATCACTGCAAAGTAATGTAGTGACTTCATTTCCCAAACTTGGAAAAAAAATTTCCTTATCATCTGCCCTCCTGTAAAAAAGAATATTGTGGCCACGACCTCTAGACAGGGGTCCTTTGCATGGCAACAACAGATGGAAAATTTCGTGGAGGAGTACGAAGACATCTTCACCTCACCCATAGGGGTGCCTCTGCACTATCATTTCAAGCACTCCATCGATCTGACTCCAGGCACATCACTATCCAATGGACCAATATATAGGCGTTCATTTCTGGAGAACGATGAAATCAATAGGAAGATTCAGGATGTGTCTCACAAAGTTCATATCCGGCCGAGTTCATCCCCCTGTGGGAGCCCGATCTTGTTGGTGCATAATAAGGATGGGAATTGGAGACTCTATATTGAATATTGGGTGCTACATAATATAATTTTCTGGAATAGGTATTCGATCCCACGGATTGGTGATCTTCTGGACCAACTTAAGGGGGAAAAATAATTCAGCAAGATTTACTTGAAGTCTAGGTATCACCAGGTACCAATTGAACCCTCAGATGTGTGGAAGACTGACTTCAAAGACAAGGAGGATCTCTTTGAATGGCTTGTCATGCCTTTCGGGTTGACAAATGCTCCTGCAACCTTCATGAGGTTGATGGACGGCATCTTGAGACCATTCACCAACCCATTTATGGCAGTGTATTTGGATGACATCCTCATTTTCATCTAGATCTGGGAAGAGCACCTCCACCACATTCGACTGGTCCTCCAAACACTACGACTACACAAATTGTGTGCCAATTTGGAGAAATGCACTTTTCGCATGACCCAAGTTCAATATATGTGATACATCATTGATGAGCGGAGGGTGCATGTGGATCCATCCAATATCCAAGTGATTTGGGATTGGCCAACCCCAACCAGTATAACAGAGCTCCGCATATTTTTAGGTCTTGCCAATTTATGTCGTTAGTTCATGTTGGGGCTGTCTCATATAACTTGGACTCTGATTCAAGTCACCAAAGAGGGAGCGAAAGCAAAAATATTTTGGTCTGAATCACAACAGAAGGCGTTCGCAGAGTTGAAGCATCGCCTCTGCTCTACACCAATGCTCACATTATCAGACTTGTAGCAACCATTTGAGATCGAGGCAAATGCCTATAATTATGCTATTGGGGAATTCTTACTCAGCAGGGGCATCCAGTGGCATATCACAGTGAGAAAATTTTATAAATAGTCTGGAAGTGTGCCACCTATGACAAAGAGATGTATTCCATTGTGCAAGTTTGTCGACAATGGAATCATTAAATTAGGGGCAATGAAATGGTCATCCAGACAGATCACCGACCCCTGCAGTTCATGCAGACACAAGGGAAGTTTCAAAACGATCACCATCAGAAAAGGTTCGAATACCTGCAACAGTTCCATTTAAAGATCAAGTACAAGAAGAGAATCACCAATAATGTTGCAAACTGTCTCAGCCAACTGTTGATCGTGGCGTTAACTATTGTGCTCTACTCTTGTGGGAACGAGACTTCAGGTTGGACGCTTCTCTACAAAAGCAATCAAGATTTCAGAAACATATACCAGACGCTCCTGGAAGGGAATCAAGTTCTATATTTTCACCTATATGATGCATTTTTATGCCACCTGGGACACCTGTGTATTCCTTCAATGGAGGGTGCCAAGATGATTTTGGAAGTGCACTACAGTAGGGTCACTGGACATTTAGGGGTCGAGAAAATAGTAGTAGTACTACATAAGTATTTCTATTGGCTGAATCTTTGACATGATGTCGAGAATTATATCATATCCTGCACTACCTATGTCATTTCCAAACCAATCACCAAGAAGCAATGCCTATATACCCCACTTCCTACACTTAGTCGACCTTGGGAATCCATTTCGATGGATTACATGTTGGGCCTTCCTTTCACCAAAAAAAATACCGACTAAAATTTTGTGGTCGTCAACAGATTCTCTGAGATGGCCATTATGGCGACCTACAAGAAGAATATAACAACAAAAACCATTGCTAAACTCTTCTTTGATCGAGTGTGGGTAATATTTGGGATCCCACAGTCCATTATCTTCGATGGGAAAAACGGTTTCCTTAGTACATTCTGGTGAATTATCTGGTCGTTGTTGGACACTCATCTCACTAAGTCCATAGCTTTTGACCCCCAAACCGATGGGCAGACAAAGGTCGTCAACAGGATGATTATACACATTTTGCGCATGTACAACTCGAAGCATCCACATGTTAATTTTTCATATTGTTCTATGTGGTACCAATTACTTTAGCCCAAATTACTTTTCATTAATAGTGCATCCAAATATTAGCAGTGTAAATAACCATAAACTGTAACTAAAGATATAACAATGCATGCAGTGACAAATAAGACAATAGCACAACCATAAGTAACAGAAGATTGGTCCAGGACCAGGGAAAAACCCCACTATGGGGGAAACCCTTTCAAATATCTTCTTCAATTTTCAACAGAGAGTATAATGAGCCCAAGACATATATGTGCAGCGGAAACAAATATATCAGATCTTGAGATTTGTGGATCTACAACATCAAGAGCACAGATATGATGGATCACCAAGTGATATCAACTACCAAGTCCTAGATCTTAATCGAGGATGCTGACAAAGACTAATCTGAAGTGACTATGACTAGGCGACATATGGATTAAGTCATTGCACAATCAAATGAACAAGATCAGATGCAGATCTGCCCATAAAATCTCTTAGCCGCGACCTTAGTGTTAATGTCCCTTGATTTAGCAAATTGGTAGACCAAATGCACAGGGTAACATCAATCTAGTCTTTGGCGTCCTAGGACCTAGCCTTCCTGGAATCAGAGAGGGCTCTCTCTATTGTATGCAAAGGATGTGAACTTGTTTGTTGTTAGGGTTTGATTTTAGGTTAGTTGTTAAGTGTAAGGTCTATTGTTTGTTTGGTTGGGTAAGATGGTCAAGTAGAATAGGTGGAGTGAGAGGTCTTCAAATCATTGGGCAATGGAGTCTATGGAAATCATGGATATCTCAACAATGAAACAGGATGCATAACAGGGCAAATCTAGCATAGTCAAATGGATCTTTAAAGGTATGTGTGCAATGAAATGAACATTAAGTTGGCGAGCATAGTATGTGTGTAAGGGCAGTAAAGAATCCTTAAACAAATACTTTTAAACAAGACAGTCTCAAATACTGATTAACATAGGGACATAATCATAAGATAGGGCAAACCAATAACTCTTAGATTACACTTTAAGCAAACAAGCATTCAAGATGAACAATTCTAATGAAATATAGAAGGCGATAAACTCATTTAACTTCTAGTGATTTCACCTTCAAGGTTAGAAAACATTCAAGATAACAAATAACTTTAGTCAATGAAGAGGCAATGCTTAAACATCAAAGACCAAGCTACAAATAACTTTAAGGCAACTTCTCAAGCATGGACAAAGGGCATGATCAAAACCTGACCTCTTTGGCTAAAACCTAACAAGTAATACTTCAAAGAGAGATTCCAAAACAGAGTTTAAATAGCATCAAATAGGCAGGGCTAACCATAAAACATATTTTAAAACTACTATATTGAACCATTCATGGAATAAACAAGCATAGGAAGATCTAAGGAGCAACTAAGAATTCCTCAAACAAACCCAGTAGAGGAAAACATCAAGGCAATAGAAAGCAGGAAGGACTAAGGTGCCTCAAACAACATTTCTTAGCCTATACTTTTCTATTCTACTGCAACATAGAAAGATGAACATAATGATAAACATGAAAACAAGAACTAAATAGAGACACTTCACCATTAACCATGCTCAGGGATCCTATAATCTATTCTCCTTCATCATCAATCAAAGCAAGCCATTCAGAAACTCCACAAGACCAATTTCTTCTTCAAACTCAAGAAAACCATGTATTGCTCTCAAAACTCATCAAATGCCAACAAGATAATGAGCTCAAATGCAGTATTTATCTGCAAATGAGGAGGTGAAGCTAAGTTAGGGTTTGGGTGTCATTTATTACAGAGTTAATGAGTCTTTTACCTTGAAGACCATGCAAGGCCTAAGGCAAAAAATATTTGAAGATACTTCTCTGGAATAATAACTCCTATCTTAACTTTCGAGAGAATATATGCGAAATGTTTGACTTTAAGGCCTATAAATAACTTTACAATAATTGTTGATAGATAAAAAAATATCTCCGCCAGAGCGTAATAACTGTTCGATACTTTATTGAAGGAAACAATGCTGTAGGTGGCAAAATATCTTTGAAAGAAGTAACTGCATGTAGGTGTAGTAAATTTGAATGTGCTTTTGGGTTAATCTGCCTCTTGTTTTGTCTTTAAACTCCATATTTAGGATTTTAAACTCTGTTTAACCTTTTACTGTATATTTCAGTTGTTTTTCTCTTTAATCTACTTTATCTCTGTCTTTTCATTAATCCTTTGATTAATCTTTTTGATCTTCTATATTTATCCATTAATCTTTTAACCTTTATCTGTTTTCCTTTTCTTTCTTTAAACTTTGCTTTGTTGGCTAATCATTCTGATTTGTCTTTGATTTGTGATTAGCCATTCTAACCTTGTTCTTTGCTCTATTTACAGTCCTGTGACTGTTTTTCTTCTTTCTTTGTTCACTGACCGTGTGTATTTTTGGTGCAGGGACGCGTTTCTTCTGTGCCACAAGGTAATTTAACCATCGATGATTATTATTCACCGATGACTAAGCTTGAAAGAGGGCCTTTAGTCCCTTTAAATTTAAATCAGACCTCTGGATCGTCACCCAGATGTTTATTTAGGCATTTTTGGATCGCAAGGATGCTTTATAGGCATTCCGCCATTAAACCTGCACACACAAAAAAATCATTAGTCTTTTAAAACCTGCGGGAGGGTTTACTGCTTTATCAGGGATTTCGGAGTGTCGGAGGGTGTTTACAGAGGCGAAAATGGTGAAAAAGGCATGGTTCCGTAGGCGGAATCAGCAAGAATTTGAATGGCGAGCGAGAGTGTTTGAATTTTGGTGTAGAGGGACGAGCGGTTTTGGAAAACTGGAAGTGGTTTATTGCGTGGCAGAAAGGTGGTAAATGGTTTTCGGGGGCGGGGATGCAATATGCTTATTCAGGTGACGGGTTGCAGCACAAAACTGCCCATTTCGCAAGGGTCAAATACCTTTAACCCCGACGTTATTTAATTTGTGATATGTTGTGGGGGTCGTCGAATCTCGAAAGCGGATATCGACGGTGATCGCATAGCGGAGGAGTGGTGGGCAGGTTCGGAGGTGGAGCCTGGGGACAGGTGGCACGTTTTGACTAGGGCGCGGAGTCCGAAGAGGAGCGGGCCTGGGGTTCCTACAATATAAGGTAAATGAGCCTTCTTATAAGGTTTTTAGAGAGGATTTATAATAGAAAGGGTAGAGATGGGATTTATTCAGATCGAGGGCTTATAAGATAAGCGAGATCGAGGTCGTATGGGCGCGAGGGGGGTTGGGGATTTAAGATAAAAGGGGCTTGGGTTCAAAACATAAGGTCAGGTTTTTAATATAAAACAGGGTTTTATAAGTAAAATTAAAAGGACCCGATAGGTTTATTTTTTTTACTTTAAACAATGTAAAAGAGGGTGTTGTGAAACCAGCTCCAAAAAGAGAATAAAAGAGATATCAACGCCTTAGAAATAAGCCACTTTGAAGGGGAAACCTCCAATACATTACATGAATGAAAAATTCTTGAATGATTCAAATTACAAAACCTCTTTTCTATATATAGGAGTCCATGGGGCCACAATGTAATCCTACTGGGCCACAATGTAATCCTAGCCGACCTAACAATAATAATTTAAGGGCACAATAACAACAATATGGGGGTTACAAGGGTACAATAATAACAATAAGGGGGTTACACTAACAACAATAAGGGACTATACTAGTAATACAAGGACCTAACATGCCCCTCTCCTTAAAAAAGTGTTGTCCTCAACGCTTGAGTAGCTATGGGTGCTTCTATATAAAATTATCATCCTCCCATGTAGAATCTTCAGTGGGTAAGTTCTTCCACTTGATGAGATACTCTGAAATTGATCGATTCTATAGCTGTCTAGTTCTTATTTCTGTGACCGCTTCAGGTTCCAATATGATTTTTCCTTCCTCATCAAGTTCTGGCAATATTGTTTGAACTGGAAGATTTTCACCTATAACCTTCTTTAAGCATGAAACATGTAAAATTGGATGCACTCGTGAAGAAGCAGGAAGCTCCAATTTGTATGCCATAGTACCAATATTTTGCAACACCTTGTAAGGACCATAGTACTTTGGAGATAATTTATTATCATTCTTAGCTTGCTTGAGGGACATTTGTTTGTATGGTTGTAGTCGTAAAAATACCCAAACTCCTACATCAAAACTTCTCTCACTGCGATGTTGATATGCCTGTTGTTTCATTCGATTTTGTGCCAAATTCAGGTTGTCCTTTAAGAGTTGGAGAACTTCTTGTTGATGCTCGATGTGATCTTCCACTGCTTGAACCTTCGAATTTTCTATTAAAGATGATGTGATGGATGGTGGATGATATCCATAAAGTGCCATAAATGGGGTCATTTTTGCTGCAGTATGGAAGGAAGTGTTATACCACCATTCAGCAAGAGGTAACCACTTGACCCATTGTGTTTGTTTATCAGATACAAAACAACAAAGATATCCTTCAAAACATTTATTTACTATCTCAGTTTGACCATCAGATTGAGGATGATAAGATGAGCTATGAGCTAATTGAGTACCCAAACAAGAAAATAACTCCGTCCAAAAATTTCCAGTAAAAATGGGATCTCTGTCATTCACAATAACCCTTGGGCTTCCATGTAGCTTTTGAATTCTGTCCATAAATGTAGTAGCAACTGTACTTGCTTTAAATGGATGAGATAATGCACAAAAGTGTGCATACTTGGTAAGTCTATCAACTACCACCATGATGACACTCTTTTCTTCGGACTTAGGTAAACCTGTGATAAAATCCATTGAAATCTCCTCCCAACGTTGACTTGGAATGGATAAAGGTTGTAGAAGACCCGGGGTCTTAATTGTCTCAACTTTATTCTGCTGGCAAACCAAACATTCCGCCACAAACTTTTGAATATCATATTTAAGGCCATCCCAAAAAAATTATTTCTTCACCCTATGGTAAGTTTTTAAAAATAATATTTTAATACTAGTTATAAGAATAGGGTGAGATATGCTCTGCCTGCGCGTTGCAGCCCCTGCAAACCCTAGCTGCTCTACCTGCGCGCTACAGCCTCTGCGGCAGGGCCTCCTGCTTCTACCGCTGCTCGGTTGGAGCCCCCTCCTTTTGTGCTCTTCTCTGTCACGGTTTTGGTCTGCACCTCTGACCTCTGGTTGCGGTGTTTCTCTTTGCTGGGAAAGGGAGATAGTAATTAATCAAGTGCTGGAACAACAACACAAATTCAGCAGTTATGCTTGCTGCGCGTTCTGAGCTTCGCTAGGGTTTCTGCTGCGTGGCTGCCCCTGCGGCGGCCAGCCTCAGGCCTTCCCTATGGAGTCGATGGGTCCTTCTATGGATCTGCATTCTTCTTCTGCCATCGACGCCTTCAACCAGCTTCTTGCTGGTTTGCCTCAGAAGAAAAAAAGCGAAGCATCCAAATTTGTTAAGAAGCTAGATGAAATTCCTGAGATCTCTTTGCCTTCGGAGGCCCCCATTCAAGTAGCTTTATCTTTGGCGGATCGAGGTCTCATTGGCAAATTCACGGGTCTGTGGCCTTCTCCGAAAACTACTGAGCAATGGGTTAACAAGAACTGGGCTCCTCTGATCAAGGAAAAGGTAACCTCTTACTTTCTGGGGAAAGGGTACTTCCTCTTCGAATTTTCCTCCAAAGAAGACAAAGACTTGATCTTTCAAAATGGGCCGTATTTCATGGGTTCTCAGGGCCTCTATCTGAACAAATGGACTCCGGACTTTGATCCGGCTGTCGATGTTCCCAAGGCTGTCCCGGTGTGGGTTCGTCTTCCAAATCTGCCAGTTCACTGCTGGAACTGGAGTTCCTTGAGACACATTGGCAACACTCTCGGGAAATTCATAGATCGGGCAAACAATAAGGATCAGTACGACTGCGCCAGGATCTGCATGGAAGTAGATCTAGAGGTGGGTCTTCCAGAGGCTATCAAAATCAAAGTCGGAAGCTGGTCTCATGTACAGATCTTGGACTATGAGCAACTGTCGTTCAAATGTAGGAAATGCCACGTTCATGGACACTTTGCTAGAAACTGTCCTTCCAACGCTGAGCCAGAGAAAGGGTTTGAAGAGGGTTGGAACCAAGTCAAGCGAGCAAAAACTAATCATAAAGGGTAAAAACCGGGAGGACCCTCTGGAAAAGGCCCTCTTCAGGCTAATGTTCAACGCCCTCCCCCCAAAAAGGCGCAAGAAAAAAAGTTTGACCCACTAAGCCAGCAGTCAGAAACTCCTCCGGAGGTCGAGACTCAAAATCCAGTTTCTCCAAACAAAGGTTATCCCTCGGTCTCCCTCAAAGGAACAAGTGCCGAAGAATCCAAAGGTATGACTTCATAAGAAGAGGAAGGAGAGCAGGAAACGGACGAGTCAGAGGCAGAAGGAGAAATGGGAGACTCCCAAACCTCGGTACGAAGATCTACAAGAGGCCGGAAAACTGACAGGGAAAAAAGAGAGCAGGAGACTTATAAAGATAAGCTACAGGGTAGCCAGCCAACTCTGGAAAAACTGCTAGCCTCAAAGTCCAGGATGTTGAAAAATCAGCCCCAAGGCTCCAAGGGAGCCCATCAGAAACATAAATAATGAAGATCATCTCCTGGAATTGTAGAGGTATGGGGAGCAAAGTCAAGGAAGAAGCCATGAGAAGCTTAATAAGAACAGAAACTCCAGACATACTTCTCGTCCAGGAGACTAAGCTGGAAGACGTAGTCTTCCTGCAAGCAAGCAAGAAGATTTGGTTCAAAAGTGAAGCTAGAGCAATCTCTGCCCGGGGCGCTTCGGGAGGGATTGGCACTCTATGGAACGCCAGCAAATTTGCAGTCATCTTTGAGGCTAGTAATACTCACTGGTTGCTGCTAAAAATGCAGAACCTGGACACCAAGGAAATATTCTGTCTCTTCAATGTGTACACTCTAGTAAATGTCGGAGAAAAAAAGGAGTGTTGGGATTCTATAAGGCACCAAGCAGACTTGACAAATCTGGAAAATATAATTATTGCTGGAGATCTCAATCTCACTCTTCACTCATCTGAAAAAAGAGGAGGTAGCACTGTCCGAGATCCGGCAAGGGAATGGGCGGAGGATCTAATGCAGGACTGGGACTTGATGGATATCAAACCTTCTTCCGGTAAGTTCTCTTGGTCTAATAAAAGAGTGGGCCCTGGTCATATTGCTGCCAGATTAGACAGATTTTTCATTCAAATCTCCTATCTGTTTCTTGGATTAGAACCCAGAATGCACATTCTTACTAACAGCATCTCGGACCACAAGCCTATAAAGTTAGAGCTCCTGGCCCATCTAGATCTGAGACCCATCCCATTTAGATTTAGTCCCCTCTGGGTCAAGGAACCAGATTTCATGCAAATAGTCAAGGAAAGTTGGAGTCAGCCTGTCAATGGATCTCCGTTCTTTATCTGGGAGGAGAAACTTAGAAGAGTAAAAGGAGTCCTAAAATGTTGGGTCAAAACCCTGTCCAACCCTATCACAGAAAGAAAAAACATTAAAGTAGCTCTTGCCTCTCACCAATCTCATTTGGAACAAGCTATAGTCACAAAGGAGCTGTTAGACCAAGAGGCTCAACTACAACAGCGCTTTCATAAGGCCTGCTTAGTTGAAGAAGAATACTGGAGATTGAAATCTCGAAATCTCTGGCTCAAAGCAGGGGACAGGAATTCTGCATTTTTCCACAAACAAGCCCAGGCCAGGAAATGCTTCAACACTATTTCTGAGATTAAGGAGGACAACGGCACCCACAAGGATTTTGAAGACATTAAAAAAGCAGCCTTTTCTCACTTTCAAAAATTGTATAGTGAGGATAAGGATCCGGATCATCTCCCAGATCTGCTTGACATTATTCCTTCTGCAATCTCTCCTCATATGAACGAGATCCTTGAGGCCAAAGTCACCAAAGACAAAGTCAAAAAGGCCCTTTTTGATATGGATCTGGATAAGGCCCCTGGTCCGGATGGCTTTTCTGCCAGGTTTTTTCAAGTTTGTTGGTCGATTATTGAAAAGGATCTGCTCAAAATGGTTCAAAAGTCTCAAAATACTCAGAAAATTGGAGGCAGCACAAACTCCGCTTTCTTAGCCCTCATTCCCAAGGAAAAAGGCGCCAACAATTTCAGCAGATTCCGCCCGATTTCCTTGTGCAACACAGGATACAAGCTAATCACCAAAGTAATTGCAAACAGATTGAAGCTCATTCTCCCTAAGATTATTCCGGAGAATCAAGGAGGCTTCATCAAAGGAAGGCAGATCGTGGACAACTCAACCCTTGTTCAAGACGCAATTCATTCAAGCCTTCTTCGAAAAGAACAAGGTATGGTGATTAAACTAGATTTAGAAAATGCTTTTGATCGAGTTAATCATAGCTTTATTTTAAAAGTCATGAGAAAGTTTGGTTTTGGAGATAATTTCATCAAATGGATCCGGGCTTGTATCTCGGAACCATGGATTGCCCCTCTTGTTAATGGAAGAGCCACTGATTTCTTCAAAGCTTCGAGAGGGCTAAGGCAGGGGTGTCCCCTTTCCCCTCTGCTCTTTGTCATCCAAGCCTCTGTTCTCAGCTTCCTATTAGACAAAAAGATGCAAGATCAAGATATTAATGGACTGTGTATTGCAAGAGGGGTCAAAAATATAAACCACACCTTATTTGCGGATGACACTCTGCTTTTGGGTGCCGCCTCCCTTTCCTCTGCCTCCAAATTTAAAGCAGTTTTGGATGATTTCAGTGAAGCCTCAGGCAGCGTTGTCAATAAGAGCAAATGTCATATCTTCAGCTGGAACACTTCGCCCAGATTGCTCTCTGCTATTTCTAGATGTTTGGGTTTTGCAGCCTCCTCTACTTGGACCTCTTTCAAATATTTGGGCCTTCCTGTGTTTCTTAAGAGACCTGCAAGCAAATATTGGCTCCCTCAGCTCGAGAAATTCAAGTCTAGGATCCAGGCGTGGGGTTTTTCCTGGCTCAACGCTGCTGGCAAATCTGTCCTTATTAAATTTGTGCTTACCAGCCTTCCTCTTTTTCAATTTGCTGTGCTTCTTGCTCCGGCAAACATACTAAAAAAAATGGAAGAGTTCATGCGGAGGTTTTTTTGGAAGGGTGGAAAACAGAATGATCACAAGATTCCTCTTATCAGTTGGGAAACCATCTCTAGGCCAATTTGGGAGGGCGGTTTGAATTTCAAAAACCTCTGCCAGCAAAACATGGCTATGGCAGCTAAGATTATATGGAGGATCATTGCATCCAAGCCAGGCTGGGCCCAACTGGCTCTCTGGAAAAATTACTTCAGAGGTCCACGTTCTAGCTGTTTAGGCAATGTGCTCCATTTTCCTAATTCGTCTTTTCTCAAACTATATGCTAAAGCTGCTCCTCTAATCAATGAACACTCCTACTGGATCCCTGGAAATGGCAAAAAGATCAATATTTGGACTGACAAAATCATGAATAAGGACCCAATTGAAGACAGAGCCTCCATCAGAGCGCTGCGTTGTTGGATGGATAGAGAGGGGCTGTGTTCGTTATGGGATATTTCACTTTGGTGCGATTCTGTTTGGGCAGGCTGGAAACGTATTGAGGTGCCGATTCACCTGGCCAACGAATGGTCCACGCTGCTCGACCTCCTCCATGGCTTGGCCCCCACACGCATGAGAAAAAGAGATTCAAAAGGCTGGGGACCGAATGCCAGTGGCTACATCGTCTCCATGGGCTATGCCAAGCTGAAAGAAAGGCCATACGTCCCACCTAACCCCGCACCTTGGCAAGGTGTCTGGCGTTTTCCTTCTTGGCCCAAAGTCGATTTTTTTTCTTGGCTTCTCTGCCATGGCAAGATCCTTACGTATGACATTCTGCAGAGAAAAGGGTTTTACGGTCCCTCCATCTGTTCGCTGTGCAACGATAATGCAGAGACAGCAGTCCACTTAATCCTCGATTGTAATTTTTCTAAGCAGATCTGGTGCTTCTTTATTCACAATTTGGATTCCAACTTTTTGCTCCCTCGTTCCATTGCTGATCTTTTTTCTAATTGGGCAAACAGATATCCCGGCCCTCCTCCCAAAAATCAGATAATCAAAACTGCATGGGCTATCCTGCCAAAGGTTATTTGTTGGCAGATCTGGCTGGAACGCAACAGAAGAATCTTCAGAAATATTAAACAGAATCACAAAGTCTTAGAAATCAAGATTAAATGCCATTTAAAGGAGTGCTTGACAGATATAAAAGACGACTCCAATCTCAGCCAACATGACATTGCTCGGGGATCATTCCTTGACTTGCATTTTCAGCCAGCAGTTAGAATCGCTCCTCCTCTTAAAGACTGGCAAATAAGGAAATCTGAAACTGACTTTAAAGATTGGCTCAATTCGCACTCAAGGCACTCTCACTTTTTTGATGGAGCAGCAAAGGGAAATCCGGGCAAAGCTGGTGCTGGAGGTGTTGTTGTTATTCCAACTGGGGAAAAAATTCACTCCTTTGCTTGGGGGCTTGGAATCTCATCCAACATCCAAGCTGAGGCTTTGGCCCTCTATCAAGGCCTCAAGTTCCTCAAAGATTTAAGTATAAGTGAAGCTAACGTTATAGCTGATTCCCAGATTATTATAAACACAATGGTTTCCAATTCTCAAGCCTTGGATCTCAAACTGGCAAGGCTAATATCCAGAATTAAGGCTTTGGAAAACGCTTTTCAGAACTTGAACTACTTTCATGTGCTGAGAACTCATAACAAATAGGCGGACACTGAAGCCAACAAAGCTGTTCTCCTTTCAGCCGGGGTCAAGATGAAAGACGAAGAAAAATTCTGGGAACCCATCCCTTAAGCTGATTGTTGACATGTTTTACTGCTTGCTCTTAAATAAATTTTGTTTGTATCTTCAAGCTGGGAAAAATCTCTGAAAGCGAATTTATAGATATCTTATCAAGGAAGAAGTCTTCAAGTTTCAGCTGCATTCTCATTTTTAGCAGGGAGATGCAGCAGGATTTAGACATCCTCATTGTAATCAAATTTTCGGCTTTCAGGCCAAGATGAATATAAATACAACATAACTGTTTCTGTAAAAAAAAAAAAAGTTTTTAAAAATCCTGAGTGTCCTCCTAAAGGAGGAGTGTGCAATTCTAAAAGAATCTTTTGTTTTAGTTGGGAATTCTTACAAAGATATAAGCGATCTTTGTACCATAAGGAATCATTTTTCCAACTAAATGTATCAGATTTACTAGGATCTTGCTGCAACTTTTGAATGAGTGTCCACATTTCTTCGTCCTTCTTCCATTCATCTCTTGATTCAGTTATCCAATCTGGTTGGATAATAGAAATGGCACAAAGCAATACTTCCACCTCTTCATTCTTTCTTGAGAGTGCATCTGCAAAAAAATTTAGCTTCCCTTTTTTGTATATTATTTCAAATTCATAACCCAACATCTTTGTGACCCATTTTTGCTGCTCTTCTGAAGATAGTCTTTGTTCCAAAAAGTGTTTAAGACTATCATGATCATTTTTTACCTTGAAGTGTCTTCCCATTAGGTAAGTTCGCCATTTCTTTAGTGCATACAGTATTGCTAACATTTCCTTCTCATAAATAGGTTTCTGTAAATACTTTCCTTTGATTGGACGACTTTCAAAAGCAATGGGTCTTCCTTCCTGCATTAAAACTGCACCAATTCCATTTCCTGGGGCATCACATTCCACAATAAAGGTTTTTGTGAAGTCTGGCGTAGCTAAGACCGGTGCTAGGCACATTGCCTCTTTAAGATGTTCAAAGGCCTTAGTTGCTTCAGGAGTCCATGAAAATTCATATTTCTTCAATAATGTTGTTAGAGGTGCTGCTATTCTCCCATAATTCTTAAAAAACTTGTGATAATACCCTATTAACCCGAGAAATCCTCACAACTGCTTTATGGTTGTGGGGACTTTCCATTCCTTAATGGCTTTAATTTTGTTAGGGTCTACCTTAACACCCTCGTGAGATACAATATGACCCGGATATTCCACCTCTTGTACTCCAAAGAAACATTTGGATGTTTTTGCATATAATTGTTTCTCCTGCAATAGTTTGAGCACCCTGTCAACATGTTCAACATGATCCTTCCAATACCTACTGTAGATTTGTATATCATCAAAAAATACTAGCACAAATTTTCTAAGGAAGGGTTTGAAAATGGAATTCATCAACCCTTGAAATGTAGAAGGTGCATTGGTAAGGCCAAAAGGCATGACCAAAAACTCATAATGACCCTCATGAGTTCGAAATGCTATTTTTGGAATATCTTCAGTCTTCATTCTAATTTGATGATATCCTGAACGAAGATCCAACTTGGTAAAATAAATTTCTCCATTTAATTCATCCAATAATTCATCAATCATAGGAATGGGAAATTTATCTTTAATGGTGAGCTTATTGAGCTCCCTATAATCCAGACACATTCGCCATGATCCATCCTTCTTGTGTACCAATACTACAGGAGCAGAGAAAGATCTTTGACTAGGTTGAATTATACCCGCCTCTAACATTTCTGCAATCATACGTTCAATTTCGCTCTTTTGGAAGTAAGGATATCTATAAGGCCTGATGTTTGGAGGAACACTTCCTGGAATCAAATTAATAGCATGATCATGATCATGAATAGGTGGGAGTCCTTTGGGAGTTTCAAACACCTTGGAATGATTGTCAAAGACTTGTTGGAGATCTGCAGAAATAGATGATTTTGATGTTGGAACTTCTAGTGAGCATAATTGTGCAATTACGCCTCGTTGTTCTTTCTTTAGAAGCTTTGTCGTGACATTAGAGCTTATTATCCTTCCTGGCTTCCCCGCAATACCCCGTAATTCAACTTCCTTTCCTTCTGAAAAAAATTTCAAGAAAAGTTCTTGAAAATTAAAAGCTACCGTCCCCAAAGATTGTAACCATTGTACTCCTAGTAAAACATCAGCACCTCCCATAGGAATGGCAAGCATTGGACTAGTCAATACATATTCCCCCATAGTTAGCTTGATATTATGGCATTTTCCAGAGAAATTTATAGTTCCTCCATTTGCAACCATCACTTGACATTCTGGTGCTGGGTATAGGAAACAATTTAATTCCTTGGCTACCTTATAATGAATAAAATTATGGGTGCTACCTGAATCAATCAACACTATTACCTTTTTCTTTTTGATATGTCCTTCTATCTTGAGAGTTTGAGGAGTGGTAATTCCTGCCAGTGCATTACACGATATGGTCAGATTCATTTCTTCCTCTTCTAGGGTTGGTTCCTAGTGTATATCCTCTTCTTGTTCATTTTCTTCTTCCTTTTCACAATCTATGTAAAATAATTTCTTCTCAGCACACTTATGACCTTTAGTGTATTTGCTATCACAACTGTAGCAAAGCCCTTTTTCTCTTTTTTCTTCCAATTTTTTTGGTGTCAACCTTGTAGGTTGTGGAAATCTAGGAGTAGCAACACTTCCCTCTTTATAGAAGTGAGTGGTAGGCTTCCTTGTCGCCATAATTTTACATTCAATTTTTCTTGCCAGCCTGAATGCCTTCTCCAATGAATCAGGTTCCAAAACGCGAACTTCATGTTGGATGTTATCCTTTAAAGTACCTATGAAGAGATCAATATTGTGTTCCTCTGGAATATCAGTTACCCTTATATTCAATTTTTGGAAGTCCTCAATGTGCTCCCCCATTAAACCCTTTTGTTTGAGATTTATCAATTGGCTAAAGAAGGTGTTGCTCTTTGTATCCTCATAATTTGCTATCATTTCCTCCGTAAAAATTGACCAAGTGACAATTTTTTTACGGGAGAAAAGTAATCAATACCATACAAATGTATTTTGTTCTAAATGTAAAGTTGTAATGTGTACCTTTTGTGTGTTTTGCACATTATGGAGATCAAAATATTGCTCCATCTGTAGTATCCATGTTACAGGATCCTTTCCATCAAACTTCCTCATATCCTTTTTTGGAATATGGTGGTTCTTCCCGCCAACATTAGATTTTATGAAATCACGATTAACATTTATTTTGTTCTCATCATGAGTTTCCTCTACTATCTTTTCACCATTAGGAAACATTTCTTGTATCAACTTTGTCAAACCTTCCATGTTTGCTTTTAGATCATTCTTGATGTTTTCCATTTTCTCTTCCATGTCATCCATCTTAGATTCCATGCCAGCTTCCATGCCATATATCTTAGATTCCATGCCATTCTTTAAACCATCCATCTTAGATTCCACGACTTTCTTCAAACCATCCATCTTAGTTTCCACGCCTTTCTTGAAAACTTCCATGTCATTTTTGTTGCTCTTTGCGAGAGAAAAATTTGTTGCACTTGCTCTTGTAATTTTGATATGTCATGTTGCCATTCTTCGTCTTCATGAGTCATAGTAGAGGCTTAATGGGTGTTGAATTATTTTTAGGGGCCATTTTAGAATCCAATACTGATATCTATTCTACAATATGCCCTTGGAATCAATTCAAATTGATTCTTCAAACAAGACTTATGCAATTCGGGAAAAAAAAATAAAAAAATAAAAAATAAAAATAAAATAAAAAAAAAAATACACACCTTTTACTTGCTTTTGAGTAGGTCGATATTGAAATTGAATTATCTCTATAATTTTGGGTCCTCAATATCTGAAATTCAGCCTTATAGTAGCCCTCTAAATATTATTTCAAATGCCACAGGTATGATCTAATTTGGATTCTCGAAGGAAAAGTTATGTCCAATCTCCCACAATGACCCAATTTTGGACCAGTTCAGTAGAGCGAACTTGTATGACTTTCCACGTGTTACTGTTTCCTCCTTTGGCTTTGAAATTGAAAGAAAAAAAGCTATAGTCCATGTAATTGTGGCCAATTTTTATAGCATTGCAATCCGATGCTCAGAGAGAGAGCTATGAATATTTTCCCATGATCACCTCTTTGAGATGAAATTCAGAAGCCTCAAAAATCCCTAACTTCCATAGATCATATCTCCGAAAATATTGCGAACAATATCTGAAACTTTTTGACAATATTCATCGGATTGATAGCAATAATTTCATCTTGAACCTTCGTATAAAAAAATTTATTACGAAAATACCACGACTGCCTGTTTAGGTTAAATAATTTTGCAAAATGACCTAACTTACCCCTGAGATCATATCTCTGAAAATATTGTGAACCAAGCTCTGAAATTTTGGGACAATGTTCCTCGGGATTGTGACTTCGTACTCTAAAAATTTCAGATTCTAAACCTTCGTAGAAAAAAAATTATAGCGAAAATGCCACGATGACCTATTTGGAGCAGCGAAACCCTAGAATCTCAAAGCTATGATACCAAATGTTGGGAAACCAGCTCCAAAAAGAGAAGAAAAGAGATATCAATGCCTTAGAAATAACCCACTTCGAGGGGGCAACCTCCAATACATTACATGAATGAAAAATTATTGAATGATTCAAATTACAAAACATCTTTTCTATATATAGGAGTCCATGGGGCCACAATGTAATCCTAGTGGGGCCACAATGGAATCCTAGCCGATCTAACAATAATAATTTAAGGGCACGATAATAACAATATGGGGATTACAAGGGTACAATAATAACAATAAGGGGGTTACACTAACAATAATAAGGGACTATACTAGTAATATAGGGACTGAGAAGTGCTGCTTGTTTAATATATAAAGGAAAATGAGGAATGGGGGGTATTAATGAAGGTTTTTAAAAAGGGAGAAAAGAGGTTTTTAGAGAGGTAAAAATTGAATGAGAATGTGGGTAGGGAGGAGAGTGAAAATGAGGTGAACTAGCCCAAAATTACTTTCTTTTAAGAGCAGCAAGGTAAAGTGAGAAAACCAATCATCAAGAAGCAAGGCCTATATACTCCATTGCCTACCCCTAGTCAATCTTGGGAATCCATCTCGATGGATTACATGAAGCTTCCTTCTTAACCATGGCAACTATCATGGCAACTATTTAATTCTTTCCAACTTTGAAGAGGAAAAATGTAAGGCATTATAGTGAAATATAGAAAATACCTAATTTGCACAGATCTTATCTCTGAAAATAATGCCGAACCAAGCTCACAAAGTTTTGACAATGTTCCTCGGGATTTTGGGACAATAAAAAATTTGGGAAGAAGAACCTTCGTGAAAAAAATTTATAATAAAAATTCCACGGCTTGACCTATTTAGACAGCGAAACCCTAGAATCCAAAGCTATGATACCAAATGTTGTGAAACCAGCTCCAAAGATAGAATAAAAGAGATATCAATGCCTTAGAAAAAAGCCACTTCAAGGGGGAAACCTCCAAGACATTACATGAATGAAAAATTCTTGGATGATACAAATTACAAAACCTCCTTTCTATATATAGGAATCATGGGGCCACAATGTAATCCTAGCTGACCTAACAATAATAATTGAAGGGCACAATAATAACAATAGGGGGGTTACATGGGTACAATAATAAAAATAAGGGGGTTACACTAACAATAATAAGGGACTATACTAGTAATATAGGGACCTAACAGAGGGCCTTTTACATTTTTTAATATATACAAAGGAAAATGAGGAATGGAGGGTTCCTTTATGAAGGGTTTTGAAGGGAAAAATGGGTACAGAGAGGTAAAAATTGAATGAGAATGTGGGTAAGGAGGAGAGTGAAAGTAAGTGAACTATTTGAAATTACTTTTCTTTTTAGTAAAATTATGTGAGTAAAGTGAGAAAACCAATCATCAAGAAGCAAGGCCTATATACTCCATTGCCTACCCCTAGTCAATCTTGGGAATCCATATCGATGGATTACATGTCGAGCCTTCCTTATACCAAGCATGGCAACTATTTAATTCTTTCCAACTTTAGAGGAAAAATGTAGACACCATGAAATGAAATATAGAAAAGAGGAGCACATCATTAAGTATTTTAACTTTAATTTATAGAACTATAAAATTAAATACCAACAACTTCATTACTCATTTCTAAAGAAGAATGACATAAAATAAGATGTAACTGGAAAGACAAAACATACTCAACAAATTTTGGAATCACTTGAAAGATGTATTCATATCCACATGAAGTTCCAAAAATACAAAATAGTTCAACTTCTAAGGTCCAAAAACTCATAACCTCACTTCTCCTTCTGAATTAACTTTTATAAAAAATTTCAGAAAAGAAAAATTACAAAACTTTCAACTACAAAAACTGATAACCTCCTAAAATACTTTGGAACTAATCGTTCCTGAGATCATTAAATTTTTAAAAATAAAACATAAATACAACTTCTGAAAACGTTTAAAAGCTGATGAATGTCATGGACGATGAGATGGAGGAACGACTATATGAACCCACACTCACTTGCTAACGTAATACGGGGGCAGACTCTTATGCAATGAAATCGTAGTCCCCACAACTATTTTGAGCCATCGATCTCCGGGGCTTCACTCAATGAACCTTTGACCTATCACGTACGTTCGTGGCATATTAAACAATACCTTTAATTTGACTACATATTGGAAAATACCCCTAAAAATTAGATTATTTAACCCCCTACCAATATGAACCCAATATACATTCCCAATTTAAAAAACCCCTACTTCCACTAGATATTGTAGGTATCCATTTTTTCATTAAAAATTTGTATACCCCTTTATATTTTTTCATTAATTTTGAGCTCCATTTTTTATACCTACCAATATGAAAACCCTTTACACCCTATATGTACCCCAATAGATTATGCCATTTTTTCCTCAATATATATCCCCCAATATGAACCCACGTGGTATGGTATTTCTCCCACAGTGAAGCCCACCTTGATCGATCTATGTCAAATTAGACCACGAGGGGTCTATATGGAGGCACTCGGAGGGCTAACGCGTTAGGCATGTGCGTCGTGTTTGCTCTATCCGCTGGGTCCCGCTAACATTTTCCATCGCACACCAAAACATAATCGATCTTTAACACTTTGAACTTTATTATTGTGACTTTGATATACGGACCCACCTTCTTAGGAATTTAAGTACGCATCAAAATTAAAAATTTAATTAGTGCCAGCTTAATCCACCATTACATATTAATCAAAATTCAAAATCGAAATTCTTTTGTCTTGTGATTTTATTTCTCTTTTGATTATATATATATACACACACACATTTTCTTTTGAACATAGAGAAAGTAAAATGGGCTACAATAATATGCATGTTCTGACTCTGAGTCAGTCTAGACTATGGGAATGACAAAGGGAAGCAGATAATGGATGAGGATCCCATTGCCTTTATTCCACCACCAAGATCTGGAATGAACAACTCGAAGATTCGAAGGAGGGGAAGTGCCTCTTCCATTCCTAGATTTGGGTGAAGAATTTCCCGCTATAGTTCATTGTCGATAGCGGGAGCCAAAATATCCCCATTTTAGCATAGGTCGTGAAGCAGTTGTTCCTGTTGATCACAACACAACGATAACCATACACCATCAGGTGGCTTCACCAAGGACGAGATCTCTATGCCAGCCAGGAGTGTCGCCTTCTGTACAGCATCAAACCCTTCACATATGAGGTATTATTTTATTTTTATCCTCTTGAAGTTTGTGATTTATTATTAGGACAACCATACTTGTGGAAGCGTCATGCTATGTATGAGTCTCGACCTCATGCTGTTATTGTTACTTTGGGAAATAAGTTGTACAGGATACCAGAGGTACCACCTCCTGCCGCTATCTCTTTGGTTACTGCAAAACAATGTAGTAAGCTCATTTCCCAAACTAGGAAATTTGTTTTCCTGATGATTCGCCCCCAGGGCAAGAAGAAGACTGTGGCCACGACCTCCAGACAGGGCTCCTCTGCACAACAACAACAAATGGATAAGGTTGTGGAGGAGTACGGAGACATCTTCACCTCACTCGCAGGGGTGCCTCTACACTGTAAGTTCAAGCACTCCATCGATTTTACCCCAAGTGCGTCGCGACCAAATGGATCAATCTATCAGTGCTATGTTCTGGAGAATGATGAAATCAAGAGACAGATTCAGGAGATGCTACAGAAACGTCACATTTGGCCGAGTTTATCGCCCTGTGGGAGCTCGATCGTGTTGGTGCAAAAGGATGATGGGACTTGGAGACTCTGTATTGACTATTGGGTGCTAAACAAGATCAATATCCAGAAGAGATATATGATCCCATGGATTGATGATCTTCTGGACCAACTCAATGGGGCTAAATATTTTAGTAATATTGACTTGAATTTTGGGTATCAATGTGGACCACCTTCGACCCTACTTTCCACCATCATTGGACACATCAGACATTGCATAACAACTCAAACCAACAGAGCTAAACCCCGACTGCATGGAACATGCCACAACTGATCGTCATGGACACGTAGATCAAGAACACTTGAACACAGAAGATCCAGTTGTATCTGGTTATCAAAGCTGGCAAACTCCTGCACCAAGGCAAGTGGGGACCAAGTTCAACAGAATTTTCCTCATCTCATTGAGGAACTCAACGTAATGGGGACCATTGCTTCCTAAGGGGGGAGTACTCATCTAGGTGGATATTGGTGGCCACCCACCTATTCCACTCGGACACCTACCATTGTTTCTTTCAGTTTTTCATTTTCCTTAATTGTAGCATAGTTCACTATTTTTGGCATTTTTTCGGGTCCTAAACTTCTCGAGCCATTTTGAGGCGCTAAAAGATGTTTTTTGGGAAAATCAGGGCCAAATTTGGTGTTTGATTGATGTTTTCCACTCAAAATTTTTCTTCCTCGGATATATATTTCTAATGAGATATTGTGCGCGTCAAACGGAGATCCTATGCCAAAGTTACAACCCCGAGAATTTGAAGTACCAATTCATCCAAACAGAGCCCATGGTTTTGGCGCTTCATCTCCTAGGGTTAGTTTTTTGGATGTTTTGGATTATACATTATTTCTCAATAATAAATAGGTCTTCAAGCCTCATTATAAGACAATTCAGAGGCATGTAGTCGCCACATCTCTTCTTAGAGATAAGATACCATCGTCCGAGCTAGTTTATTTCCATTATGTTTGTAAGCGTATTTTAGTTATTTGATATTAATGAAAATAAGTTGTATTTCTGCTGCATCTTTGTGTTTATGTCTATTTCTGTATTTTATTGTGTTCCTGCATAAGTTTGTGTTAGAAAAATTATATATTATGGAGCAATGCAACACATAAAATATGCCAAACCATGCACACAGGAAACATATAAAACAAGAGAGACAAAAATATATGTGGTTCACCCAATTTGGGCTACGTCCACCCCGGACAACGAGTCCTTCCTTTATATTATCCAAAAAAATGAAGAGACACAACCTACATTAGATCTATTGTAATAGCCTATGTTCTCTCTCACAGTCTCCCTCTCTATTTCTTGCTCTGAGAATACACATACCATGCACAACCGCAGTAAAATACCCTCATATATACAAGAGGGTTGCCTTCTAGGGCAAAAAACCATAATCTAAACATAACTTCTACCGTCAGATCATTTTCCTAATGAACGACCCAGATTGACTAGAAATTACTATACTTTTACAAGGCAATTTTACATCTGTTTTTAGCTTTGGGGGCGCTGCCCCCGAAAACCCCCGCAAGGGGGGGGCTCCGAAAAGCGCTGCCGCCCCCCCATGGACCCCCCACGACAGCGATTAATTATGGGCAGCATTGCCACCCCTTTGAAGGTATAGGGGTCCAATGCTGTGATACAAAGTAAACAAGATAATCAGGCTCCACACCCAACAATCTCCCACTTGGAGACTGATTGTAGCAACTCCACCGCTGCTTCATTTGATGGACATTGACTCCTCTTTGGACCTGGCTGTTCCTCATCTTCATCGTCATCCTTGAAGACCAATTGAAACTGAGCATGTTCTCAGTTTCTCCCTGGTTACAACTTTTGTTAGCATATCTGCAGGATTCTGGCTAGTGTGAATCATTTCCAGCTTCAACTCTTCATCTTCCAATACTGACCGTATGAAATGGTACTTGAGATGTATGTGTTTAGTCCTGGAATGAAATGTTGAGTTCTTTGCAAGATGAATAGCACTTTGGCTATCACTGTATAGTGTGACCATATCATGCTTCTTACCCAATTCATCCATAAAACTTTGTAACCAAATCATTTCTTTACTAGCCTCTGTAGCAGCAACATATTTTGCTTCTGTTGTTAAAAGTGCAACAACACTTTGGATTTTTGAAACCCAACTGACATTTGTTCCACCTACAGTAAATACATATCCTGTAGTGCTCCTCCTGTTATCTTTGTCACCTGCCATATCTGCATCAACATATCCCTGTAGAGCAAGTTTATTCATCCTTTTCACCTTTAGCAAGTTTATTCATCACTAAAATCACTCTGTTTTTTTTCTGAAAACATAGGGTTTAGAGATGAGATCTTATCTCCCTATCCTTGATATATATTTCAAAACTGAAGGAGGTTTTTTTATGTTAGTATTTCTTAAAGAAAAACCTCTCTTGGTTTTTTGAAACACATCTCCAGCTGTCCAGAATTTGCATTCTAAAAACATGTATAAAACAGGAAAATTCTGCATTCTGAAATAGGGCTGAAATACATCATTGTATCTCCCAATTTGTAGCACCTTTGAGAAAAGTGAAAGAGGTTATTGTTATTTGATATGTTCTTGAAAATAACATCTCCCAGTTTCTCAAAATACTTCTCTTTTTTCCCAGAAACCATCCTTGAAGTTGACTGCTGAAAGTCAGAAAACATAGAAATGCTTCATATTCACTACGAAACTATCAACAGTTTCGTAGCGTTTTCTGCCTATTTTACACTGAATTCACTACGAAAGTAGGGATTCTTGGCTAAAATGTCCTTTTTTCAAATATGTAAGCTTGGGAAATCAAATATGTTCGCAAATGATGACTGATGGAACATGATGTGACCTATACGGAGGTGGTTTTGAGAGGAAATGAGGGTGGTCTTGAAACATAGGATAGGTTAAATATGAAAAAATTAAATTTCCTATGCCAACTTGAAAAAGGTTTAAGGATACCTTACCCTTTTCAAGGAGTGAACTGTATGACCATGTCAAGTAATGACTCACAAAATTATGAGTGATAACGGAGAGCATTCAGCACATCTGCCAACAGGTCCATGACATTTGGAAAAAGCAAATGTTAAGTAGAAGCAGCGACATGATCAGCATCTCGTGCCATACAATTTGCAAAAGGAGCACCTCGTTGAACCCCACTGCAAGCTTCGTTCATTCCAATATAGGCCATACACCATCACCAAGGATGTCAGGGATAATGCATTCAAGCTCAGCATTCCACCATTCCTTGGTATGCACCCGATATTCAATATGGATCGCCTTCGGCCCTACTTTACACCATTACTGGACACATCAGACATTGTAGAACAACTCACACCAACATTTTTAAACCCTGACTCCATGGAACAGGCCACAACTGATCAGGTCATGGACATGCATATCAATAACACTCACACACAGAAGATCCAGTTGTATCGAGTTGTCAAAGCTTGCCAACACCTGTACCAAGGCAAGTGGCTCATAAGGGACCATGTTCAACAAAAGTTTCCTCATCTCATGGAGGAACTCAACACAATGGGTACCATTGATTCCTAAGGGGGAAGGACTGATCCAGGTGGATATTGGTGGCCACCCGCCGATTCCACTTGGACCCCTACCATTTTTCTTTCACTTTTTCAGTTTCCTTAATTGTAGCACAATTTAATATTTTTAGCAGTTTTTATAGTCCTAAACTTCGACACCGTTTTTAGGCCTTAAATGACGTTTTTTGGGAAAACTGGCATTAATAGGGGTATTTTTATTGTTATTTTCAACTCAAAAGTTGTATTCCTTATATATATCTTTCTAACGAGGTATTGTGCGCGTCAAACGAAGATCGTATGCCAAAGTTACGACCCTGGGAAGTTGATGTACCAATTTACCCAAACAGGGCTCATAGTTTTGGCACTTCATATTCTAGGTTTAGCTTTTTGGATGTTAAGGGTTTTCCATTGTTTATCCATAATAAATCTGCCTTCGAGCCTCATTGTAAGATTGTTCATAGGCATGTATCAGCCTCATCTCTTCTCAAAGATAAGCTACCATCGCTCGAGCTAGTTTATTTCCCTTCTGTTTGTAAGCATATTTTAGTTATTTGATATCAATGAAATGAAGTTTTATTTATGTTGCATCTCTGCGTTTATGTTTATTTATGTATTTTATTATGCTCCTACATAAGTCTTGATCAGTGATATCAGAGCGGGTCTGTTTTTTATCAGTCTTTCTTTGCATGTCCCCAACCAGATAAGGGTATAAGGAGTTAGGCCTCGATCCGGTTGAACCTTTGCAAGATCAACCTCACAAACCCCGACGGCCTCCCATAGTGGAAGAAAATAAAGATGAGGGAATAGGATATGCTATCAAAATATTGCTCGAGGAGGCTCTCTAGAAACAGAGGAAGGAGATGATGGATAACTTTGCCCAAATCCTTCGACGCCTACCCACCAACAACGCATCTTCATTTGGCAACCACTCTAGAGGCGCCTCTCCTTTTAAGGTACAATTTAACTTTGACATTCCCATATTTGAGGGAAAAATATATGCATATTTCATAGACATATGTATGAATCTATTATAAGGATATTTGGTTCATGAATTTTCCAATCGAGAAAATATTACTTTTGCACTTCTCAAAGCGACCCTCCATGTCAAGGACTAGTGGGAAACCTACTGTGAGAAAAATGACGAGAAGGAATCCTCCATGTTCTCGGCCACGCCCACTTGGAATTATTTTTGAGATGCCATCAAGGAAGAATATTACCCCGTGGGGAGATATGGGGACAAGTACATATAATGGACTACGATGCGGCAACAAAGGGATCAACATGTGCATGAGCTGACGAATCTATTCCATACCCTGCGCACAAAGTTGGGTATTAAATATTCGGAGAAACATTTGAAGCTTAAGTACCACAATTGTCTGCATGGATACATCCAGGAGGAAATGGGGTTCCTCGACATCTCCTCGCTTGGTGCAGCATACTGGTATGCTTCCAAGATTGAGCAAAAATAAAATAGAAGAAGAAAGAGTTTAGATTTGTGAATTAGAAGCAAGGGAAAGGCACCCCCAAACCTCAGAACAAAGGACAAATCCAAGGCAGGGTGTCCCAGGAAAACCCGCCAAAGTCACAAGCGAAGAAAAACACCATGAAGCCAAAGAAGGACATGATAAAGTGGTGTCAGTTCCATAAGAGCTCCACTCACAACACAAGTGATTGTCGAGCCAAGCAGTAACTAGTGGTTGAGCTGAAGTCTTATGAATTAGATGCATCTTCTGACTCTAAGTCATAACCCAACAAGAGGAATGACAAATTGAATCATATTATCGATGCGGAGCCTAGTGCCACCGTTTCCACCACCAAGATCCAGAAGGAATAACCTGAAGACCCAGAGAAAGGGGATCATGTTCCCCCATATAGTTCATTGTCAACAGCAGGAGCCAATATAATCTCATTTCAACAAAGGTCATGAAGAGGCTAGACCTGTCGGCCACGGCACACCCACAACCGCACATCATCGGGTGGCTTCACGAAGGATGAGATCTTCGTGTCAGCCAGTACTGTTGACTTCCCTACAACATCAAGCCCTTCACAGATGAGGTATTATGTGATGTTGCTCCTCTAGAAGTTTGTGATGTATTATTAGGACAACCATTCTTGTGGAAGCGACATGTTGTGTATGATTCTAGGCCTCGCATTGTTATTGTTACCTTGGGTAATAATTTGTATAGGATACCAGAGGTAGCACCGCCTACCACCATATCTTTGATCACTGCAAAGAAATGCAGTAAGCTCATTTCCCAAACTAGGAAATTTGTTTTCCTTATGATCCACCCTCAAGGCAAGAAAAAAATTATGGTCGTGACCTCTATGTAGAAATTTTAATACAATTATTTATTGCCTGGATTCTCTTGATCTAACAATTATATGCCACTGTTAAATATAGAATCCTTCTACTAAAATCTTTGTGGAAATTTAAAACACGATCGCCAATTGCAAACACATGAAGAAAGATCAATCACACATAACACAAATTTTTTTACCGAGAAAGCATAAAGCTAAAAAACCCACTATCATATATTATGTATATATCATGTATCATGAAACAATCTCATACAAAACTATAATCTAAGAGCTCTCAATACAATATACAATCGTCTCACACTGTCATACAAAAATTGGCAAATACATGTGCCAATTTACTGCCTCCTGACAGCCTGCCTCCACTGCGCAATCCCTGTTGATCACAATCCCTAAATGAATGAGATATTGCCTTGCCTTGACTGTGCAATCCTCATTAGCGTCTCCAATGTGTGTGTGGTTGCATGAGTGCACCCACTAATGTCACAACTGATAGTCAAATTGTCCCTTTCACCTATCTCTCAACTAGGTCTCCACTAGATCTAACATGCATGTAGTTAAAAGTAGTAAATCTTCAGTTGCATGTGAAATCACTCCATGTGAATTAATTTAACATTTAATTCATTGATCTCTCACTACTTTATCTTTAGTTACAACTAGCACAACTGAGTTTAACTCACTTAACTGAGTTAAACTACATTACAACTCACAGTGACTACACATCCAACTCTGTTACAACTTCGAATCACTCATTTACAACTAATTCCACTTGCATGTCCCACCAACCGATCTTAGAACTCGAAATTCCTTCAACTAGCTAGTTTTCCACTTCAGTTAACTGAAATCAAGTGCTTCGAGAAAATAGATTAATATTTATTGTCCAATTATTATTAAGAGATAATAATAATCGACATGCATTATATATTTAGACATGCGATCTATAAATAGACTTCGCACATGCATCTAAAAATAGAACCTAATCTATAAATAGAATTTTCTCACCATTCTAAAAATAGACTCCCGCTATAAATATAATTTTCTCACCATTCTAAAAATAGACATACACCTAAAAATAGCCTGTGGGCCCCACCTAGTGTAGGTGCTTAATTTTTACTAGGATCATCATCTTGTTGAAACTCAACACTCCTTCTCAACAAGAAAGGGATTATCCTTCACCTCAATCTTGTCTCTATGGTATTCGAATTTTCTCCTGGTGAGCACCTTCGTTAGAATATCTGCATCCTGATCCTCCATATGAATGTATTCAAGCAACATGATCTTTCGCTGCACACAATCTCTGATATGATTATATCGGATATCTATATGCTTATATATGTCATGAAACACATGATTAATAAATAGTTTAATGCAACTCTGATTATCACAATGAATCACTGTAAGATCTAAATGAGAACCAAACAAACCAACCAGGATCTTTCTCATCTAGATAGCTTCACATGCAGCTTGACTTGTTGCCATGTATTCCGCTTCCGCTGAACTGAGTGCCATGGATCTTTGTTTCCTGTTGTACCAATAAACAGATTTAGATCTGATACTGAAAACCCCTCCTAATGTGCTCTTTCTATCCCCCAATATGCATCCGTGAAGCTATGCAACTTCACCTCGTCCGTCTATCTATACCATAATCCATACTCAGATGTGCCCCTGAGATATCTCAGGACATGCTTGCCTGCCTTCCAAAAGAGCTTGGTAGGCTTAACCATCGCTTGACTAAGTTGGTTCACCGCATAACATATGTCTGATCTTGTATTTACTAAATACATTAGCGAACCCACTAACTGTCAATAGATAGTAGCATCCACTACCTCTCCAGATGTAACGTCCTCTTTCCTCCAGTTTCCTAGGAGAGGAGTATCCATGGGTTTGCAATCCTCCATTTGAAACTTACCCAGTATCTCCCTTGCATACTTGCCTTGAGACACAAAAATTTCACCTTCTCGCTGCCATATTTCCAATCCAAGGAAATAATAAAGGAGGCCCATATCCTTCATCTCAAACTCCTTTCCAAGGTCCTCCTTGCATGAGTGTATCAGCTGCTCATCACCAGTCAATATTAAATCATCAACGTAAAGACCAATGATTAAAATCTTACCCTCCACCATAATTTGGTATAGATTTTCATCCGCCTCACTCTTGGTGAAGCCAAGTCCAGTGAAATAGATGTCAATCTGAGTGTACCAAGCACAGGATGCTTGCTTCAACCCATACAATGCTCTTTTGAGTCTGCACACATGTGACTCACTGTTGAAGTTCTCAAATCCTTCAGGCTTCTCAATGTACACTTCTTCCTCAATGATCCCATTAAGGAACACAGTCTTCACATCCATTTGATGAATGTGCCAACCCATCTGCGCTGAGAGAGAAAGGATGGTCCTTATGGAAGAATATCTTGCGACAGGTGCAAAGGTTTCTTCATAATAAATCCCCTCGATTTGTGAGAATCCCCTGGCCAGAAATCTGGCCTTGTATTTATCAACACTCCCATTAACAGCTTGCTTTACCTTGTAGATCCATCTTGAACCTACCACTGATTTATCAACTGGCCTTGGAACAATTTCCCAAGCATTGTTTCTGACAATGGAGTCATACACCTCCACCATTGCATCTACCCATGTGGGCTCCTGCACTGCTTCCTGAAAGGAAGATGGCTCAGTCACAATACATTTTCTCATGAGAGCAATGTATCCAGTGAATCAATCAGTATACTGCCTTTTCCTGCACTTTGAAGTAGGGACTCCTACATTCTATGCCGCATCAAGCTTCAGCCTCTCAGCTTTTGTGGTACGCCTTCTGCTAGTTCTGATGTTTGGATCTGCGTGAGTGGACTCATCCACTCCATGAACCTCCTCCTGTGGCTAATCCACATCTAGAGACTCATATTTGGGAACCAAAAGTTCCTCATCTGCATGCAAGCCCAACTCCCTCTCAAGCGAAAACCGCATGGATTTCCCCTCATCGAATTTTATATCCCGTCGCATAACAGTCATCTTACTATTTGGAAAATACACACGATAATTATGGGGTGATTCTGTGTACCCCAAAAATATCCCAACTTCATCAGTTGGCTCTAGCTTCTTCCTCGCGTTCTTTTTCACATGCAAATAAACAGATGAGCCAAAAATCTTAAAGTGAGAAACATCTGGTTTCTTACCAGTAAAAGCTTCCTCAGGTGTACTCATGCCAAGTACTCTATGAGGACAACAATTTTTCACATAAACCGCAATGTTGCATGCTTCCACCCACAAATGCATTGGTAGGCCCTGACCATGTAGCATTTCTCATGCTGCACCCACGATCATTCTGTTCTTTCTCTCCATGATCCCATTTTTTTGTGGGTTATGAGGCACGACGAGTTCTCTTCGAATTCCTTCTTTGTTATAGAAGTCTTTGAATTCATTCGAAATGTATTCTCCACCATTATCGCTCCGCAGAGCCTTCACTTTCTTCCCTGACACTTTCTCAACCAATGCCTTAAACTCAGAGAACTTAAAGAATGTTTTGTCCCTCTTCTGCATGAAGAATATCCAGCATTTACGAGAAAATTCATCAAAAAAAAATAACATAATACCTGTGTTTTGTTGTTGAAGAAACCGAGAATGGTCCACACACGTCTGTGTGAACTCTCTCCGGGATCACCGAAGCATGGTTCTCCTTTTCATGAAAGGTGGAATTTACATACTACCCCATGGTACAAACCTTGCACTGACCTAACTGAGCAAGTGTTCCCATTGGAAGTCCAATAGATATTTGTTGCATGACTTTCAAGGCTTCATGATGAAGATGGCCCAATCGCTTGTGCCATAATTTGCCCTCATCCCGACTCACCACTTTTTATGCCTTGCCCATCATGGCAGCGTAGCCTTCTATCTCCAGCTTGTAGAGATTCTTGACTCGAATACCTATCCTCTTGGCTTGACCTGTTGTTTTATGTCGCAGTAAAGCTTTTCCATCGCTTAAAACAACGTCATAGCCTCTGTCCTCCAACATCGCAACTAAGACCAAGTTTTTCTTCAGACCTGGAACATGCATAACATCTTTCAATTGAAATGGTTTACCTGACTCCCTCTCAAAATTAATTGTACCAATGTCGTTCGCACTATATCATTCGTCGTCGCCCATCTCTATATGCATCTTGAGATCTTTCTCCTCCAAGTCACTGAAAAGCTCCTTATCTCCCGTCATGTGGAAGGAAGCACCACTACCAAGATACCACACCGATCCCATTACACATGATACCAATAATGCGATCAAAGATAAATCAAGTTCAAATTTTGAGGCAAGGGCCTCACCAACTGCAGCTCCAACAGCCTTCTTGTTCTTCTTCTTCTGTGGGCAGTTAGCGGCAAGATGCCCATGTTCGTGACAATGAAAATACTTCACCTTGGAAAAATCCAGTTTCTTGCCTTTAGACTCATATTTCGAATGGAATTTCTTCCCCTTCCCTTTCCTTGCCTTGGCAGCCAAAGCACAATCCTCTTCATCATCATGCTTTGACGAAGAGCCATCTCTGGTGTTCCGCCTGAACTCCTCCTACACTAGATCCAACCACAGTCGTTCCAAATACGGCAGTTTTTCCCGTCCGTTGACAGAGTCTTGATAACTGTGCCCACTCTTAGAAAGTCCCAAGAGAGCCAAGCTCACGAAATCATCATCAGCAACTGTGATTCCCACACTCCCTAGTTCATCCCGACATTGGATAAACTTTGTGAGATACTTAGGAATATTATCTCCCTTCTCCATCTTGATCTTTCTGAGTTTATCCTTCAGCGCCAATTTCCTATGGTCGTTGCTGCTTTGGTAAAGATCCATCAAATCCTTCCACATAGCATATGGAGTGGATTTCCCATGAATGCTTAAGACAATATGGTCTTGTACACCTTCCAACAAATCCTTCTCGTCTTCGCTACTTTATTTTTCCATGCGTCAAGTAATGCAGCATCCGTCGAAGTGGGCTTAGGAACATCATTGTCGATGAAGTCTTTCAAGCCATTATCTTCAAGCACCATCTCCATCATGTTCTTCCATGAAATTTAGTTTGAGTTGTCCTCGATTGCATACTCTAGCTGCAAACCATTGAAAGACATTTCGATGTTTACTCAACTGTCACACCAAGAAATTCTTGCAGCAAATTCGAATTGTTTCCACCAAGAAACTCAGCTACTGCTTCAATATTGCAATATTCGTTACTCTGATACCATGTAGAAATTTTAATACAATTATGTATTGCCTGGATTCTCCTTATCTAACAATTATATTCCACTGTTAAATATAGAATCCTTCTACTAAAATATTTACGGAAATTTAAAACATGATTGCCAGTTACAAACACATGAAGAAAGTTCAATCACACATAACACAAATGTTTTTACCAGGAAATCATAAAGCAAAAATCCCCACTATCATATATTATGTATATATCATGGATCATGAAACAATCTCATACCAAAACTCTAATCCAAGATCTCTTAGTACAATATACAATTGTCTCACATTATCATACAAAAATTGGCAAATACATGTGCCAATCTATTGCCTCCTGAGAGCCTACCTCCATTGCGCAATCCCTGCTGATCACAATCCCGGAATGAATGAGATACCACCTTGCCTTGGCTGCGTAATCCTCATTGGCATCTCCATAGTCAAATTGTCCCTTTCACCTATCTCTCAACTAGGTCTCCACTGGATCTGACATGCATGTAGTTAACAGTAGTAAATCTTCAGTTTCATGTGAGATCACTCCATGTGAATTAATTTAATATTTAATTCACTTATTTCTCACCAGTGTATCTTTAGTTACAACTAGCACAACTGAGTTTAACTCACTTAACTGAGTTAAACTACTTTGCAACTCACATAACTACACATCCAACTCTGTTACAACTTCGAACCACTTAGTTACAACTAGATCCACTTGCATGTCCCACCAACCAACCTTAGAACTTGAAATTCCTTCAGCTAACTAGTTTTCCACTTAAATTAACTGAAATCATGTGCTTCAAGAAAATAGATTAATATTTATTGTCTAATTATTATTAAGAGATGATAATAATCGACATGCATTCTATTTTTAGACATGATCTATAAATAGACTTTGCACATGCATCTAAAAATATAACCTCATCTATAAATAGAATTTTCTCACCATTCTAAAATAGACTCTCGCTATAAATAGAATTTTCTCACTATTATAAAAATAGACATACACCCAAAAATATCTTGTGGGCCCCACCTAGCATAGGTGCTTAATTTTCACTAGGATCATCATCTTGTTGAATCTCAACATTATAAACAAGGCTCCTCCTCATGGAAATAATAGATGGACAAGGTCGTGGAGGAGTACGGGGACATATTCACCTCTTGACTATCAGTTGAAGCACTCCATCAATCTGACCCCAGGCACATTGCTACCCAATGGACCAATCTATCAGTGCTTTGCTCTGGAGAATAATGAAATCAAGAGGAATACTTAGGAACTGCCGCATAAAGGTCACATCTAGCCAAGTTCAACACCCTCTGGGAGCCCGATCGTGTTGGTGCAAAAGAAGGATGGGACTTGGAGACTTTGTATTGACTATCGAGCGATAAAAAATATCACTGTCCAGAATAAGTATCTAATCCCACAGATTAATGATCTTCTAGACCAACTCACGGGTGTCAAATATGTCAGCAAGATTTACTTGAAGTCCGGGTATCACCAGGTACCAATCAAACCCTCTGATGTATGAAATACTTCCCTCAAAGCCAAGGAGGGCCTCTTTGAATGGTTGGTGATGCCTTTCGCATTGAAAAATGCTCCTGCAACCTTCCTGAGGCTGATGGACGAAATATTGCAACCATTCACCAACTCATTCATGGTGGTGTATTTGGATGACATCCTGATCTTCAACTAGAGTTGGGAAGAGCACCTCCAACACATTCGACTGGTCCTCCAAACACTAGGATAAAACAAGTTGTGTGCCAATTTGGAGAAATGAACTTTTGACATGACCTAGGTTCAATATATGGGATACATCATTGATGAGAAAGGGGTTCATGTTGGCCCAGCCAAGAACCAGGTCATTCGGGATTCGCTAGCCCCAACCACTCTAACAAATCTCTGCAGCTTTCTTGGTCTTTCCAATTTCTACCACTGGTTCGTGTTGGGGTTATCTCATATAACTTGGCCTTTGAGTCAAGTCACCAAAGGAGGAGAGAATTTTTTTTTTATTTTGGTCTGAATCAAAAAAGAAGGCATTCGCAGAGTTGAAGCATCACCTCTGCTCTACACCAGTGCTTACATTACCATTATGCTTGACTCTTGTGGGCACGAGACTTTGCCTTGGCCTCTTCTCTACAAAAGCGATCTAGAATTCGGTAACACATACCAGATGCTCCTGGAAGGGAAGCAAGATCCAGATTTTCACCTCCAGGATGCACTGTTATGTCACCTGAGACACCTCTGTGTTCCTTCAAGTGATCTCACCAAGATGATTTGGGAAGCACACTACAGTCAGGTCGCTAAAAATTTTGGGGTCAAGAAAACAAAGGTAGTACTGCAAAATTCTTTCTATTGGCTGAACCTTCGATAGGATGTCGGGTAGTACATCGTATCCTGCATTTCCTGTGTCATTTCCAAACCAAACATCAAGAAGCAAGGGCTATATACTCCATTTCCTACCCCTAGTTGACCTTGGGAATCCATATTGATGAATTGCATGTCAATCCTTCCTTCTAAGGGAAGCAAGTTCTATATTTTCAACTCTAGGATGCACTGTTAATCCACCCGAGACACCTATGTTTTCCTTCAAGGGAGCAGGTCCAGATGATTTAGGAAGCACACTACAGCCGGGTCACTGGACATTTCGAGCTTCAGAAAATAGTGGCAATACTGCAGAAGTATTTCTATTGGCTGAACCTTCGACAGGATGTTGCAAAGTACATCAAATCCTACACTGCCTGCGTTATTTCCAAACCAATCATCAAGAAGCAAGGCCTATATACTCCATTGCCTACCCCTAGTCAATCTTGGGAATCCATATCGATGGATTACATGTCGAGCCTTCCTTATACCAAGCATGGCAACTATTTAATTCTTTCCAACTTTAGAGGAAAAATGTAGGCATTATGAAATGAAATATAGAAAAGAGGATCACTTTATTGAGGATTTTAACTTTAATTTACACAACTGTAAAATTAAATACCAGCACCTTTATTACTCAACTCTACAGAATAACATAAAATAATATGTAACTGGAAAGACAAATCATTCTCAACAAATTCTAGAATCACTTGAAAGATTTATTCATATCCACATGAAGTTCCAAAAATACCAAATAATTCATCTTTTGAGGTCCAAACACTTGGAACCTCACCTCTCCTTTTGAATTAACTTTTATACAAAAGTTCAGAAAATAGCAGTTACAAAACTATCAACTACCAAAACTAATAACCTCTTAAAATACTTTGGAACTAATCGTTCCTTCGATCATTACATTTTGAAAAACAAAACATAAATAAAACATCTGAAAATGCTTAAAAGTGGATGAATGTCATGTAGGAAAAAATGGCGGAACAATTACATAAACCCATGCTCTCTTGCTGATGTAATATGAGGGCAAACTCTTGTACGAAGGAAATCTGACGGAGTCCCCCCACAACTATTTTGAGCCATCGATCTCACGGGGGCTTCACTGAATGAACCTTTGACCTATCATGTGTGTTCATGGCATGTTAAATAATACCCTTAATTTAACTACATATTGGAAAATACCCCTAAAATTCACATTATTTAACCCCCTACCAATATAAACCCAATACACCTTCCTAATTTAAATAACCCCTACTTCCACTAGATATTGTAGGTATCCATTTTTTCATTAACATTTTTTATACCCCTTTATATTTTTTCAATAACTTTGAGCTCCATTTTTATACCTGCCAATATAAAATCCCTTTACCCTCTATATATTCCCTAATATATTATGCCATTTTTTCCTCAATATATATCCCCCAATATGAACCCACGTGGTATGGTATTTCTCCCACAGTAAAGCCCCTGTGATCGATCTATGGTCAAATTAGACCACGAGGGGTCTATATGGAGGCACTCGGAGGGCTAACCGTTAGGCATGTTGTGCCGTCGTGTTTGCTCTATCCGCTGGGTCCCGCTAACATTTTCCATCGCACACCAAAACATAATCGATCTTTAACACTTTGAACTTTATTGTTGACGACTTTGATATACGGACCCACCTTCTTAGGAATTTAAGTCTGCATCAAAATTAAATTAGTGCATCTTAATCCACCATTACATTCTAATCAAAATTCAAAATTGAAACGCTTTCACCTTGAGATTTTATTTCTCTTTTGATTTTTTCATTTTTATATATACACTTTCTTTTGAACATAGAGAAAGTAAAATGGGCTACAATAATATGCATGTTCTGACTCTGAGTCAATCTAGACTATGGGAATGACAAAGGGAAGCAGATAATGGATGAGGATCCCATTGCCACTGTTCCACCACCAAGATCTAGAAGGAGGAACCTAATGACCCAGAGGAGGGAGGGTGCCTCTTCCATTCCCAGATGTGGGTGAAGGTTTCCCCACTGCAATTCATTGTTGACAACAAGAGCCAAAAAAACCCCATTTCAGTCGAGTTCGTGAAGTGGTTGGGCCTGTCGACCACAGCACACCCAAAATCACACACCATCGGGTGGCTTCACCAAGGACAGGATCCCCACGTCAACCAACAATGCCACCTTCCCTGAAGCATCAAGGCCTTCACAGATGAGGTATTATGTGATGTTTATCCTCTTGAATTTTGTGATTTATTATTAGGTCAAACATACTTGTGGAAGAAACATGTTGTGTATGAGTCTAGGCCTTGCATTGTTATTGTTACTTTGGGTAATAAGTTGTACAGGATACCGGATGTAGCACTGCTTACCCCCATCTCTTTGATCACTGAAAAGCAATGCAGTTAGCTCATTTCCCAAACTAGGAAATTTGTTTTAACACCCTAAGGGAAAGAATAATATTGTGTCCACGACCTCCAAATAGGGCTCCCCTGCATGAAAACAACAAATGGAAAAGTTCATGGAGGAGTACGGGGACATCTTCACCTCACTCGCAGGGGTGCCTCTACACTGTAAGTTCAAGCACTCCATCGATTTTACCCCAAGTGCGTCGCGACCAAATGGATCAATCTATCAGTGCTATGTTCTGGAGAATGATGAAATCAAGAGACAGATTCAGGAGATGCTACAGAAACGTCACATTTGGCCGAGTTTATCGCCCTGTGGGAGCTCGATCGTGTTGGTGCAAAAGGATGATGGGACTTGGAGACTCTGTATTGACTATTGGGTGCTAAACAAGATCAATATCCAGAAGAGATATATGATCCCATGGATTGATGATCTTCTGGACCAACTCAATGGGGCTAAATATTTTAGTAATATTGACTTGAATTTTGGGTATCAATGTGGACCACCTTCGACCCTACTTTCCACCATCATTGGACACATCAGACATTGCATAACAACTCAAACCAACAGAGCTAAACCCCGACTGCATGGAACATGCCACAACTGATCGTCATGGACACGTAGATCAAGAACACTTGAACACAGAAGATCCAGTTGTATCTGGTTATCAAAGCTGGCAAACTCCTGCACCAAGGCAAGTGGGGACCAAGTTCAACAGAATTTTCCTCATCTCATTGAGGAACTCAACGTAATGGGGACCATTGCTTCCTAAGGGGGGAGTACTCATCTAGGTGGATATTGGTGGCCACCCACCTATTCCACTCGGACACCTACCATTGTTTCTTTCAGTTTTTCATTTTCCTTAATTGTAGCATAGTTCACTATTTTTGGCATTTTTTCGGGTCCTAAACTTCTCGAGCCATTTTGAGGCGCTAAAAGATGTTTTTTGGGAAAATCAGGGCCAAATTTGGTGTTTGATTGATGTTTTCCACTCAAAATTTTTCTTCCTCGGATATATATTTCTAATGAGATATTGTGCGCGTCAAACGGAGATCCTATGCCAAAGTTACAACCCCGAGAATTTGAAGTACCAATTCATCCAAACAGAGCCCATGGTTTTGGCGCTTCATCTCCTAGGGTTAGTTTTTTGGATGTTTTGGATTATACATTATTTCTCAATAATAAATAGGTCTTCAAGCCTCATTATAAGACAATTCAGAGGCATGTAGTCGCCACATCTCTTCTTAGAGATAAGATACCATCGTCCGAGCTAGTTTATTTCCATTATGTTTGTAAGCGTATTTTAGTTATTTGATATTAATGAAAATAAGTTGTATTTCTGCTGCATCTTTGTGTTTATGTCTATTTACGTATTTTATTGTGTTCACACTTAAGTTTGTGTTAGAAAAATTATATATTATGGAGCAACGCAACACATAAATGTGCGGAAAATACAAGCACACAAAACATAAAACCGAAGGGAACACGAGATATACGTGGTTCTGAGTTTGGAGCTACGTCACCGAGCAGCCAGTCTTCACTATTATCCAGCAAAATGAAAATACAAAACCTACAGCAAATCAACTGTAATATCCTCTGTTCTCTCTCACAGTCTCCCTCTCCGTTTCTCGCTCTGAGAATACACACATAATACACAGCCGCAATACAATACCCTCATATATACAAGGGGGTTGCCTTCTAGGGCGAAAAACCCTAATCTAAACATAACTTCTACCGTCAGATCATTTTCCTAATGAACGGCCCAGATTGAATAGAAATTACTATACTTTTACAAGGCAATTTTACATCTGTTTTTAGCTTCGGGGGTGTTGCCCCCGAAAACCCCCGCCAGGGGGGGGCTCCGAAAAGCGCTGCCGCCCCCCCCTGGACCCCCCACGGCAGCGATTAATTATGGGCGACATTGCCGCCCCTTTGAAGGTATAGGGGTCCAATGCTGTGATACAAAGTAAACAAGATAATCAGGCTCCACACCCAACAATATCCCACTTGGAGACTGATTGTAGCAACTCCATCGCTGCTTCATTTGCTGGACAATGACTCCTCTTTGGACCTGTTTGTTTCTCATCTTCATCGTCATCCTTGAAGACCAATTGAAACTGAGCATGTTCTCAGTTTCTCCCTGGTTACAACTTTTGTTAGCATATCTGCAGGATTCTGGCTAGTGTGTATCTTTTCCAGCTTCAACTCTCCATCTTCCAATACTGACTGTATGAAATGGTGCTTGAGATGTATGTGTTTAGTCCTGGAATGAAATGCTGAGTTCTTTGCAAGATGAATAGCACTTTGGCTATCACTGTATAGTGTGCCCATATCATGCTTCTTACCCAATTCATCCATAAACCTTTGTAACCAGATCATTTCTTTACTAGCCTCTGTAGCAGCAACATACTCGGCTTCTGTTGTTGAAAGTGCAACAACACTTTGGATTTTTGAAACCCAACTGACATTTGTTCCACCTACAGTAAATATATATCCTGTAGTGCTCCTCCTGTTATCTCTGTCACCTGCCATATCTGCATCAACATATCACTTCCTTAGCGACAAATTTTATTCATCATATACCTTTAGCAAGTTTATTCATCACTAAAATGACTCTGTTTTTTCTAAAAACATAGGATTTAGAGATGAGATCTTATCTCCCTATCCTTGATAGATATTGCAAAACTAAAGGAGGTTTTGTAGGTTAGTATGCCCTGAAGAAAAACCTCTCTTGGTTTTTTGAAACACATCTCCATTTGTCCAGAATATGCATTCTAAAAACATGTATAAAACAAGAAAATTCTGCATTCTGAAAATAGGGCTGAAAGACATCCCTGTATCTCCCAATTTGTGGCAGCTTTGAGAAAAATGAAATAGGTTATTGTTATTTGATATGTTCTTGAAAATAACTTCTCTCAGTTTCTTAAAATACTTCTCTGTTTGCTCAGAAACCGCCCTTGAAGTTGACTACTCAAAGTCAGAAAACAAAGAAATGCTTCATATTCGGTACGAAACTATTAACAGTTTCGTAGCATTTTCTGCCTATTCTACACTAAATTCGCTACGAAAGTAGGGATTCTTGGCTAAAATGACCTTTTTCGGAGTTGTAAGCTTGGGAAATCAAATCTGTTAGCAAATGATGACTGATGGAACATGATGTGACCTATATGGAGGTGGTTTTGAGATGAAATGAGGGTGGTCTTGAAACTTAGGATAGGTTAAATATGAAAAAATGAAATTTCCTATGCACACTTGAAAAAGGTTTAAGGAGACCTTACCCTTTTGAGGAGTGAACTGTATGACCATGTCAACTAATGACTCACAAAATTATGAGTGATAACTATAGCACCAAAGACATCTCGCCAACAAAATATCCATGACATTTGGAAAAAGCAAATGTTGCTGTGGCGTCGACATGATCAGCATCTCGTGCCATACAATTTGCAAAAGGAGCACCTCGTTGAACCCCACCGCAAGCTTGCCTATTCCAATATAGGCCATACACCATCACCAAGGATGTCAAAGATAATGCATTCAAGCTCGCATTCCACCATTCCTCGTGCATGCACCCGATATTCAATATGGATCGCCTCTTCGGCCATACTTTACACCATTACCGGACACATCGTACATTGTAGAACAACTCACACCAACATTTTTAAACCTCCGTCTTCTGTGGAACAGTTACAAATCGATTTTGTCATGGACATGCATATCAATAACACTCTCACAATACGAAGATCCAATGCAGACGTAATTGGAGTGAAGCTTACAACACCGTACTCAAGGAAAGTGGTTCACCAGGGACCAAGTTCAGCAGAAATTTCCTCATCTCATGGAGGAACTTAACGCAATGGGGACCATTGCTTCCTAAGGGGGGAGGAATGATCCAGGTGGATATTGGTGGCCACCCGCCGATTCCACTTGGGCCCCCACCATTGTCTCTTTCAGTTTTTCAGTTTCCTTAATTGTAGCACAATTTAATATTTTTAGCAGTTTTTATAGTCCTAAACTTCGACACCGTTTTTAGGCCTTAAATGACGTTTTTTGGGAAAACTGGCATTAATAGGGGTATTTTTATTGTTATTTTCAACTCAAAAGTTGTATTCCTTATATATATCTTTCTAACGAGGTATTGTGCGCGTCAAACGAAGATCGTATGCCAAAGTTACGACCCTGGGAAGTTGATGTACCAATTTACCCAAACAGGGCTCATAGTTTTGGCACTTCATATTCTAGGTTTAGCTTTTTGGATGTTTAGGGTTTTCCATTGTTTATCCATAATAAATCTGCCTTCGAGCCTCATTGTAAGATTGTTCATAGGCATGTATCAGCCTCATCTCTTCTCAAAGATAAGCTACCATCGCTCGAGCTAGTTTATTTCCCTTCTGTTTGTAAGCATATTTTAGTTATTTGATATCAATGAAATGAAGTTTTATTTATGTTGCATCTCTGCGTTTATGTTTATTTATGTATTTTATTATGCTCCTACATAAGTCTTGATCAGTGATATCAGAGCGGGTCTGTTTTTTATCAGTCTTTCTTTGCATGTCCCCAACCAGATAAGGGTATAAGGAGTTAGGCCTCGATCCGGTTGAACCTTTGCAAGATCAACCTCACAAACCCCGACGGCCTCCCATAGTGGAAGAAAATAAAGATGAGGGAATAGGATATGCTATCAAAATATTGCTCGAGGAGGCTCTCTAGAAACAGAGGAAGGAGATGATGGATAACTTTGCCCAAATCCTTCGACGCCTACCCACCAACAACGCATCTTCATTTGGCAACCACTCTAGAGGCGCCTCTCCTTTTAAGGTACAATTTAACTTTGACATTCCCATATTTGAGGGAAAAATATATGCATATTTCATAGACATATGTATGAATCTATTATAAGGATATTTGGTTCATGAATTTTCCAATCGAGAAAATATTACTTTTGCACTTCTCAAAGCGACCCTCCATGTCAAGGACTAGTGGGAAACCTACTGTGAGAAAAATGACAGATGATCCTCCATGTTGTTGACCACTTCATAGATCTTTGCAGATGCCATCAGAAGAATGTTACTGACCAGAGATATGGGACAGTACCTGCCTGTGGACTACGATGCGGCCTTCGAAGAGATCAACATGTTGCATGAGCTGACGAATCCTATTTCATACCACTGCTTTAAATTGAGCCAAATATTGGGAGAAGCATTTGACTTAGTATACAGTGTGCGTGGATGCCTCTGGAGAAAATGGGGTTCTCGACATCTCCTCAACAGTGCGACCTCTTTGGTATGCTTTGAATTGAAGAAAATAAAATAGAAGAAGAAAGAGTTTAGATTTGTGAATTAGAAGCAAGGGAAAGGCACCCCCAAACCTCAGAACAAAGGACAAATCCAAGGCAGGGTGTCCCAGGAAAACCCGCCAAAGTCACAAGCGAAGAAAAACACCATGAAGCCAAAGAAGGACATGATAAAGTGGTGTCAGTTCCATAAGAGCTCCACTCACAACACAAGTGATTGTCGAGCCAAGCAGTAACTAGTGGTTGAGCTGAAGTCTTATGAATTAGATGCATCTTCTGACTCTAAGTCATAACCCAACAAGAGGAATGACAAATTGAATCATATTATCGATGCGGAGCCTAGTGCCACCGTTTCCACCACCAAGATCCAGAAGGAATAACCTGAAGACCCAGAGAAAGGGGATCATGTTCCCCCATATAGTTCATTGTCAACAGCAGGAGCCAATATAATCTCATTTCAACAAAGGTCATGAAGAGGCTAGACCTGTCGGCCACGGCACACCCACAACCGCACATCATCGGGTGGCTTCACGAAGGATGAGATCTTCGTGTCAGCCAGTACTGTTGACTTCCCTACAACATCAAGCCCTTCACAGATGAGGTATTATGTGATGTTGCTCCTCTAGAAGTTTGTGATGTATTATTAGGACAACCATTCTTGTGGAAGCGACATGTTGTGTATGATTCTAGGCCTCGCACTGTTATTGTTACCTTGGGTAATAATTTGTATAGGATACCAGAGGTAGCACCGCCTTTCACCATATCTTTGATCACTGCAAAGAAATGCAGTAAGCTCATTTCCCAAACTAGGAAATTTTTTTTCCTTATGATCCACCCTCAAGGCAAGAAAAAAATTATGGTCGTGACCTCTATGTAGAAATTTTAATACAATTATTTATTGCCTGGATTCTCTTGATCTAACAATTATATGCCACTGTTAAATATAGAATCCTTCTACTAAAATCTTTGTGGAAATTTAAAACACGATCGCCAATTGCAAACACATGAAGAAAGATCAAACACACATAACACAATTTTTTTTACCGAGAAAGCATAAAGCTAAAAAACCCACTATCATATATTATGTATATATCATGTATCATGAAACAATCTCATACAAAACTATAATCTAAGAGCTCTCAATACAATATACAATCTTCTCACACTGTCATACAAAAATTGGCAAATACATGTGCCAATTTACTGCCTCCTGACAGCCTGCCTCCACTGCGCAATCCTTGTTGATCACAATCCCTAAATGAATGAGATATTGCCTTGCCTTGACAGTGCAATCCTAATTAGCGTCTCCAATGTGTGTGTGGTTGCATGAGTGCACCCACTAATGTCACAACTGATAGTCAAATTGTCCCTTTCACCTATCTCTCAACTAGGTCTCCACTAGATCTAACATGCATGTAGTTGAAAGTAGTAAATCTTCAGTTGCATGTGAAATCACTCCATGTGAATTAATTTAACATTTAATTCATTGATCTCTCACCACTTTATCTTTAGTTACAACTAGCACAACTGAGTTTAACTCACTTAACTGAGTTAAACTACATTACAACTCACAGTGACTCTGACTAACCTCATTACAACTTGAATATCAGTTTGACTTGTTGCCATATCCCACCACAGCGCGAGTCTTGAGCTGAAATTCCTTCAACTTCTAATAATTTTCCTCTGTTATCTTTGTCACTGTATATCTGCATCAACATATACTGTGAAACATCATTTGAACCAAACCTGCATCTTGATTTGTGGTACCTCAATCATCTTGAATCCACATTTCTTACCATCAATATTATTCATAGATTGTTAAGCGTACAACACAACTCTGTGCATGTGCAATATGGGCCTTATCTGAATGGTACATACATTAAGCTTCCAATTGCTGATGCATATGGAACTTTAGACATATAATCCATGTCTTCTTGGGTCTTTGGGCACATCTCCTTACTAAGTTTGAAATAGCTAGCAAAAGGTGTACTAACTGGTTTTGCATTCTGCATATTAAATCTTTTCAACACCTTCTCTATGTACTCATTCTGAGACAGTGTTAATTTGTGATTTTTCATGTCTCTAGTTATCCTCATACCAAGGATTTGTTTTGCAGCTCCCAAATCCTTCATTGCAAATGAATTTGCCAATTTTCTTTTGAGCACATTTATTTCATGCATGTTAGATCCTGCAACAAGCATGTCATCTACATACAATAACAATATAATATAGCTGCCATCATTTTTCCTTTTTAGATAAACACAATGATCAGAGTGACATCTAGTATAACCTTGTTCAGACATGAACTTGTCAAATTTTAGATACCACTGCCTTGGAGCCTGTTTTAAACCATACAAACTCTTCTTTAACCTGCACACCAATTTTTCTTTCCCTTTTACCTCATATCCTTCTGGTTGCTGCATGTATATCTCTTCCTCCAAATCTCCATGGAGAAATGTTGTCTTTACATCTAAATGTTCAAGATGTAAATCTTCCGCTGCTACAAGACTTAAAATAGTTCTGATTGAAGTCATCTTAACAACAGGAGAAAATATTTCATCAAAATCAATACCTTTCCTCTGTGCAAACCCCTTCACCACAAGTCTAGCTTTGTACCTCTGTTTTCCTCCATCTTCTTCCTTCAGCCTGTAAACCCATTTATTCTGCAATGTAGTTTTACCTACAAGCAACCTGACTAAGTCCCAAGTCTGGTTATGCATTAAGGAGTCCATCTCTTCTTCCATGGCTAGCTCCCACTTCTTCCTGCTTTCAACCTGCATTGCTTCTTCATAACATTCAGGTTCACCAGAATCAGTCAACAATAAATAATATAATGAAGGAGAGTATCGTCCAGGGGGTCTACTTATCCTGGTAGATATTCTAACACCACTTTCAGGTGTTTGAGGTGCATGTTGCTGTTGTGGTAGTTGCTACTGTTGTGGTTGTTATTTATTATTATTTTCAGGCACCTTTACTTTTTCAGTTATCTCATCAAGAACCGTGTATTCCTTGCTTTCTTTTTCTTGTTTCTTTTCCTGCAGCTGATTCTTATACAAGACCTTTTCATTGAATATTACATCTCTGCTCCTAATGATTTTGTGATTTTCATAATCATATAAGCGATAACCAAAATAATTAACACCATATCCAATAAAGGTACATTTCTTTGATTTTGCCTCAAGCTTTGTTTTGTTTTCTTTATTAATATGGACAAAGGCCTCACAACCAAAAGGCTTTAAAAAATAGTAGTTTACCTTTTTACCTGTCCATGCTTCCTCTGAAATACCACCATCCAAGGAACTTGAAGGCCCTCTGTTTATTAGATAAACAGCAGTATCTACAGCATCTGCCCAAAATTGTAAAGGCAATCCTACATGCAATCTCATGCACCTTGCACGCTCCATGATTGTTTTGTTCATCCTTTTTGACACACCATTTTCTTGTGGTGTTCTTGGAACTGTCTTCTCTCTACGAATTCCATGCTCTGAACAGTACCTATCAAACTCTTTGCTGCAATATTCACCTCCATTGTCTGATCTGAGACGCTTCAACTTCTTTCCTGTCTCAATCTCAACCAAAGATTTCCATTTCTTGAAAGTATCAAATACATCATATTTATTCTGAATACAATAAATCCATGTTTTTCTAGTTGCATCATCAATAAAAGTAACATAATAACGAGAGCCACCGAGAGATGATACCTGAGCAGGTCCCCATACATCTATCTGTACAAGCTCCAATTTTTCGCTCTTCTTTTCTTTCCCAACTCTGAGAAATCTGACTCTCTTCTGTTTTCCATAAATGCAATTCTCACAGAAATCCAAATCAACATTCTTCAAACATGGCAACAAATTTCTTGAGTGAAGAATCTTCATTCCCTTCTCACTCATGTGTCTGAGCCTATGATGCCATAATGCTGCATCTACTCCTTTGGAAGTTAAAGCATTAACAGAGTTAGAAATACCATTGCATAAATACAATGTACCAACCTTTTCACCTTTTGCTATTACCAGTGCTCCTTTGGTGACCTTCCAAGTTTTATCTGTGAAAGTTGTCACACAACCTTCACTGCCTAACTGCCCTGTTGAAATCATATTTTTCTTCAGATCTGGAACATGCCTTACCTCCTTTAGTGGCCATTGGTTTCCATTCTGTTGTTTTACAAGAACTTTACCCATTCCAACAATTTTACAGGGTTTATCATCACCCAAACGAACTTGTCCAAAATCTCCTTGAACATAGTCATGAAAATATTTCTTATCAGGTGTGGCATGGAATGAAGCCCCTAAATCTACAACCCAAGAATTAGTAACATTTTCGAAAGAAAGAATCAAAGCATCTTGTAACACATCACCTGTCACATTTGCTTCATGATTGTTTTCTTGTTGTGTGTCTCCTTCTTTTCCCTTCCGAGATCTACAGTCTTTCTTTAAGTGTCCTTTCTTTCCGCAATTCCAGCACACTATCCCCGATCTGGACTTGGATCTACCTTTCCTTGATTTACTGCGATATCCCGAGCTCTTTCCTCTTTCCATTCTTCTTCCCCTAGACTCTGCACTCAAAGCATTACCTGATGTCTCACCGGAGCTTTTCCGTCGCATTTCCTCACTAAGGATAGCACCAACAACATCATCGAACTTTAAAGTACTAGATCCAGAGACAGAGTTACTAATGGCCATTGCTAAACCATTCCAACTCTCTGGCAATGATCACAAGAATAACAGAGCTCTAATTTCATTATCAAAGTTTACCCCTACAGAACTTAACTGACTGGTAACTGTATTAAATTCATTTAAATGGTCTGCAACAGATCCACCTTCCGACATCTTCATATTAAATAGTCGTTTCATAAGAAATACCTTGTTTGAGGACGAGGGTTTTTCATATAGTTTCGCCAACGTCTGCATCAAACCCTCTGTTGTTGTTTCCTTCAAAATATTGAAGGCGACTGACGCCGCAAGGCACAACCGTACTGTTCTGAGTGCCTTTCTATCAAGAATGTTCCATTCCGCGTCTGTCATGGCTGTCGGCTTCTTTGTTTTTCCGCTCAATGGTAGGTATAGATCTTTCTGATACAGATAATCTTCCATCTGCATCTTCCACAACGGGAAGTTCTGGCCGTTAAATTTCTCGACCCTAAACTTACCATCTTCCGCCATTGCTCCCACTCGAACCAAGAACGCTTCTTTCCTACGAGTTTATCAGCCAAATATACCTTCGGCTCTGATACGAGTTGTTAGAAAATTTATATATTATGGAGCAATGCAACACATAAAATATGCGGAAAATACAAGCACACAAAAAACATAAACCCAGAGAGACACAGATATACGTGGTTCACCCAGTTTGGGCTACGTCCACCCCGAACAGCCAGTCCTTCCTTTCTATTATCTAGCAAAATGAAAAGACAAAACCTACAGTAGATCAGCTGTAATATCCTCTGTTCTCTCACAGTCTCCCTCTCTGTTTCTCGCTCTGAGAATACACACATAATACACAGCCGCAATACAATACCCTCATATATACAAGGGGGTTGCCTTCTAGGGCGAAAAACCCTAATCTCAACATAACTTCTACCGTCAGATCATTTGCCTAATGAACGGCCCAGATTGAATAGAAATTACTATACTTTTACAAGGCAATTTTACATCTGTTTTTAGCTTCGGGGGCACTGCCCAAACTCCTGCCAGGGGGGGGCTCCGAAAAGTGCTGCCGCCCTCCCCGGACCCCCCACGGCAGCGATTAATTACGGGTGGCGTTGCCGCCCCTTTGAAGGTATATGGGTCCAATGCTGTGATACAAAGTAAACAAGATAATCAGGCTCCACACCCAACAGTTTGTATTAGTGGTATTAGAATGGGTATGCTCTTTCTCGGTCTTTCTTTACATGTACCAAGCGAGATCAGGGTATAAGGATCTGAGGCTCAATCCGGTTGAACCTTTACAAGATCAGCCTTGCAAACCCCAATGGACTCCCATGGAGGAAGAAAATAAATATGAGGGAGCAGGAGATCCTATCAAAATATTGCATGAGGAGGCCCTCAAGAAATAGAGGAACTTCGTGATGGATAACCCTGCCCAGATCCTTCGATGGCTACCCACCGGCGACGCATCTTCATGTAGAAGCCACTCTAGAGGCGCCATTCCTTTAAAGGTACAATTTAACTTCGACATTCCCATATTTTAGGGAAAATAGATGCAGAAATAATAGATAAATGGTTGTATCTATAGAAGGATATTTTTGGTTCATGACTTTTGAAATCAGGAAAAAATTACTTTTGCACTCTTCAAAGTCGCCCCCCATGTCAAGGACTAGTGGGAAACCTACTGTGAGCAAAAGGGCGAGATGTAATCATCCCTGTTCTCATCCACGCCCACTTGGAATTATTTTCGAGACACCATCAAGGAACAATATTACCCCGTGGAGAGCTATGAGGATAAGTACATATGATGGACAACGTTGCGGCAACAAAGGGATCAAGATGCGCATGAGTTGGCAAATTTGTTCCATACACTATGCACAAATTTGGGTATCCAAAATTTGGAGAAACATTTGGTGCTTAAGTACCATAGTTGTCTGCACGGATACATCCAGGAGGAAATGGATTTCCTCGACATATCCTCTCTTGGTGCAGCATACCGGTATGTTTCCAAGATTGAGCATAAATTCAAACATAATAAGCGAGACTTTGGATCTACGAATTAGAAGCAAGGGAAAGGCGCCCCCAAACCAAAAAACAAAGGACAAAGCCAATGCAGGGCATTCCAGGATAACTCGTCGAAGCTGCAAGTAAAGAACAACACCATGAAGCCAAAAAAGGACACAGGAAAGTGGTGTGAGCTCCATAAGAGCTCCACTCAAAACACAAGTGAATGTTGGGCCAAGCAGTCACTAGTGGCCGAGTTCAAGGCTTCTGAATCAGATGCATGTTCGTACTCTGAGTTAGAACCCGACAAAGGAAATGACAAAGGGAAGTTGATTATCGATGTGGAGCCTAGTGTCACCGTTGCCACCACCAAGATCCAGAAGGAGGAACTTGAAGACCAAAAGGAGGGGGAGCACCTCTTTCATTCCCAAGAGTGGGTGAAGGGTTCCCTGTTGCAATTCATTATTGACAACGGGGACCAAAAGTACCTCATTTCAGCAGATGTCGTGAAGCAGCTAGGCCTGCCAACCATAGCACACCCACAACCGCACACCATTGGGTGGTTTCACCAAGGACAAGATCTCCAGATAAGCCAGCAATGTCGCCTTCCCCCATTGGGTGGCTTCAACAAGGAAAATATCTCCACATAAGCCAGCATTGTCTCCTTCCCTACATCATCAAGCCCTTCACAGATGAGGTATTATGTGATGTTTCTCCTCTTGAATTTTGTGATGTATTATTAGGCAAACCATACTTGTGGAAGCGCCATGTTGTGTATGAGTCTAGGCCTCGCACTGTTATTATTACTTTGGGTAATATGTTGTACAAGATACAAGAGGTAGCACCGCTTGCCGCCATCTCTTTTATCACTGCAAAAGAAATGTAGTAAGCTCATTTCCCAAACCAACAAATTTATTTTCCTTATGATCCACCCTTGGGAGAAGAAGAAGATTGTCGCCACAGCCTCCAGACATGGCTCCTTCATACGGCAACAAAAAATGGACAAGGTCATGGAGGAGTATGAGGACATCTTCACCTCACCTGCGGCGGTGCCTCTACACTGTCAGGACAAGCACTCCATCGATCTGACCCCAGGCATGCCGCTACCCAATCAACCAATATATCGGAGTTATGTTATGGAGAATGGAAAAATAAAGAGGCAAATTCAGGAGCTGTTGCAGAAAGGTCACCTCTTGCCGAGTTCATTGCTATGTGGGAGCCTGATCTTGTTGGTGCAAAAGAAGGATGGGACTTGGAGACTTTGTATTGACTGTCCAGCGCTAAATGACATCACGGTCTATAATAGGTATCTGATCCCACAGAGTGATGATCTTCTAGACCAACTCAAGGGGACCAAATATTTCAGTAAGATTGACTTGAAGTCTGGGCATCACCAGTTACCAATCGAACCCTCTAATGTGTCGAAGACTTCCTTCAAAGCTAACAAGGGCCTCTCTGAAAGGTTGATCATTCCTTTTGGGTTGACGAATGCTCCTGCAACCTTCATGAGGTTGATGGAAAAAATGTTGCGACCATTCACCAACTCATTTGTGGTGGTGTATTTGGATGACATCTTGTGTTGAGATTCAACAAGATGATGAGCTTAGTGAAAAGATTTGCCTTCACTAAGTGGGCCTCGTAGGCTATTTTTGGACTTCTATTTTTAGACATTTTGGGCGAAGTCTAAAAATAGACATGTCAAATATTATTAGCTCTTAATAATATTTGGACTCTAAACATTATCTTATTCTCTTGGAGCACTGACATTCAGTTAACAGATTGTTCAAATCAGCTAGCTGAAGGAATTACGCAATTCCTAGAGCTACTGGTGGTTCATGCATGGAGGACTTCAGTTAGAACTCAAGTGGCAGAGTTTGGTGGAGTTGGAGAAGTAGTTGGTGGAGTTGGTTTCTAGTTTAACTACACTTGTGGAGTTAAACACAATTGAACTGATTGTGTCTATTTCTAACTGATTGATACTTTTAGTGGAGTTGAGTGAATTAATTAGTTAAATTAATTCACTAAATAATAACTCATTATTTAACTGGACAAAGACAACAGTTAACTACAGTGCAGAACAGAACAGTGGAGACTCAGTGGAGAGATTGGTGAAAGAGCAAGTGTGACTATCAGTTGTGACTATAATGTTGCATTGTATGCACCACACATTCATTGGAGAGACAATGAGGATTGCGTGAGCAAGGCTGGAGCAATTCTAACTCATCTAGAGCCATTCTTCAGCATGGATTGCGCAGTAGAGGCAGGCTATAAGGAGGGCAAAAATCAGTGCAGATTTTTGTTGATTGTTCTTTATTAGTGTGTAGCGATTGTATTGTACTGAGAGCTTGATATGATAAAATTTGTATGAGGATTGTTACATGATCTCTATGACATATATTATATACAGATAGTTGGGGTTTTCAACTTCAGGCTTTCCCGTTAAACAACTGTGTTAATGTGTGTGAATTTTTATTGTTTCATGTGTGCATTGCAATCTTGATTTAATTTCCGCAAATGACCAATGGTGGAATAGATTTTGTATTTTGCATGAAGTTAAAATAGTGAGAGATCAGGAGAATCTTGGACATATAACACATAAGTTATATAATTTCTACGTCTTGATCTTCAACCAGAGTTGGGAAGAGCACCTCCACCACATTCGATAGGTCCTCCAAACACTGTGGCAACACAAGTTGTGTGCCAATTTGGAGAAATGCACTTTTGGTATGACCCGGGTTCAATACCTGGGATACATCATTGATGAGAAGGTGGTCCATGTGGACCCATCCAAGATCCATGTCATTCAGGGTTGGCCAGCCCCAACCATTCTAACAAAGCTCCATAGCTTTCTGGGTCTTGCCAATTTATACCGCTTGTTCGTGTTGGGTTTCTCTCATATAACTTGGCCTTTGAGTCAAGTCACCGTAGGAGGAGCTAAAGAAAAATTATTTTGGTTTGAATCAAAACAAAAGTCGTTTGCAAAGTTGAAGCATCACCTCTACTCTAAACCAGTGCTCACATTACCATACTTGCATCAACCATTTGTGATCTAGACATATGTCTCTGACTATGCTATTGGGGCAGTTCTTAGTCAACAGGGGCATTCAGTGGCATATCACAGCGAGACACTTTTAGAAACAGTCCGGAAGTATCCCACCAATGACAAAGATATGTGTTCCATTGTGCACGTATGCTAAAAATGAAAGCATTACATTTTGGGGAAGGAAACAGTCATCCACACAGATCACCGACCCTTGCAGTTCATACAGACACAAGGGAAGATGTCGAATGATCACCATCGTAAATGTTCCACATACCTGCAACAATTCCATTTGAACATCAAGTGCAATAAGTGCAACACCAATAATGTTACAGATTGCCTCAACCGACCACCGATCGTGACGCTAACCACTATGTTCGACTCTTGTGGGCACGAGACTTCGGGTTGGCCGCTTCTCTACAAAAACGATCCATAATTCAAAAAAACATACCAGACGTTCCTAGAAGAGAAGGAAGTTCCATATTTTCACCTCCAAGATGCACTATTATGCCACATGGGACACTTTTGTGTTTCTTCGAGCCAGCATTCCAAGATGATTTGGGAAGTGCACTACAATCGGGTCATTGGATATTTCGGGGTCGAGAAAACAGTGGCAATAATACAAAAGTATTTATATTAGTCGAACCTTCGACGGGATATCGGGAAGTACATCAGATCTTGCACTTCCTGCGTCATTTCCAAACCGACCATCAAGAAGCAAGGCCTATATACTCTACTCCCTACCCCTAGTTGACCTTGAGAATCCATCTCGATGGATTAAATGTCGGGCCTTCATTCTACCAAGCATGGAAGTGACCACATTTTTTTGGTAGTCGAAAGATTCTCTAAGATGGCCATTATGGACGCCTACAAGAAGAATATCACAACATAAGCCACTGCTAAACTCTTCTTTGAACGAGTGTGGGTACACTTTGGGATCCCACATTCCATTACCTCATAATGGTACAATAGTTTCCTGAATAAATTTTGGTAAATTCTCTAGTCGATGTTGGACACCAATCTTACTATGTCTAAAAATTTCTACCCCCAAACTGATGGCCAAACAGAGGTCGTCAAAAGAATGATTGTACACATTCTGCACATGTACAACTTAGATCATCCACACACATGAGATGAAAGCCTCCCCTATGTCTCCACAACTCATTTGGCCACAACCCCTTTCAGGTGGGCTTGGGATTCTAGCCACTATGTCCCATTAATGTGGCCATACCATTTGCAGCTACTCAAGAAGATTTGTCTCATGTCTAATCTGAAGCTGACATGACAAACAACTTCATTGAGCGCATTCAACACATTCGCCAATAGGTCCATGACATATTGGAAAGAGCCAATACTAAGTACAAGCAGCGACATTATCATCATCAGGTGCCACAGAAGTTCCAGGTGGGCAAAAAAGTTTGCCTACATTTGTAGAAGGAGCGCCTCGCTGGACCCCACTGCAAGCTTCACCCGCTCCAATATGGAACATACACCGTCACAAAGGCTATCAAGGACAATGCCTTCAAGCTCAGTATTCCACCATTCCTTGGTCTGCACCCAGTGTTCAATGTGGACCACCTTCAGCCCTACTTTCCACCATTACTAGACATATCAAATATTGCATAACAACTCACACTAATAGAGCTCAACTCCAACTGCATGGAAGAGGCCACAACTGATTGTATCATGGACATGCAGATCAGAACACTTTCACGCAGAATATCCAACTGTATCAGGTTGTCAAAGCTAGTCAACTCCTGCACCAAGGCAAGTGGCTCACAAGGGACCAAGTTCAACAAAAGTTTCCTCATCTCATGGAGGAACTCAACACAATGGCGACCATTGCATCCTAAGGGGGGAGGAATGATCCAAGTTGATATTAGTGGCCACCCACCTATTCCACTTGGACCCCCACCATTTTTTCTTTCAATTTTTTAGTTTCCTTAATTGTAGCACAGTTTACTATTTTTGGCATTTTTTCGGGTCCTGAACTTCTAAAGAAACTTTGAGGCCCTAAAGGACGTTTTTTGGAAATATTGAGGCCAACATGGGTCGTTGACCGATGTTTGCTACTCAAAAGTTGTATTCCTCGGATAAATATTTCTAACGAGGTATTGTGTGCATCAAACGGAGATCGTATGCCAAAGTTATGACCTCGGGAAGTTGATGTACCAATTTACCCAAACGGGGCCCATAGTTTTTGCGCTTCATCTCCTAGGGTTAGGTTTTTGGATGTTTAGGGTTTTTCATTATTTCTAATTAATAAACAGGTCTTTGAGCCTCATTTTAAGACAATTCAAAGGCATGTAGCCACCACATATCTTCTCAGAGATAAGCTACCATCGCCCGAGCTAGTTTATTTCCAATTTGTCTATAAGCATATTTTAGTTATTTGATATTAATGAAATGAAGTTGTATTTTTGTTGCATCTTTGTGTTTATGTTTATTTCTATACATTATTTCATTCCTGCAAAAGTCTAGATCAATGGGAGAATGTCTCTAAGTGGTAACATACAGGTTTCCTTTGTTGCATCAATATTGCTCCCATGTTGTATCCACTAGCATCAGTCTCGATCTCGAAAGGCTATTGAAGGCTAGGTAAAGCTAAAACTGGTGTGATAATTTGATCTTCTCTTTTAGTGTATCAAAGGCTTTCTGATGCTTTCCTCACCACTGAAAGGTTTTCTTCGCACTCATAAATGCATGTAAGGGGGATGCAATGACGAAGAAGATGGAAATGAACCTTATTTAGTATTGTATTGCACCCAAAAAGTTGTGAACCTCTGTAACATTGGTCGGTTTAGGCTACTTTAATATCAAATCAATTGTAGAAGGATCTATTTTCAATTTTCCACCACCAACAATGTGATCCAAGTAAACCAAAGAGGTCTTACCAAATTCACACTTCGACATTTTGACATACAAATTTTCTTTTTGCAAAACATGAAGCACTTTTTTAACATGACACACATGATCATCCCATGCCCTACTCTAAACATGAATGTCATCAAGACAAACAAGTGAAAAATGATAAAGAAAACGCCTGAAAATATTATTCATCACCCTCATGAATGTGGTTGGAGCATTGCACAGTTTGAATGGAATCACCATCCATTCAAACAACCCTTATTTGGTCTTGAATGCAACCTTCCATACAGCTTGTTCTGTAATCCTGACCTGATGATAACAATTGTGCAAGTCTAGTTTTGTGAAACAAATAACATTTTTCAATTGATCTAAAAAATCATCAATGTGAGGGAGAGGGTATCAATTCTTCACCGTTATTTTTTTGAGTGCTCTGTAATCCACGCACATCCTCCATGTGCCATCCTTTTTTTACACCAACAGAATAAGTGTGTAGAAATTACACCAATGGATTCAATCCACTAATGTAATGTACTAAAACAATATATTGAATCCTTCTACAATATTTTCGGAATATAAATCACGACGCTCAATCACATGAAAGTAAGAGAAAGAATTAGATCAATCGCACAACAAAAGATTTTCCTGGGGAAAGAAACTGCTCAAAAAATCTCCATATTTATTATATAATCAACCAAGGAATCATGAAACAATACAATGCATGTGTGCTCACCACAACCTCATACACTCTACCAATTGTCTCAAACTGATCTAGACAAAATTGGACCAATACATAGCCAATTTCCCGCCTACCCTCAGCCTGCCTTGCTCACGCAATCCCTAGGAAAAATAATCCCTATTAAATAGGAATTCCAACCTTCCTTGACTGTGCAATCCATCATGGGCTTCATGTGGCTTTATAACTGCACATGGGCAGTTCGCTAAAAACAAAATTGATAGTTTACTTACCTTTAACCTTTGTCTCAACTTGGTCTCCATCAGAATTGACATGCATGCAGCTATTAATAGTGAATCATCAGTTACTTGGTAGATCACTACTTGTGAATTAAATCTATTTTAATTCACTTGATCTTCCACTAGCTCTTCAATCAATTAGAACTAGTTAAACCGGTTTTAACACAATTAATTTGAGTTAATTGATTGCACTCACACCACACTAGTGCTACAACTACAATTGGACCTTATAAATAATAGAATCACTCTACATGCCTATCCTTTGACCCTCAACTCGAAATACTTGAGCTAACTAAGTCTATCACACTTCGTTAACTATTACAAGTTGTTATGAGATGAGATTACAATTTATTTAAAAATTGGTTGCCCGCATTCTCACTAATGTGTCACTAGAATTCCTCACTCATGTGTGACCTGGAATCCCACACTAGTATGTGGTGCATTTTATTGTTGAATTCAACAAGGTGAACCACATGGTGAAGAACTTGGTCGTGTGACCCCTTAGTTCAACAATTACTGAACTTGATTCTTTATCTCCTCCATCTCAATGGTTGACAACTTGTACATGCCAATGTTGGGTAAAGGAGAATCCTACTTCCATTGAATCTCATGTTGGATCTCACCCTTTGGAGGCAACCCACTTGGTTCCTAAAAAATCCCATCATAGTTAGAAACAATATTTCACACAATTCATTTTTATGAGAGGGATCACAACCTTGGAAGGCATCAGATGTCTCCACATCTTTTGCTCTCACAACCATGAGCATTCACCCTTTTCTGCAATTCACCAACCTCTTCAGCTAACTTGCACTTACAAGACTGGCACTGATTTTGGTACGATGAGATCTAATAATGTATTCCCCCTCATCTTTCGTGAGATGATACATATCTTCATGGCGAAAGAAATTTTATTTCTTGTCATACAAATATGGATTCCCCAATACAATGTCATAGATATCCAAAGGTATAAAATCAATATCAACCTTATCTACTAGTTTGGATGCAATCACAAATCTAGCTCTACACTGCTTGGTTACATGTAATTTGTGTAATATTCCCAATTAGCCATGAGCTAGTTTGAATATTAAATTTTGTTTTGTTGTCTTGTTTTATGAATAAGAGGAAAATGGAGGTCCATAAGTCTCCTTAATAATGAATAAATCAATGCCAATGTAAAATTAAAACATCTTGGCAGCTTAATTGAGCACCCTTAGGTGTGAAAAGGGGTTGGAACATCTTGACTAGGTCAACTTTGACCAAATCAGCAACGTTTTCATGGAAGAGTGGAAATCAATGAGGGACGATGCAGTTTTATATGCAGACACCTTGCATGGAAGTAGGGTCATAAATGAATGGGGCTTAGGTTTTGGAAGCTCATATCTTATAAAAGGAAGAGGATGGCAACCATATTCATTGTGTATTGGTATATGATATTTCTGAATATATTGTATGTTTAGACATATAGCTTTCTTTGGTTGTTTAGCTAAGATTGCAAGTGTTTTTTAGCATTGTGTGTTACTGATCATGAATCCCACCTCTTCCATTGAGAATCTCTTGGAGGAGTCTTGTAATTCACTTCCACTATCAAGCATTTGGCCAAAGCTTCATCTTACATCTACAACACCGATCCTATTGAGGGTTGAGTTGTTTTGCAGGTTGCTACAATGGAGACCATCTTTGGGTCACTTCAGTACTTATTTCAGTGGAGAAGGGTTCATTTCCATTGGGAGGAAAGTAAGGAAGGCCCTTGTGCTTATTTACAGATCTTGGCATCAGGCCATATATTTATTTGCCCCTACAACGTAGTTTCTTTCCAAATCTGTGTTATTTTGAGGGAGGAGTTGTTGAGTGGTTTCAGTACACCATTTGGGGAGGAATATTTCTATTGAAGGTATCAGCCTTTCACCTAGGAGATCTATTGGAGGACGCTGCACTATTTGTTAGATCAGATCAGCCACACTTTCCAGATCTCTATGTTGCAGTGAATCTTCAACCCTAGGGCTTTGGTTCAGATCTTGTACATGGTGTATTTCTGAAAACCCTTTGGGGGTTATTTTATAAAGTTTGTATAGAGCCTTGATCTATATTAGACCTATCTTTTGAGGCATATATCAGCCCTTTATATTTTGTGTACTCATTTTCTTTAGCAATGATTTTAAAACTGGGTTGTAGCAGTGTTCCAGCATTTTGATATATAGTAGCAACACCTCTGTTAAGGGTTTTGTCCATTGGAGGCTTGTTATATCTTGTTGTACATCTTGTTATCACAAAATTGTACTTGATTGGATGCTAATCATACAAATCTATGTAACTATTTCAAACCATCTTGTGACTGAAGCTTAGCCTCTTCAGTCTGAGAGGGCTCTCTCAAAGGGGTTTATGATATTAGATAATGATGAAACTAGATGGATAACTCTATTTGAAAAGTAACTTCATTTTGATGTATGTAGGTTGAAAAGAATACAGGTCTGCAACCATTGGGCTTATGGAGTCAACAAATCATTAGATTTAGTGGCAATGTTTCTTGACATGGAAGCTGAGGTAGATAAGAGTTTTTAACAAAGGAAAAACACACATAGAACATAGGGCAACATAGTCATTTCATCAATAAAGGAAGTCAAACAATAAACATATGAATTATGAGTAATAAAGACGAAATCTACTGCAAGTGGTACACATAAAAATATAGATCAGAAAGGCAGTAAAAAATCCATGAGAATCTTAGGTTTGTCATGAAGAAGTCCTTTGTATTACTGATATACGTCAAATTACATAAAACAGCAGTAGTGAAAAAAATCCTCCAACCCATTTTAACTCTAAAACTCTCTCATTTATAAAATGAGGACTCATACAAATGATATTCCACCTTGCTAGCTTCAAATTCCCACCTCAGAGACCTATTTCAAACATGATTCCATCACTTGGTGACTTCCTAGGGATATTTCTGTTTTGCAGAGTTTTAATACAAAAAGGACTCTTATTTCATTAATAGTTCAAAAAATCAATTTAATAACCCTTATCAACTATAAAAAATAATTTTTTGAGTGTACTAGAGTGTTGATGTGTCATTATGCCACATGGATGCTGAGTTGGACCTCCAAGTCGAATTTTTACAAAATTTTCCCAAATTTGGTTAATGAAAATTCTGAAAAATAGGCTTCAAAGATGAGTGTATAATTTCCAAACCCTGATGGATTTGCAGAAAATTAGAGAGGTTTTTGTATATGTACATGTGTTGAATAAAAACCTCTTTCAAATTTCTAAAATACTTTTTCATTTGGTCTTGTTGTGGCCAGCAACAACCCCCCTTCTTATTTAATATTAGTAATAATACTAATTAAGTGGGGACCCTTAGTTAGAAATCCAAAAAATTAATTAGTATTTGTTTCCCTTTTCAAATAAAACTTTCTATCATAACTTAGGGAAATTCCTTAGAAAATCCTTAAGAAACACTTAATTTTATGATAGATTACAATAAAAATTTTCTTTGAGCGAAATAGCGCATCCATCGCAAATGGTAGATATCTTTTGTAAAAACTGAATCTTTTAAACTGCGATTTTGCGATATTGCGATAACGCGATCCCAAAAAGCCTATACAATAAAATATTGGTCGCAGATCGCATAGCGCAGAAAAAAGAAATGTTAAACGAATACTTTTCATGCACTATTTTCAATTTTGCGCTTTTTGCGATTTGCGCTATTTGCAATTTTGTGCTTTTGCGCTATTTGCAAAATTGCGATGGTTACATTTTGAGGAAAATGCGATTTGCGATATTGCGATATTGCGATATTGCATAGCAAATCGCAGATCGCAATATCGCAAATCCTTAAAAGCTCGTTGTCCAATAAAAATCTTTTCATATATCAATATCCGTTATGTGCTTTAAATGATTGAATTAATGAAAGGATTGTCAATTATCAATAAAAAAGATTTTGTTTTGATTGAAAGGTTGTTTACGATAGAATAATATATTTCATCCGTTGTTTGCATTTAAAACTATCTCACCACACTTTTCACGTCATTACTCTCACTTAACTCGTAAAACCGCAGGCGCGAAGGAGCAGAAGACTATACAAAGCGTTTACAGAGCATTATGGGTAAGAAAGAGAAGATTTCATATTCTAAAAACAAAGAAATGGCTTCACCATATGCGGATACTGCTTGCAATAAGGATGCTGGTATCACCACCTGGGAAGGAATGTATAATTTTCTCGAAGAAGAAAATCTCAGGGTGATGCAAGTTGCGGCTACTGCAGGCTCGAGTAATTCATCTGAGGCATCCCTTAAAGAACTGGCTTGTTCATTTTTGCACCGGATAGCGGCAAGACCAAGAATTATCTCGTACACAGACATGGTAAAATGGGTGTTGGACAGCACTGATATTTCAGACAGGCAATTTAGAACTCTAGATCAAGAGCTCATCGGGTCCTTCACTACGGAAGATTTGAGGCTGATGTATCATTTGCCGGAACCTCAGGCAACTTATAATAAACAATTTATGGAGGATTTTTCCAAAGAACATGCAAATTTGGCGGAATGCACAAAGGAATGGACCAAGAGAGATGAATCATTGAAGAAAAACAAACACGGTATGTACAGTACTGGTTCACTCACCTCTTCATATTGTTTTGCTGCTGCTATGTTATGCAGGCTTTTTGGAAAACCTGACATAAATATGACCTCGCCTGAATGGCTCCCTTTGTTAAATGTTGTTGTTAATGCTACAATTGTAGACTAGGCCAAAATCTTGTCTGATAATTTGGCCACTGCTATTTTTCATTACTGGTCCAAACAGACTATTTCTCAGAGGATATATCCTCCTTTTCATTTATCTGCCTATGTTATGGACGTTATCTGCTTTGTTTCTAAATTCCCTTTGATGGGTTGGCAATGGACAATTCACGATCCTTTGCCTATTCATGTGTATCACAAGGAACTGTGGGAATCTCAGTTTTTCCCTCATTTTTACAGAATTTGCCATGGTATAATGTTGCCATTGTACAAAACATTGCACAATAAGGATGCCCCAAGGTTATCCCCAGAAACAGAAGTTGACATTCTCCCTGTCGCAAGATGGTTTGGGGAAGAGTTGTTTACTTATGTTAGGGTTTTTGGAAGTTCTGCTTCCCCCCATGTTTTACCCCTGTATGTTCCGGATAGACTTGTTGCTCGGGAGATTGCTTATCAAACCTGTGGTCAAGGAGGTTTGACAAAGGAATTAAAAGAGAAGAAGAAAGGCATTTGGCCACAATTTCCCATAACCTGTGGAACATTTTCACTGTTTGATGTTGGTCACGCATTCAAAGAGGTAAGCAATATTACATGCTTACAACTGTTCAAGTTTTCGAGAAGGTTATTTGACCCAAATAATGTTGTTAAAAATTTTACCACTGCAATCAAGATAAGGGAATTTTCAGGAGAAGAAGATCCTTTTGACGATATGTTTCAAACAAAAGGTTCATTTAAAGAAGTTTTGCATTCAACTCAGGTACAGTTATCTCTAGAGGAATTTCAGGAATTTAAACTTTACAGAGAGAGAAGACTAACTACTATTCCTTTAGAAAATTTACGCTTGGAACCCGCAAGGGAACCAACCCCTAGTGTCAGTCTCAACGGCAGTTCAAGTACAAATAAGTCTAAGTCAAAATCTGAAAGAGAGACTTCTGAACGTTCTAATAAGTCTAATGAAGAGCAAGATAAAAATGAAGAATCAGTGAAAGATATTGCTCAATCGAAAGAGTTTTCACAACAGCAAATTTTGACTTCTCAGCAGATAAATCCTCCTCCTACCAATGTACAGCAACAATCAGTCACAATTGAATTAGACAAAGAATGGGAAAGCTTTAATCAATTTCTTAATGTAGAAGGACATAATTTACAGGCCCCTGTACAGACAGCAAAAGTTTTGAGCACAGGAATAAGTAGCACAGTCACAAGAACTGAACACATACCTATCACTCCCTCGTCTGAAATTGTACTTAATGTAGAGGACATTCCTCCTCTAGATGTATTCTACAGCCCAAAGTACAAAACAGTAGTGAAGAAACAAAGGAAAAAGAGAAAATTAGAAGGTGCAATTGCTACTGAAGTAGAACAATTAGATGTCTTGTGGAAGGATCTTACCACAGAGCCTACTGACAATCTTGCTAAGTTATCTCAAATTACAGGGGCTTATGCTTCTGCCACTATTGATAAAGCATTTGAGATACAACTCTTATTAAATGAAAAAGAAGAACAGATACAAGCTCTGCAACATCAATTGCAACAGGTCCAGGCCAATAATGAAGCACAGATGAAACTTGAAAAGTTATAGCAACAACTTGAAGAAATGCAAATTGGATATCAAAAAAGTTTGACTGATAAAGAAAAACAAATACAGATTATCCAAGATCAGCACAAAGATGATCCTAAGCTTCCAGAGTTTGTTTCAGAAACTATTTCTTTAAACAATCAACTACTGCAACAAGAAGAAGTATTATGCCAAAAAATCTTGCAATGGAATTATTTTTGTCAAGACAGTGATAAGATCACTAATCATGTCGTATATTTACGAAATGATTATGATTTGATTAATGAAAAAGTTACTGATTATTTGGTATGGCAAAAAACAGAGGAAGGAAGAAAAGCTGGTGCACCAATTATTAATGAAAACCATAAAGAAATACTTTTCAATGACTAGGATGCACAAATCAGAAGAGCAGAGAAAGCAGCAGAGGAGTCGGCTACAGCAACAAGTTGTCTTACTGATTGTGTAAATGAGAATTTGCACAAAGTAAATTTGATTTCAGAAAATGTTCCGGGATATCTTTCACAGGCGCATCAATTGCAAACAGAATGGAGACAAAAAGCATAAGAAAAAGCAAAATCAATCCAAGGGTTGACAAGATTAAATTGGGATTCTTACTGGACATACCTAGTGAAACCACACAGTTAGCATAGTGTGCTTAACTGCATCATTAATTCTGCTGAGAAGATTGCTCCTACACTTGTCGATTCTGTCTTTTCAGGACAGTTGAAATCTGAAGTCGGTCAACCACATCTTCTCAAAACAATGTTAGATGCCTGCAAGTTTAAAGATCAAGTTCATAAGTAGTTACTTAATAGTCTTTATTTTTAGATTTAATTTTAGTTTTACTGTATTTTTGCCTAGGAAAAGGACGGTCATTTAAACCGAATCCTTAATTTTTGTAATAAACTATTTTTATATTTAGCTAAGTAGTATTTAAACCCTTCTCATGCATTTAGAGAAGGGTCCTGGATTATTATATTTTTGACTTGGAGATTACATTTCTGTACTCCACTGAATTTTATATTTTATAAAGGATCACATCTGGTGATTTTATGCAGAATTATCTTTAAGTGTTTCATTTTTGTACCTTGGATTTGATTTCGTATCAGAATTACTGGATTAGAGTATCAGATTTCATTTGAAAGCTTTCAAGATGAATAAGGTATTTTTATGTGTTCACTATTGATTTCTTTTGTCTTATGATATTCACTTTAAAATTTGCTATCATTTATATATATTTGGTTTTTACAATGTTTCTTTATATATCATTTTTTAGTATAATTGAAATGTTATCTTTCATAAGTGTATATAGATGATATACAATGATGAATGCAATATTTTTTTTTTTTTTCCACAGAAAAAAATCAGTAACTTTTTATTAAGAAAATGAAAAGTTACATGGAGCATAATGCACTTAAGCATTCTCAGACAACTGCCCATAGGGCTCATGTGCTAAGGTACACACTGCATCATAGCTGGGCTACGACTGCAAAGAAAAAATAAAAGAAAAAAAGAAAAGAAAAGGGTCGAGAGAAGACTGGGAAAAAACCACTACTTCCAAGGAGTGAGTAGAGGACTCACACCTCAAGTTTTCCTCCCCTTCTTCTTCTCAACCCTACGCCATTCTCCCTGAGAAGGCTCAATCGTTGCAAGAACTAACTGCTTTTCGGCCATCTGGGAACCTGTGTCCTTATCTGAATCTGAGGTATCTGAGGAGTGGTGTCGTTTGATCCCGCCAATACTCAACTAGTCTTTTCTGCCTGATTTGAGTGGAGCTGTGAAGCCTGATTAGTTGTTTTGTTTTCCTTTTGAATTTCTTGTCCCTGAGTTGGCACAATATTCTCTGTGGGAGTAGCCTCCTCCTCTGCTTCTGATTCATCTTCCTATGACTCAGGTGGGGGGTATTGCCACCCTTTTCTCTATTTCCCTTTCTGTTTCTTCTTGCTGTTTGCTTTCTTAGCTTCTGGGCATGTATTTTGCAAGTGTCCAGTCATCCTACAAACTCTGCATCTGAATGCAGTGTTTTCGTAGTCTAGTCCTTGCAGCCAGTTCTGTTGTTTGTATATCAGCCTTATATTTTCCGGCAGTCCTTTACTTAGATCTACTTCCACACAAATACGTGCAAAGGTGTAGATCCTCTCCTCAAGTCTCTCCAGATCTGTTTTGATGTATTTCCCTATGCTGTTCCCAATTCCCTCCAGAACTTTTTCACTCCAAAAATGGAGGGGGAGGTTATATAACCGGACCCAAACTGGCATTCGGGTGACAGTCATTGTGTTTGGGTCGAAATCTGGAAACCATGGAGTCGTAAAAAGACTCGTTGTTCCCCAAAACCATGGCCCTGAGTTGATGACTAGATCTCTGGTTTCCGTAGAGGCAAACTTGACAATAAAAAACCCCTTTGAACAGAGATGTATATCACATTCCATAGTCCAACGCGTGAAGATCCAGTGAAATAGATCCATTGGCTTCGGCCAAAAACAGTTAAAACGACAGATTAGAGCCTGAGTTTCATATAAATTGACATACTCTTCTGTTCCTGCAGAGTCAATATTAAGGGCTGGGGTTTGCCCAAGCTGATCAACTATGTATGGCCTAGGAGTATATCCACTTTGATCTGGCAGGGACTCTGCATTTTTATTACCCTGTAAGATATTTTTGAAAGAGAGGCCTCCAGTAGGTTGTTGCTGAGAGGTGGCCTTTTTGCCTTTATCTCCTCTAGTAGTGCTTGATCTTGCCTGGGGTGCAGCACCCCCTTTCAGCCTGAGATTCAGGGCAATGGTTATTTCTGGGCAAATGTCATATTCCTTCAGGGTTCTGTTGTCCTGAAGGGAATGTCTGCCACTGACCAAATGTTGAATCTGAACAGGGTAGCCCATCGATCTCCATATTTGTTGTTTCAGCTGCAGAATGGAGTTATCTGCATGCACCCAGACTAAGCAAGATTTCCCCACAGGGGGTTTTATAAATATCTGAAAACAGCTTGATATTACCTGTTGCCTCTGATTAGAGGGTGCTGGCGGCTCATTACTTTGTTCTGCCTCCAGGTGCATTTGTAAGGGCGAGACTGTCTTCAGCAAGAGACCCTTGAAAAACTTCTTTTCTGTGCAAAAATCTCCAGATCCAACCTGTATCTGAGATTCCAGTGCCCGCTGGTAACTGATCAGATCGAAGTCCCTGGCTTTTACCGCCAGACTACGTAAGAGAGGGAGGCAGGGTCTTAAAAGGATCAGTAGAACCAGCGTTCCAAAAAGAGGGTTGTCTAGAGGGTCCTCAGCACGTGCAAACGTGGCCTCCCTGACCAGCAATGTCGCCTGAAACTCCCCGACAAAGAGCGTCTTTTGGCTACCACAAAGGAGCAGAAAAACGTTAGATCCGCTTCCTGTTGGCCGGCCGTTGACGTCAGAATAAATCTCCAGCGCCATAGATCTGGGACAGGGGCCAGATCTGAGTCCCCTGTTAGCTTCTATCTTTTTGCCGCCGTTAAACCAGCCCGATTCCAAGACATTTTCATCGTTGCCGTTGCCCTGGAAGATCATACCAGTTGGGTTTGACATGTAACAATCCTTCGATCTGGATTCATCCTTCTCCACAGATCCTTGATGTGGGAAGATAACATTTGAACTATCTTTGCTAACTGCATTAGCTTTGGACCAGAGATCCAATCCTAATCCGCGGAGCAGAGCCAATTTTGTCTCATCTCGAGGTTCTGGGTCTCCCTTCGTCCAAACAACAGCAGCGAATACCACTGTATTCGCCCTAAGAGCAAGATTCCCCAGATCTACAGCTCCAAGAAGAGCCTTCTCTGCCGCTGCGGAAGTCTGCAAAACCCTAGCGAAAACCTTGACTGACGCCATCTCTCGAATTCGAAGGCCATGAATGCAATATGCTAATATAACTCTGTTTAATTTCTTAAACAGAGTTATCTTTATTTGTTACTGCACAATTTCAATTAAACTTTAATACATTTTTATGGTTATTGTTAAATTGGAATAATTCTAAGTTGTATTCACAAATGATTGCCCGAGTTAGTTTTAGAATTTCTTTATCAGTATTTAGTTTAAATTAGATAGTTTTATTTCAGTCAATTTAGTCCCATTTTCACTCATCCAAATCAACCCATCACCAACCCATTAGTTATAAGGAAACTAGTCCTTTCAATCCAGTCGGAGCCACCATACCAAACGGATAAGGAGCTGTCCTAAGGTCCCGACCGGGTGGTTTTCCCCAATGTTTGAAGCAAAGATTTTCTAGGCTTCAACAGGTCTGAAATCAAACTTGAAGTTGACTGCTAAAACAGTCATGTACAGAAATTTTCGTAGTGTGTTTTAGTAGCGTGGGAAAAATGGCTTTTCCATCAATCTTCTTGAATTTTTTGCTGTTCCAAAACCTTCATCATGTCATGACACCTTGCAACCATGAATTCCCCTCCTTGACTCATGCAAAAACTGACTTTAAAATAAAAAAGACACCTACAGGTTTTTTCGTAGCGTTTTTTGGCCTTCAAGCCTAGAGCACGTTACGAAACTACCTGATAATGGAGAAAATTCAAAAATCTTCCTTTTTCTTCCAAATTTCATCTATGGGACTAAAAATTGATATTATGAAATATGATCATGCAAACTTGCCTCTTACCCTCTTCAAAAAATATTATTTTCACCTTTAGCAAGTTTATTCATCACTAAAATGACTCTGTTTTTTCTGAAAACATAGGGTTCAGGGATGAGATCTTATCTCCCTATCCTGGATAGATATTGAAAAACTGAAGAAAATTTATGTATTTCCTTACGTCTTGAAGAAAAACCTCTCCTGGTTTTCTGAAAACCATTTCTAACTGTCCAAAATCTGCATTCTAAAAACATGTATAAAATAGGAAAATTTTGCATTCTGAAAATAGGGCTGAAATACATCCCTATATCTCCCAATTTGTATCACCTTTGAGAAAATTGAAAGAGGTTATTATTATTTGTTATGTGCTTGAAAATAAACTCTCTCATTTTCTTAAACTACTTCTCTGTTTGCCCATAAACCGCCCTTGAAGTTGACTCCTCAAAGTCGGAAAACAAAGAAATGCTTCATATTTGCTACAAAATTATTAGCCAATTTCATAGTGTTTTCTGCCTATTTTACACTGAATTCGCTACGAAAGTAGGAATTCTTGGCTAAAATAACCATTTCGGACTTGTAAGCTTGGGAAATGGAATATGTCAGCAAATGATGACTGATGGGACATGATGTGACCTATATGGAGGTGGTTTTGAGATGAAATGAGGGTGGTCTTGAAACTTAGGATAGGTTAAATATGAAAAAATGAAATTTCCTATGCCAACCTGAAAAATGTTTAAGGATACCGTACCCTTTTTAGGAGTGAACTGTATGACCATGTCAAGTAATGACTCTCAAAATTATGAGTGATAACACATCTTATGGCCCATTTCTTATGCATATTTTGTTGTTGTTCTTATGATTAGAAGGTCTCCATATTGGCCTCTTGCTTTTAAATGATGTTTTACATTGCTATTCCAGAATTTTGCACTATATTCTCGCTTTTCCCATTTGGGAATATTACAGTGGTATCAGAGCATAATATTGGCACAGCCTGTGCATCTTGAAAAGCTAATATGTCATCTGAAGAAGGAGATCCTCTTACTGATAGAGAGAATAGGTATCAAAGAAGAAGACACCAGAAGTTTGACTATACAAATGACAAATAATACAAGGGTAAAACCCCTTTATTTGGAGGAGAAGATGAAGGGAAATAGTTTCCTAAGATTCTTCTGAAAGCTATGCAAGACATTGCTAGAGAAATAAAGGAGATGAGAATGGATAGATACAAGGAATCCCCTAAAGGATTTCAACATGGTGAAGGCTCTGAAATTTCTCATAATTGGAGTGATCAACCAGTGAAACAACAACAAGTTTCCCAACGCTCTACAATGCCTACATTCTTAGCAGTGATAAATGAAGGGTTTCAAGAACAAGAATCCCTTGAAGACTATTTTATGGAGTATGAGTCTCAATCTCATAAATTCAAGGACCACTTGAGTTTTCAAGAATTATGTCAAATCAAGGACAATAGGAGACCTAGGCATCACAATAGAGGTGGAGGATTCATTCAGAATCATGATCTACACTGCACTATGGGCATATTTTTCTTACGCAACTTTGATGGGTCATCTAAATGCACTGCAAAATCATGGGTAGAGAAGCTTGACATCTACTTCCAGTTGAACAAAGTTTCAGAGATGGAAGCCATTAAGATAGAAGCACTGCACCTTGAGGGTGAAGCACATGGTTGGTGGTTCCATGGCTTGTCTACATTGGGTCATGCCAATGTGACTGCATATTCAGAGTTCACAAGGAGGTTGGTGAAGAGGTTTGATATAAGAGATCCTGAAGCACCATTCATGGGGCTTGCAAAACTCAAACAATCAAGTAACCCAGAAACTTACATTTCTAAGTTTTTAAAACTTTCTGTTATGGTTCCTGATTTATTTGCAGCAACAAGGGTCTATATGTTCATTGATGGGTTAGATGAACCTCTTCATGGGTTGGTTAAGTCTACCAAGCCCACTACCCATCAAGATGCCATTGAAAGGGCTAGAGATCTTCAAGATGCCTTGCCAAAAGAAAAGGAAACATTTAAGCACAATACCTCTTTTCCATCAAAGGGAAAAGATGAGAAGGCTTCTCTTTCAAAAGAGAGCCAAAATAAAAAGCCTCTTGATGATGATGTCCGAAGAGATTTGAGGAGAAGAAAGCTTTGCTTCACGTGCCAAGAATCTTGGGCACCCTGACATAAATGTGCAGCAAGAAAGGCACACAACATAGAGGTCTTCTCAAATGATGAGGAGGAAGAAGAAGATGAACCAAGAAGAGGTCACGGCGCTGACACAGCAGCAGATGAACCAACACCATCAGGAGATGGGAATGGCTCATTTGCTCCAATTAGAGGGGCTCTTGCATCATTGAGAGGAGTACTAAGTACTTGACCTTTAGGGTTCGAGGTTCCATCTTAGATCAGAGGGTTTCTGTTTTTATTGACAGTGGGGCTACCAACAATTTTATTGATGCCCAACTAGTGCAAAGGAGGGCAATACCCACTGATGATTTTGAAGGATTTTCTGTTTTGGTCCCAAGAGATAGAAATATGCAATGCATGCACTATGTTCCATCCTTATTTGTCACCATGGGGACATATACATTGACTGATCACTTCTTTGTGGCTGACATACCTGGCACCAATGTGATATTGGGTGTGCAATGGTTGATTACTTTGGGGAAGGTCACAGCATATTGGGAGACTTTGCAGATGGAATGGGTGGATAAAAAGAATGGAAAAACTCAGATGATTAAAGGCATGCACACATATCCCTCACATACAACTTCCACACATAAATCAGAGATGGATTTGCGTAGTGGAAGTAAGGACCTAACAATCCCATCTATTATGCAGATGAATTTGGCCCATGGGACATTATTATTTTGTGGCAAACCATCTAGGAAGCCACCTGATCCAGATTTGGTGAGACATGTCTCACATCATGATGCACCATTCATAGATCCAAGAGGAATAGGAGCATTAGGAGGCCATGATACAGTGCTGAGAGTATTGGGTGGACTCAAGCAGGCGGGAGACATTCTCCCAACATCATCATTACCCACTCTCATTTCAGATTTTGCGTTGTGGGAGGAGAAGCATGGGAAGGATATCAATCTTCCAACATATACCTTTGGCATGGGAGATGTCAAGGAGAAGGGTAGCCATATGACAAATGTTCTTTATGATAGATCATTAGCGTTGTCACTATGGAAGATTGATCCATATTGGAAATCCCAACTATTGGTGGATTATTCCAAGGATATTTTTACATGCATGATACTTGATGACCAGATACATGAAGAGGGATATTCAGTCCAAGATGAAGTCATCTATTATCATGATAGGATATTCTTATCTAGAGCTACCAAGCTCAAGGAGAAGTTGCTACAAAGAGAAAATGAGGAATTCCTTTTCAGCCATACTTATTCCATGAGAGCCTACAACACTATCATGGAAAACAATACTTGAGAAGGCTCTGAAGAGGAACTATATCAGCATTTTAAAAGATGAATGAACCATGTGGAGTTGGAGAAGATACATAACTCAATGAAGGACTTATCACAGCCACCTCTTTCCTCTTTTGGAATGAGATGGGATCTATCTATGGACCACTCCATTTGTATGAGAAGAAATTTTGGTAAGGGACAAGCTTATGTACAAGATATTTCATTTGATGATTATTTGCATTCCTTTACCATGTGTATGTAGTCCATAGCTCCAAGGAGGAGCATTCTTCCATATAAACTTCATGGCCAAATTTGGGCCATAAAAATTTCTAAACATGGCCACCCCCTTGAAGGATATAGGGAGATGTTGTATCATTGTGGGTGCACTCCAAGGCACCAAACATATCTCACATTTTCAGCCATTGTGAGAAGACTTGCGCAGCAAGTAAGTGGTGGGTAAACCACTTATCATACCATTATCTGATGCAGTCAGGAGATATAATGCGCTAGTTCCACATGTGGGGCTATGACCCGCCTCCATTTTTGCATATTTTTGTTTGTATGTACTTGGTTTTGATCCCATACATTGATGATGTACTTAATCTTTTTATGGGAATGATTGGAGGGAGAATGGGAGGATTGTATGTGCCCTATGGGAGAGAGATTCTCCATGTTCATTATGCTACATGTTTCAGGGATAAAATTGGGCAAACCATGTTTGTTTCATTGGATCTATTGCTTCCTTGTGGGATGAATCATTTTCATCTCATGAGAACATTGGATGAGAATTTCATGGAGGGATGGATTGGGAGACACTTAGCTTATGAGGGAATCTTATCACATGATGGTGTCACCAATGATGGAGGAGATGAGTTGCAGCACTCACCTTGTTAGTTGCTTAAGGACAAGCAACATTTGGGAAGGGAGGACTGTGATATTCCCAATTAGCCATGAGCTAGTTGGAATATTAATTTTTGTTTTGTTGTCTTGTTTTATGAATAAGACGACAATGGAGGTCCATAAGTCTCATTAATAATGAATAAATCAATGCCAATGTAAAAGGAAAACATCTTGGTAGCTTAATTGAGCACCCTTAGGTGTGAAAAGGGGCTGGAACATCTTGACTGGGTCAACTTTGACCAAATCAACAATGCTGTCATGGAGGAGTGGCAATCAATGAGGGACAACGCAGTTTTAGATGGAGACACCTTGCATGGAAGTAGGTTCATAAATGAATGGGGCTTAAGGTTTGGAAGCTCATATTTTATAAAATTAAGAGGATGGTAGTCATATTCATTATGTATTGGTGTATGATATTTCTGAATATATGGTATGTTTAGACATATAGCTTTCTTTGGTTATTTAGCTAAGATTGCAAGTGTTGCTTAGCACTGGGTGTTCCTGATCAGGAATCCCACCTCTTCCATTGAGAAGCTCTTGGAGGAGTCTTGTACGTCACTTCCATTATCAGGCTTTTGGCCAAAGCTTCATCTTACATCTCCAATGCATATACTGTTGAGGGTTGAGTTGTTTTGCAGGTTGTAGCAGTGGAGACCATCTTTGGGTCACTTCAGTACTTATTTTCAGTGGAGAAGGGTTCCTTTCCATTGGGAGGATAGTAAGGAAGCCCCTTGTGCTTATTTTCGGATCTTGGCATCAGGCCATATATTTATTTGCGTTTACAATGCAGTTCCTTTCCAGATCTGCGTTATTTTGAGGGAGGCGTTGCTAGGTGGTTTCAGTACACCATTTGGGGAGGAATATTTATAGTGAAGGGATCAGCCTTTCATCTAGGAGATCTATTCAAGGAGGCTGCACTATTTTTTAGATCAGATCAGCCACACTTTCCAGATCTGTATGTTGCAGTGAATCTTTATCCCTAGGGCTTTGATTCAGATATTGTACATGGTGTATTTCTGAAAACCCTTTGGGGGTTCTTTTCTGAAGGTTGTATAGAGCCTTGATCTATATTAGATCTATCTTTTGAGGCATATATCAGCCCTTTATATTTTGTGTACTCATTTTCTGTAGCAGTTCTTTTAAAACTGCGATGTAGCAGTGTTCCAGCATTTTGATATATAGTAGCAGCACCTCTGTTGAGGGTTTTGTCCAATGGAGGCTTGTTATATCTTGTTGTACATATTATGGCCCATTTATTATGCATATTTTTTTGTTGTTATTATGATTAGAAGGTCTCCATATTGGCCTCTTTATTTTAAATGATTTTTTACATTGCTATTCCAACATTTTGCATTATACTCATGCTTTTCCCATTTGGGAATATTACAATTTGGCTTTATCACATACCCAACCAAGAGGTTAGGGTCTCGGATGAGGCTTGGTTTCCAATCCTAATTTTTTAACCAAGGATTCTAAAATCAAATTTTCTTGTGAGTTCGGATCAAACAAGGTTTCCACTTTAGTATGCTTCGTTGCGACTCAAATGTGGAACAATTCAATCTTATTTCGTTCATTGTCCATAATAGGTATTCTATCCCATAGATTGATGATCTTCTCGACCAACTCAAGGGAGCCAAATATCTCAGCGAGATTGAATTGAAGTTTGGGTATCACCAGGTACCAATCAACCCTCCAATGTGTGGAAGACTACCTTCAAAGCCAAGGAGGGCCTCTTTGAATGGCTGGCCATGCCTTTCGGGTTGACGAATGCTCCCACAACCTTCATGAGGTTGATGGATGACATATTGCGACCATTAACTAACTCATTTGTGGTGGTGTATTTGGATTGCATCCTGATCTTCATCCATAGTTGGGAAGAGCACCTCCACCGCATTCGACTGGTCCTCCAAACTCTGTGGCAACACAAGTTGTGTGCCAATTTGAATAAATGCACTTTTGGCATGATCCAAGTTCAATATATGGGATACATAATTGATGAGCGGGGGGCGCATGTCAGCCTAGCCAAGATTCAGGTCATTCAGGATTAGCCAGCCCCAACTACTTTAACAAAGCTCCACAGCTTTCTAGGTCTTGCCAATTTCAACTGTCGGTTCATGTTGGGGTTCTCTCATATAACTTGGCCTTTGAGTCAAGTCACCAAAGGAAAAGCGAAAGAAAAACTATTTTGGTCTTAATTTAAATAGAAGGCGTTCAAAGAGTTGAAGTGTTGCCTCTACTCTGCACGAGTGCTCACATTACCAAACTTGCAACAACCATTTGAGATCGAAGTATATGCCTCTGAGTATGCTATTGTGTTATGAAACTAGCAACAAAAATAGAAGAAAAGAGAGACCAGCGCCTTAGAAATTGACCACTTCGAGGGGGAAACCTCATTTACATTACATAAATGAACAATTCATGGATGATACAAATGAAAAAACCTCCTTTCTATATATAGGAATCCAATGGGTCACAATATAATCTTAGCTGACATAACAATAACAATGTAAGAGCACAACAATAACAACAGTGGGCTTCTATGGGGCACAATAATAACAATATGGGGACTAAATGGGAAAAACAATAATAACAAGGGGGTTATACTAACAATAACAATAAGGGGATACACTAGTATTATAGGGACCTAACATGTCCCTCTCCTTCAAACAAGTGTTGTCCTCAACACTTGATTATTTCTCGATGTTTCTATATAAAATTATCATCCTCCCATGTGAAATATTCAGTGGGTAAGTTCTTCCACTTGCTGAGATACTATGAAATTGATCGATTTCGTAGTTGTTGGGTTCTTGTTTCCATGACTGCTTCAGAACTTCTTTCGCTGTGATGTTGATCTTCCTGTTGTTTCATTCGATTCTGCAGCAAATTTAGGTTATCCTTTGAGAGTTGGAGAAATTTTGTTGAAGCTCGATGTAATATTCCACTACTTTATCATCCATATTAGATTTCATTTGATCCTTCACACCATCCAACTTAGCCTCCATTTTTTCTTTTAAACCATCTGTGTCATCTTTGGTTACTCTTTGTAAGATCAAAATTTGTTGCACTTGGGACCGTAATTTTGATATATCATACTGCAATTCTTCCTCTTCATGCATCATAGTAGAGATTTATGAGTGCTTAATGGGTGTGGAATTCTTTTTGGAGGCATTATATAAATCATTATTGATATTTATGCTTCAATATGCCCATGGAATCACTTCTAACTGTTTTTTCAAACAAAATTTATGCAAACTTGTTTCAAAAAATGCACAATTTTTTCTTGCTTAGAGGTATATATTTAACCTTATTTATCTCCATGTTGTGTAGGTAAATCCCCTCTGCAAACAAATGCGATCACTCTAGCCCTAGGGTGGGTCTAGCAACAAGGAAACATGCTAATGCTTGGATTCCTAGTTTATGAATGAAACTGATTCAGGATAGATGTCCTACCTTTGTTCCAACGCAGTCATAGTAGTTGTGGTAGCAATCTCCTGATCTCCGTCCTGAAAAGTTGTGGTCCTTCAACAGTAGTACTCAGGTGCCTTCACAAGGATCAGAGAATGATAACAACATACGAAAACATACTTGCATTCATAATTATTTCATTGGTCAATCAGAACTAAATGCATTGCAAAATATTAAACATATCAAACACAAGACGGGAACCAAAACATCAGTCATGTATTAAAAAGTAGAGAGAGAAATTTTTTACAACCAAAAGAGCCTTGACTGTAATATTCCCAAATTTTCACCTGATATTTGGAATATTAGAGTTCTTAATTTTCTTAATGAATGAAGTAAATAAAAGGGTGGAGGGACCCATAATCCTCAAGATGAATAAATATCCACTTTTCATGTGTGAATGTGGATTAATTAAGCCTTGATCTACATAATGAGGTAGTGGAGCCACTACTAATGTGAATGGAATTGGAGATCATGTCTCATTTATGAGATAGATCATGGAGGTTGACACAGTCAACTAAGATCTTGGAAGAGATCAAACAGAAGATCATGGAGCATTCATGATGAGATGATGGAGGAAGTTGTGCAATTAATGCACACATGATGAAGAGGGTGTACATTTCACCTAGACATGATGGCTGACTTGGATAGACAGCACAGTCAAACATGGAGGATCTTGTCCACGTGCACAACGCAGTTTAGATGAGGGATAAGGCATGGGAAGGCTAAAACACTATATAAATAAGATGAAGACAAGAATGAAGACATGCTTGAGATTATTGATGTTGAGGATCTGTTTAGATATGGAATTGTAATGTGACATTCCATTGCTTTATTGGGTTGTTTAGCAAATATTGCAAGTGATGTTTAGCACAGGGTGTTCCTGGTCGGGAATCCCACCTCTTTCTTTGAGTAGCTCTAGAAAGAGTATTGTACTTCATTCTACATTAGGCATTGCTGCCACACGTCTTTTCCTACTTTCTGCAGAGCATCCATATTCAGAAATTGCATATTTCTGAAGATCAGTTTGAGAGGAGGAGGTTGTCCTTCAAAATTTCAGTTGAGGAACCGGTGGAGGATTATTCCTATCACCTTGGGCTTGAATATCAGCATTCATAGGGCTTCATTTCAGATCTTGCATCAGGCCAAATTTTATTGATCTCCTAGCAGCAGTAATCCCTTCAGGAATTACGTTGTCCATTATTGCAGATCCAAAGAAGGAAGGAAGTTGCTATCATTTCAGCTAGTAATCCTGTGAGGGATCACCCCCTCACCTTGCCATCAATGTTTCCATCAGCCTAGAGTCTATTGCAGCATATTTCAGTAGGCATAGAGCCTCTCTTTCCCTTACAGTGCAGTTTTTAAGAGCAATTGTGTTGCAGCAGTTGTAATCATCATTGGAGAATTGAGAAGCTAGATCTAGAGCCACTAGCTTGTAGATCTGAAGGAGGGATCAACCCTTAAAGCTTAGTTATGATCTTGTGACATATTTCTGCCATCTATTTTTCAAATCTATAATCCCAGCAGACTAAGGATCAAACCCTAGGAGGGTGATTTTCCAAAGTTGTAGATCTAGAAAATCCTTTCTGGGTTATCTTGGGAACCCGTCACATTGGCCAAATCTTGAATCTTGGCATCATCAGAGCACATAAGCTCCCTAGATCTGCATTTTCCTTTGCAGCATTTACATGTATATCAGCAACAACAAGGACAACGTAGTATTGCTTCTGTAAGCTCACCAGTTACGCACTGCTAGTTGCTTCACCATTGTAGGGTGATTCTAGGCCTTCTCTTGGGCTAGATCTATTCATTTTCTATACATTGTGTAACTGATTCATCTCCAAATAATAAAATGGCTCAGCTTCTCTGTACATTTGATGTTGTCTTGAGATTTATTGTTTACTTAGTTGCAGTTCTTATATTATGTTTAAGAATTGTTGCATTCTCCCTTTTGGGATATTATAGTGGTATCAGACCATGATCTTTGGCTCAATTTGTGGACACTTCATCTTTTGCATCAAAAGAAGAAGCAAATAGATTAGATCTATCATGAAGGAGGACAGTTTTTACATTCCTCTCTTTAGATCCATGCAATATATCTCCAAGGAGGTCTATCAAATGAAGAAGGAAAGGAAAAGGAAGGATCCAAGAAGAAGATTTGAAGAGGAAGGTCCAAGCACTTCCTATCAGCAGAAAAGAAAACCGGAGAATCATAGATCTCCTCATAGGTCTACTATGCCCACTTCCTTTGAAGAAGGTAAGAGGGATATAAATAAAGAAAGAAGAGAACCTAAGACTCATGAGACTCTCAGTTTGTATCTTGAAGAGTACAAGGAACAGTATAAAGCTTTCAAAGAAAGTCTAACTCTCTAAGAATTCTTTGAACTCAAAGAAGAAAGAAGATCCTATAGTAGCAATAGAAGGAAGAGGCACAATAGATTCTATTTACCTACATTTTATGGGTCTTCCTCGAGCAATGTTAAGGCTTGGAGGAAAGAGTTAGATATAATTTTCATGCTACATCCTGTGGCTGAAAAAGAGGTTGTCCAAATTGCAGCACTTCATCTTTTAAGCGAAGCCAAGGATTGGTGGTTTAGTCACATAGATCATGCAAAGGTGACTAAATATTCAGATGTCTTTCACAAGTTGAGGAAGAAGTTTGATGTGAAGAAGACAGAGATGTGTCACAGAGAGACATTTCCTAAGGAAACAAAGGAGAATGTCAATCTTCTCACTCTGGACAAGAGGTCACTACATTCACCACTAGCTGCAGAAGTACTTGCATCTAGAGAAGAGACACTTGAAACCTTGCAAGATAGTCTTGAGCTCTTGACACATTGAGTCCCATGCATGATTCAAGAGATGCATGAGGAAGAGGAGGAAGATTCCAACGTTGGTACATTGGTAGAAGAGTAGTCATCTCTCTTACCAGCTGTTAGCCCCCTATAAATTTTTTGACAAGCAAAGTAAGGGGCTAAATTGTTTCTGAGCCTTCAATGAATGCATCTCCCCTGAGACACATCATCCTTGAAGTCTCCTGTGCCTTTTCCCTATGAATGAAATCCCCTCTGTTCATTCCCATTTTAAAGCCTCTATGATTGCAAAAATTGTGCTCCTAAACGGCTTCATGTACACCTTGTACCTCTGCAGAATGTCCCACTTTACCCCTTTTTCCTCTTGTCAAATTTCCCTTTGTTCCCCTAAAGTCCCCCTTATTCTCCTAAAACTTCCCAAAATCCCCCTCATTCCCCTATCGTTTCCCTTGGCTGGCCTTAAAATGCTTTAAAAACGAGCCAAAACCATATTTTCTTCATAATAAGGGCTTAGCCCCTTTCCTGCCAGCCCCTTTCAACCACTTCCCCATATACCCGTAGCCCAGGACCGAGCGCTTAAGCCTTAGGCACTAGTCGCATCGGAGAAATAGAGCGGCACATTAAAATTCCTTTGTAATCACCGAGAAAATACGATGCGATTGTTTTGTTGTTAAAGTCCTCTGTTGTGTTCCGCGCCGTTGATCTTCACAGAATGGACGGCGATCGCCGCCCCCACAGCTTTCACCGTGCAACCCGTTCAGCGCCCGTAGTCGCATCTCCGCCATTCGTTAATTCTCCATATCAACGGTCCATAGTTCATCCATATCGGGCGCGTTTTCAATCGTTGATCTGTACAGATCCGACGCTGCAGAATCCGCCCATCCTGGTGGTCCTCGCCCGCTTTCACTGTTCAAAAACCATCTGGTTTCCATCGCACCACCTTTCGGGGGTAGGCGGTATTTACCGATCGGCCAGCGATTCCATACATCGCGTGACACGCGTCCCCTGTACCTTTTTCAAAACCGCCGTCCATCGCGCATTATTGCTCGGACATGGACGCCCAGTGATATTGCCGTGGACCGTCCGATCTAGGGCGGGCCATCCAACGGCTATCGGTCGCCGAAGATGCACGATAGTTAACTTAGATGCACACGTGATAACTCAGGGTACGGTGCGCCATCCAGTTAATCTCCGTCGTCGATATGATCTGCAGATCGACGGTCCACATTCAATCACCCTCCGTATTTTTTCACCGTCGATCTCCTCCTGAGATCGTACGGTCCGCATTTGATTGCCCCCCCCCATTGCATGTCCGCCATTGCCCAGTCCCACCGCGTCGTCATTCCATGTGTACCATCGTGTATCCTCCGTACATCCGCCACATCAACCTTTCCACGTAAATATGCCATTTTTTACCCTTTCCTCTTTATATCCATTCAAAGGTCTTTTTCGTAGGTTTTATTTAAAAAACCCGCTTCGCTACGCTCACGTTCTCCAGACCATATTTCATCGTTTCGCTGTGTTTTCTGCCATCAAACTTCCCAATTCCGTCGTTTGTTCGTCCTGCATGGCCATTCTCATTGTCTCCATTGTGTCTGCCACCCCCATGTATGTTTTCTTAACCAGTTTTCGTATTTTGCAGGGTTATCAACAGTAAATGACCGCCATGATGCACAGTCTCTGTTACAGTGACCAAGAAATCGAGGAAGGCCATGTGTAGAGGCTGAAATTATGAAGAAATGACCCGGGAAGGTTGCGACGTGACTTTCATTGAAGAACAGAGTTCGACTTTATAAAACCCTTTCGACGTCATTAAAAGCACAGAGTCTGCAGACAAAGATTTAAGAGGGGCAGCGGAAAGTTTAAAGGCGTGTAATTGAAGGCTTTGAGCCTTAATTCAGTGATTTAGAAGGCAAAGGTACCAGAACTAAGACCCCGAGGACCGATTAGAAGGTCCTATGTACAGAGAATTGATTCATATCAAGGTTGTTTATCAGCAGAATGTTTTCCACACGAAAGGACAACGTGCCCATGCAGGTTCTCATTCTATTTCGTGTCCTTGAGGAGGTCTCAACCCTGACAACAGTCCGGATACTATCAGAAGCATTTGTTTTGAAAGTATGATAGACTCTTCAGTCATTTATTCACATTTTATATATACACCAAAGGTACTACAGAGTTCTGCAGCTAAGTACATCAGGACCATACCAGAGTAAATGGAAGCCGAAGAAGATCACTCTTTCGTCCAAGACATGCCAGAGATTAATGCATGAGATTTAATACAGAGTGGCCTTTGGCCTTTCTTCCTCTCCTAAAGTTTTAATGCTGCAATTAGTTTTCACCTACCTCCTCAGCTCATCTTTCTGCTATAAAAATCATGAGAAAATATTGTAAAAGTTGTTGATTGGATATTAGTGAAAGCAAGTTGTTTCTCTTGAGATGAGTTCTCTGTGTAAAATTGTAAGATAGACTGAGGAAGGTTCATCAGGCTGAATATTAGGCTGTAAGCTATGTTGTACTTGATTAGTGTTGTTCTTAATATGACAAGCACATTTCTTTGGATCCTAATCTAAAGCTGTGGTGATGTTTTTCTATCTCTGTGTTCTATTTCATTTCATTTCATTTCTTCTGGCTTGAATCAGAAATCTGGTATAGGATTTACCCTTGTTAGGTACCCTATGCTTCTGCTCTCCTTGCCCTTAATGTTTTCTGCTTAATGTGTTATCTAAGAATTGGTTTCGATTGATTTAACCAGTGTAGTGGATGTTATTGCCTGCTCTCTGATGTATGAATTAAACGAAACTGGTTTTTAGATGCTCTTGTTAGGATTTAGCTGGAAGATTTGGGAACATTGGGGATTAGAGTTAGCCCTGTCCACTAGGATCCTTGTGCGACCAGCTTGCCTTTCTAAGTTCCCTCGTGCTGCCTCTGGTTATGTCCAAGCAGGTCTGGAGTTAAATGACCTCTGACCCGATAGACACAACCGGATGGTTTCTCATTCACTCACTTTCAATCCTTAATGTTCCACACCACACCATCATCTTGAAGGATCCAAGGCTTTAGATGACTAGCCCAACTGAAAGCTTGCATGTTGATTACAAGTAAACCCTTCCCTGACTCCATTGCCCAATGGTCTCGATGTTTTCCTGATTCACCTCTCCTTTGCCTAAATTTCCTTTTGCTCATCCTTGTCTTGAATTGGACCCTTCTTTCCTAATTCCCAACAACCAAACATAAACAATCAAACAAACCACCCTGCGCCTATAAATAGCCTAATATCTCATTCTGAGCTTCAAAGATATATATCATTCTTTGTTTTATTGGAGATATCCCTCTCCGGGTCTAGGAGGGCTAGATCCTAGGGCCCAAAAGTGGTTCTGATGTTGTCTCATCTTTTGGTCTTGCCAATCTAGCCAAAACATGGGAACCCAAACATAATGGCGACTCCGCTGGGGAAGGGACCACTCTGCCTTTAGATTGGCATCTCATTGCTGATGGTGGACAGCATCCTGCTTCAAGCATTCATATACATCCACCTGGCGACTCCACACTCCATAACTCCTAAAAGACCAAATGACTCCAATGGTAGAAGACTCTGAACTGGTTGAGAAGAAGCAGTAGCCTTCTTTGCATAAGCATGAATCCAAACATGGACAAAGATACAAAGTATGATGCTCTGTATAATCAATTAAATGAATTGACAGAAACGTTTGGTAAAGTGCTGGAAATGTACATGGCTAACCTGAATGCAAATGATGATTATTTCGAACAGCCCATGCATCTCCCAGAACAAGAACAAACTCAGGACCTAGAAGATGAGCAAGACATGTATGATGCTCAAGAATCTGTAGGAGATGAAGAGGAAAGTGATCAGGAACTGCCTGATTGCTTACCTGTGTCTTGTGTTACGCTGACTATAAAATATCAGGACCTAATGGCAAAAGCTAATGGGGAACGCTGCCTTGAGGAAATAAGAGACCATATAGAGGAGGCAGAATCTGGTGTGGAAGAAGAGGCTCAAGTAAACATCTCGCCTCCCAGTCAGCTAATACAAGAGAATGAGGACTGTTGTTCTTCTGGCCATGATGAGAGGGAAACCCCTCTTTTGACAGAAGAAGAGATTGATCGGATATTAAACCAGCGGTCCACCTCCGAAATATTTTATGGAACACATGCTCCTTCTCAGTCATCTCCTGAGTTTGATGATACAGATCCAAAAGACTCCTCTGTGGATCAGGACGAAGAAAGACAAGCTGAAAACTCAGAAGGTGTGATGGGTGACATTACTTACAGTTATGATTTTCCTATTTATGATCAGTTTGATGATGATTGTTTTCAAAGAGAAGCTGAGCTTGCGGGACCATCATCCTTAGATTCATGGGAGGAAGATCAGAGCCAACGATTTCAGAGAAGTAATGAAACCGGTTAGCCTATCTACGATACTGATGGAGAGAGCTACGACAGTATGATAGCAGATGAAGATTCTGCGAATCTCCATTCTGCTTTACCACAGATCATCAGTGAGTCTGGTAGCCAGCAGCTTTTCCTTTCAGAAGATGAGGAGGAAAGCGAAGAAGAGATTTGTGAGCAGGATGAAAGCAAAGAGCCTTCCCTCGAAAAAGAGGAGGTAATGGAAGATATCCCTGCTCATGAATGGGCAGATCTTTTCACAAAGCTCGGTCCAGCAGAGCAGAATACATCAGAGCTCCAAGAGGACTCAGCTGCAATATATGATGAGTCCTCCAGTTCAGAGGATGAAGGAGACACTCTACTCCAAGAGAGTCATATTCTCCATCCAGTGGAAGAAGAGGAAATCCTGGTTGAAGCCTGCCTGCCAGATATTCATAACCAGGTATCATTTCATGATCCTTATGTACATTTCCTACACACATTTGAAGAAGGATCAAAGGTATTTTTTAGCAGCATGTTGCAAACAGAAAGGAAATTTTTCAAAGCTACTGTTATTAAACAAAAAGAGTGGGAGCTACCCCGCCTATCCAGCCTACTCAAGGAGCTGAGCAAAAAGGACCAACCATGGGATCACTTGATGGATTGGTTACATTGGAAGACGATGTTTGTAAGCTAGACTTGTAAATATTCTAGTTAGAGTAGGGTAGGTAGGAAAAGCTAAATAAAGCTCAGTCTGTGAGCATGTAGTTAATTGTTTTAATTTCTGCAAAGTCCAGCAAGTCAGACAGTCTAATCCTGGCTTGCTTGTTTTCAATTTCTGTCTTAGAATGTAGAGAAGTAATCTGCTAGACAGTTTAATCCTAGCAGATATTAGATTAAGTAGAGAAACATATGAGACCAACAGTCTAATCTGGCCTCATGGAGAAATAAGGGTAGAATTAGGATAGGTTTATTTTCTTTTTTGTAAAAATAAATGATGTAAAGGGTCTACTAGCTCAAATGCACCCTAAGAAGAAAAACGCTAGGATTGTAGAAAGGGTAGGTAGATTTTTAGGGAAAGTCTCTCTGCTGATGTATCTATCATGTTGTGGAAGCTGATCCAGAGAAAGAAATGGATGTGCCAAGCATCAGGCATCTGGCCTACACCAAAGATTCTTTTTTGAATTCTTGACTCCTTCAAGAAGAAGCCATCCCCATGTGGAGCCACTGTTAGCCCCCTATAAATTTTTTGACAAGTAAAGTAAGGGACTAAATTGTTTATGAGCTTTCAATGAATGCATCTCCCCTAAGACACATCATCCTTGAAGTCTCATGTGCCTTTGCCCTATGAATGAAATCCCCTCTGTTGATTCCCATTTTAAAGCCTCTATGATTGCAAAAATTGTGCTCCTAAAGGGCTTCATGTGCCCCTTGTACCTCTACAGAATGTCCCACTTTACCCCTTTTTCCTCTTGTCAAAGTTCCCTTTGTTCCCCTAAAGTCCCCCTTATTCTCCTAAAACTTCCCAATATCCCCCTCATTCCCCTATCATTGCCCTTGGATGGCCTTAAAATGCTTTAAAAATGAGCCAAAACCATATTTTCTTCATAATAAGGGCTTAGCCCCTTTCCTGCCAGCCCCTTTCAACCACTTCCCCATATACCCGTAGCCCAGGACCGAGCGCTTAAGCCTTAAGCGCTAGTCGCATCAGAGAAACAGAGCGGCACATTAAAATTCCTTTGAAATCACCGAGAAACTCCGATGCGACTGTTTTGTTGTTAAAGTCTTCCGCTGTGTTCCGCGCCATTAATCTTCACAAAATGGACGGCGATCGCCGTCCCCGCATCTTTCACCGTGCAACCCGTTCACCGCCCATAGTCGCATCTCTTCCATTCGTTAATTCGCCAGATCAACGGTCCATAGTTCATCCATATCGGGCGCGTTTTCAACCGTTGATCTGTACAGATCCGACGGTGCGGAATCTGCCCGTCCCGGTGGTCCCCGCCCGCTTTCACTGTTCAAAAACCATCTGGTTTCCATCGCACCGCCTTTCAGGGGTAGGCAGTATTTACCGATCGGCCAGCGATTCCATGCATCGCGTGACACGCGTCCCCTGTACCTTTTTCAAAACCGTCGTCCTTGCGCGTTAACCGCCGTCCATCGCGCATTATTGTTCGGACGCGGATGCCCAGCGATATTGCCATGGACCGTCCGATCTGTGGCAGGCCATCCAACGGCTATTGCTCATCGAAGATGCACGATAGTTAACTCAGATGCACACGCGATAACTCAGGGTACGGCGCGCCATCCAGTTAATCTCTGCCGTCGATCTGATTTGCAGATCGACGGTCCACATTCAATCACCCTCCGTAGTTTTTCACCGTCGATCTCCTCCTGAGATCGGATGGTCTGCATTTGATTTCCCCCGCCATTGCATGTCCGTCGTTGCCCAGTCCCACCATGTCGTCATTCCACGTGTACCATCGTGTATCCGCCGTACATCCGCCACATCAACCTTTCCACGTAAATTTGTCGTTTTTTACCCTTTCCTCTTTATATCCATTCAAAGGTCTTTTTCATAGGTTTTATTTAAAAAACCCGCTCCGCTACGCTCATGTTCTCCAGACCATATTTCATTTTTCGCTGCGTTTTCTGCCATCAACCTGCACAATTTCGCCATCCGTTTGTCCTGCATGGCCATTCTCATCGTCTCCATTGTGTCCGCCACCCCCATGTATGTTTTCTTAACCAGTTTTCGTATTTTGTAGGGTTATCAATAGTAAATGACCGCCATGATGCATAGTCTCTGTTATAGTGACCGAGAAATCGAGGAAGACCATGTGTAGAGGCTGAAATTATGAAGAAATGACCCGAGAAGGTTGCGACGTCACTTTCATTGAAGAACAGAGTTCGACTCTGTAAAACCCTTCCGACGTCATTAAAAGCACAGAGTCTGTAGACAGAGATTTAAGAGGGGCAGCGGAAAGTTTAAAGGCGTGTAATTGAAGGCTTTGAGCCTTACTTCAGTGATTTAGAAGGCAAAGGTACCAGAACTAAGACCCCGAGGACCGATTAGAAGGTCCTATGTACAGAGAATTGATGCATATCAAGGTTGTTTATCAGCAAAATGTTTTCCACACGAAAGGACAACGTGCCCATGCAGGTTCTCATTCTATTTCGTGTCCTTGAGGAGGTCTCAGCCTTGAAAAGAGTCTGGATACTATTAGAAGCATTTGTTTTGCAAGTATGATAGACTCTTCAGTCATTTATTCACATTTTGTTTATACACCAAAGGTACTACAGAGTTCTGCAACCAAGTACATCAGGACCATACCAGAGTAAATGGAAGCCGAAGAAGATCACTCTTTCGTCCAAGACATGCCAGAGATTAATGCATGAGATTTAATACATAGTGGCCTTTGGTCTTTCTTCCTCTCCTGAAGTTTTAATGCTGCAATTAGTTTTCACCTACCTCCTCAGCTCATCTTTCTGCTATAAAACTCATGAGAAAATATTGTAAAAGTTGTTGATTGGATATTAGTGAAAGCAAGTTGTTTCTCTTGAGATGAGTTCTCTGTGTAAAATTGTAAGATAGACTGAGGAAGGTTCATCAGGCTGAATATTAAGCTATAAGCTATGTTGTACTTGATTGGTGTTGTTCTTAATATGACAAGCACATTTCTTTGGATCCTAATCTAAAGCTGCGGTGATGTTTTTCTATCTCTGTGTTCTATTTCATTTCATTTCATTTCTTCTGGCTTGCATTAGAAATCTGGAATAGGATTTACCTTTGTTAGGTACCCTATGCTTCTGCTCTCCTTGCCCTTAATTTTTTCTGCTTAATGTGTTATCTAAGAATTGGTTTCAATTGATTTAACCAGTGTAGTGGATGTTATTTCCTGCTCTCAGATGTATGAATTAAACAAAACTGGTTTTTAGATGCTCTTGTTAGGATTTAGCTGGAAGATTTGGGAACACTGGGGATTAGAGTTAGCCCTGTCCACTAGGATCCTTGTGCGACCAGCTTGCCTTTCTAAGTTCCCTCATGCTGCCTTTGGTTATGTCCAAGCAGGTCTGGAGTTAAATGACCTCTGACCCAATCTATAGACACAACCAGATGGTTTCTCATTCACTCACTTTCAATCCTTAATGTTCCACACCACACCATAATCTTGAAGAATTCAAGGCTTTAGATGACTAGCCCAACTGAAAGCTTGCATGTTGATTACAATTAAAGCCTTCCCTGACTCCATTGCCCAATGGTCTCGATGTTTTCCTGATTCACCTTTCCTTTGCCTAAATTTCCTTTTTCTCATCCTTGTCTTGAATTGGAACCTTCTTTCCTGATTCCCAACAACCAAACATAAACAATCAAAAAAACCACCCTGCGCCTATAACTAGCCTAATATCTCATTATGAGCTTCAAAGATATATATCATTCTTTGTTTTATTGGAGATATCCCTCTCCGGGTCCAGGAGGGCTAGATCCTAGGGCCCAAAAGTGGTTCTGATGTTGTCTCATCTTTTGGTCTTGCCAATCTGGCCAAAACATGGGAACCCCAACACCAGCAGTTGGAGACACCATTGTCCCAGTTAGAGGAACTCTTGTGTTCTGTCAAGACGTTCCCACACATCAGTTGATCCAAGTTATGCATGCACATTCATCACCTATTGTTTCAGTAGATTTTATTGAAACCTATGGGGACATGCCATCAGGGCCAATGCATAAACAAGGGTTAAAATAAAATGTTGATTTGAAGCAGCAACATATCACAGTGTAGAGGACCCTTGATCTAATCAAGGAGGAAATGAAAAGCTATCCCAGTTTATCATGGATGGACTACATTCAACCTCTTGAGTTGAAGTGTAGACTTGCAGAAAAGGGGATGAGCATAATCCTATCTACAATAACTGGTTATGAGATCAGTATTATACCTTGCTTTGAGACAATATATGTATTACCCTGCAGATCTACAACGCTGTCACTTAGAAGCAGTGATAATGAAGATGCCCCATTATTCTTGGTGCATTCTAAAGATAGCTTCACTCATGAAGCAATGGAGGTTAAGATGATGAATGGTAGACATCTTGAGATGAGAAATCTTTTCTCCTTTATTGATGACACTTTCTCAATTAGCATTTCACAGCTCAAAGAGAGACTTCTACCTGCAACAGATCCAGAACCTCATTGGTTTTGGAAGGCCATGGATGAGAAGAAGGTCTCATTAATAGATCTCAATGGAGGTGCACTTCAACATTCCATGGAATGAAAAGTTCTTCAACATTTTGAGAAGGTTGGTGTCCTGCAATGGTAGGATACCAAGTATTTGCAGAATGAGACCCATCATCCACATTGGGATGAATGGCTGATGGTATGGAGCCAGGGGTTACCAAACCACTTGCAAATCTATGATATAGGCCAGCAAGAAGCATGGCTGCGCTGGTTGCTCTTGGGTGAGTATGGCTACCACTCAACGAGTCATAATTTTCTAATTCATGCCTTACACATCCCTCGAAGAATGAAAAAGAAGAAGGCATGGTTACTTTGGTTGTTGATGAGAGAGTTTGGACATCACATGTTATATCTTATGTCCATGTATTTACTCTTGTTTGGGATATGTCTCATGTCTCTACATGTATTTCTGTTTGGGATGTATCTCATGTTCATGTATGTACTTAGGGTTGGGAGAAAGCATAACTCCAACATGATGTGGCATAAGGGAGCTTGTTTGTATTATGTTGATGAGACATCTCACATGTCCATTACTATATTGTTTCTCCATGACTTTCATCATGATAATGCAAGGAGGCAGCAAGAATTCGTGTTGCTATGGTTACTATTGGGGGAGTATGGGCTTAATTATTCCCATACATTGCATGACATTGTTGGAGGATGGCAATAGGAGGCCTTACAGCATTGGCTTTTGTTGGGATATTTTGGTCATTGTACTTGGTATAATGATGATGTGATGAGGTAGCAAGATGCCTTATTGAGGTGGCTTCTCTTGAGAGAATATGGCCAATACATTTGGTACAATGATGGTGTGGTATGGTAGCAAGAGGCATTGCTGAGATGGTTACTTTTGAGAGAGTATGGCTCTCATATTCTCATTGATGATTTGGCATGGCAACAAGAAGTATTGTTGTGGTGGCTTCCTTTAAGAGAGTGTGGCTCTCTTACTTGTTTTCATGATGATCTAGCATGGCAGCAGGAGGCTTTGTTGCGTTGGTTGTTATTAGGATAATATGGTTTGACATTGTTCATGTTTTCCCATATGTCTCTACTTATTTTTTTTCACTATAATTATGTGATGTTTGATTCCTACATGGACAACATGGCTAATGATGAGGGCATTGATGTATGTAATATACTCTATGTATCATGGGTTGGAGAGATATTTCATGAGTTGGGACTTTCCACTTTGGGAATGAACCACTTTATCTTATGTATCTCATGTATAGAGGAGAACTTTGGTCATCATATGGTTGTCACTTGGAGATTCATTAATGAGGATCAGTATTTGACTTTTTAGTTGGAAGCCATTCTAGACATTCTAGAGGGGTAGCTTTGGAGCTAGACATGCATGACACATTGTGACAGATGGGAAGGCATTCCACATGAGGATGCCATTTGGAGGGAGGATGTTTGTTTTAGCATCCACTTTTGCAGTTGCTTGAGGACAAGCAACATTTTGACGGGGAGGACTGTAATATTCCCAAATTTTCACATGATATTTGGAATATTAGAGTTCTTGATTTTCTTAATGAATTAAGTAAATAAAAGGGTGAAGGGACCCATAATCCTCAAGATGAATAAATATCCACTTTTTATGTGTGAATGTGGATTAATTAAGCCTATATCTACATAATGAGGTAGTGGAGCCACTACTAATGTGAATGGAATTGGAGATCATGTCTCATTTATGAGAGAGATCATGCAGGATGACACAGTCAACTAAGATCTTGGAATAGATCAAACATAAGATCATGGAGCATTCATGATGAGATGATGGAGGAAGTTGTGCAATTAATGCACACATGATGGAGAGGGTGTACATTGCACCTAGACATGATGGATGACTTGGATAGACAGCGCAGTAAAACATGGAGGATCTTGTCCACATGCACAACGTAGTTTAGATGAGGGACAAGGCATGGGAAGGTTCAAACACTATATAAATAAGATGAAGACAAGAATGAAGACACGCTTGAAATTATTGATGTCAAGGATCTGTTTAGATCTAGAATTGTCATGTGACATTCCATTACTTTCTTGGGTTGTTTAGCAAAGATTGCAAGTGTTGTTTAGCATGAGTGTTCCTGGTCAGGAATCCCACCTCTTTCTTTGAGTAGCTCTGGAAAGAGTATTGTACTTCATTCTACATCAGGCATTGGTGCCACATATCTTTTCCTACTTTCTGCAGAACATCCATATTCAGAAATTGCAGATTTCTAAAGATCAGTTTGAGAGGAGGAGGTTGTCTTTCAACATTTCAGTTGAGAAGCTGGTGGAGGATTATTCCTATCACAATGGGCTTGAATATCAGCATTCCCAGGGCTTCATTTCAGATCTGCATCAGGCCAAAATTTATTGACCTCCTAGCAGCAGTAATCCCTTTAGGAATTACGTTGTCCATTATTGCAAATCCAAAGGAGGAAGGAAGTTGCTAGCATTTTAGCTAGTAATCATGTGAGGGATCATCCCCTCACCTTGCAATCAGTGTTTCCATCAGTCTGGAGTCTATTGCAGCATATTTCAGTAGGCATAGAGCCTCTCTTTCCCTTACAACGTAGTTTTTATGAGCAGTTGTGTTGCAACAGTTGTAATCATCATTGGAGGATTGAGAAGCTAGATCTAGAGCTTCTAGCTTGTAGATCTAAAGGAGCGATCAGCCCTTGAAGCTTAGATCTAATCTTGTGACATATTTCAGCCATCTATTTTTCAGATCTAGTTTAAGATTTGTAATCCCAACAGACTAAGGATCAAACCCTAGAAGGGTGATTTTCCAAAGTTGTAGATATGGAAAATCCTTTCTGGTTTAACTTAGGAACCCATCACATTGGCCAGATCTTGAATATTGGCATCATCAGAGCACATAAGCTCCCTAGATTTTAATTCTCCTTTGTAGCATTTACATGTATATCAGCAGTAGTAGGGAAAACGCAATATTTCTTCTGTAAGATCACTAGTTACGCAGTGCTAGCTGCAACACCATTGTAGGGTGATTATAGGCCTTCTCTTGGGCTAGATCTACTCATTTTCTATACATTGTGTAACTGATTCATCTCCATATAATAAAATGGCTCAGCTTCTATATAAATTCTGATGTTGTCTTGAGATTTATTGTTTACTTAGTTGCAGTTCTTATATTGTGTTTAAGTATTACTGCATTCTCCCTTTTGGGATATTACATTGACGTTGCAGCCTCCTTCAACAGGTCCAGTCAAAATGCATCTCAAGCATTCATTGGGGATTTGGACTTGGCGAGGCAATAGGCCTAGACTCTCTCTCAATAATGGATTCCTCTCTGCTCTATTTCACAGAAGCTATAGTAAGTATTGTTCAGCTATTCAACCATTTCAGCTAGTTGCAACTATGTGAGAGAGATGTATTTATAGGAGAGGAGGAGGTGGTTTGGGATTCCTCATAAGGTGGAAGGGAGATATTATCCTTTGGGGAGTTGCTAAAAAGTAGGAAACAAGAAGCCAAAGGAAGTTCTTTGACATTATTCAGTCGAACAAACCATGCTGACTCTACTCACGAAGTGGTTGGGAATGGAAAATTCACTTCTATTTTAAAAAACTTTCCAAAAAAAGCTCGACGTGGGCAGTACACTGAGACAGAGTGCCAATGGGCGCGAGACCATAACTGCCTACTAGCACTGACCCAAAATCACGTTTTTTCTGAGAGCCTGCTCTAGAAATAGCCAATAGAGAAAATGTTCTTCTCATGCTAAGGGATGCAATGACAATTTTTGCAAGGCATGACAATACACAGAACTCACGGAAATGGTCCTAGAAATGTGTGGGATGGGGATTGCAGGGACAGTGACAAAATATTGTGTAACAGATGCCCCTTAAAGCATGAGGTCCAAGAGAGAGGGAGGAGTGAAATGCTTTACGAGAACGTGTTCCAACTAAACACCGTCGTCAGAAGACCTGCAAGTACAAATACAACTGATATCTCTGATACATGAGCATGTGGCATGGGTGCAGCCATCCATAATAAAGTACATATAAAAATGAGATCCAAGGTATGGACGCAGCCATCCAAAAATAAGGATCAATAAATAGACTCAGGTATGGTCGCAGCCATCTAATCAAAAGAGTCATGCATATAGTCATGATAAACCAAAATGATCTCGCGGCTTCGATTGTATCAAACCAAACCCAGGCTCTTGCACTCCATCTCGACCCGAAAAAGTACAAATTCAAACATGTGAATATGTGATCTGAAGTTGAACATGAAGGAAATTTGCCTGATTACCAGCCAATGATGAAAGTTGTTAACAGGCGCGAGAGAAACCACCAATAATGGCAATGGCTCTCAAGGTACAACTAATAGAATACACGAAATGTGAACAGTGAGCTGGCGTCGAACACCCGCGGAATCACTCGATCGAAGGCCAATGATGAGGACCTATCGTCGAATGCGAAGCACTTGCCATTGAGGCATGCAAGCTCCAAGGTACCAGAAGGGAGTCTCTAGGTCAGCTTCCTGGATGATGAGCTGAAGTCGAAAAGAAGTGACCTAGTCGAAGGAGGGCCATAATGTATCCCACATCATCGACACGAGATAGAGGAACAAGATGATAGTGAATCAGGACCAAATAGAAGATCAGGGGTTGAAAACTGCAAAAGGAAACTTCTCTTAAACATATAGGCGACACAACTCCAAAAACTGGCAGTATTTGACATCAAGGGATTTGAGGTCATGATGACGTGGAAAAGAGCAGATGAGAGGTCAAAACAGATTAACCAAACCCATGGAGGAAAAAAATGAAGAAATGGGATGTCCCCAACCCAACACAAATGCAGATGAGTGTCATGTTTAAGAGAGACATACTGCCGATAAGACTGAGAACTGGTTCCATTTTCCCCCACCATTTCTGGCGAGTACCCCAATTATTTTTCGAAACAAGCTTGAAAGGGATAGCATATGCTTGTCATATAAGTTTGTCCTGCGGACAAATCCATCCTAGTACATTTTACGAGCCCTAGAAAGGAGGAACTCAGTTACGTCATGATGACCATTTCCGATGTCATTTAGGTTTTAACGAGTCTGACAGAGGAAGAACTCAACATCTTTTCATATTTAGAGAGTTTTAAAAGAAGCGGAAAAGAAAACTCCAACAGGTCCCTTTTCGTAGATAGTCTCACAAATCCGAAAAGGTAGAAAAGTATGTCTGAGAGAACCTCTTAGTTGCGATAGGCTAAGGTATTCCTTTTTCGTAAATAATCTATCCCAGCTTGAAAATGGGGTAAACATATACTTGGTAGAAATCATTTCGCAACCTTTAACGAGTTCAAAACGACAAGAGTCCTGAAAAACTTTTCAATTTTCGAGAGTCAGAAAAGAGTTGAAAGATGACTCCAAGGGTGACTTTTTCGTGTTTTTACCGAGTCCGAAAAAAGTATAAAATACAACTTGTTACTTCATCGTTGTCACGTTGAGGACCTGTTGTTGCATAATAAATGCACGTAAAACCCATTTTTCAAGATAAAATAGCAAAATAATCAAAAATATGCTCAAAAACCTAATTAGTGTTCTGAAAATTTTATAAAATGCCAAAAATATTAAAAACAAATCACTTTTCACTTTTACCTCTTGTGAGCACTTTTTACCCTTTTTTCACTGTGATTTTGCGGAGCTGACAGCGGCCAATCCAAAATGCCAATCTTGAATTCATCTTTTCCAGGTAAGATCTCATACCCTTGCCTGCATTTTGATATAATTTTCATTGCCTGAAATTCAATTCTTAGATTTGTGGAGGGGTTTGTGTGTAAATTAGGGCGCGTCGGTCGGCGCAGGTTTCGGGCATGAACTCGCACCAATCGACCTTGAATTAAAACGGGGGTGCGCCAACCGCAACCACAGTTTTAAGCTTGTAAATTCAAATATTTAGCCCATTTTAAACACTCAAATAACAAATGATGTGACTAATGATGACCCCATTGATGTTTTTGCAGGTGTGAAAGAGAAAAATGGTGATCGAATGGAAGGAAAGAGAACATAGTGAAGAAGATAAGCTAGCCTTGGCCAATGTGATATGCATGGACGTTCTCAGGGACTGCAGGCTCAAGAAATTTTTCATGGCACCATGTCTCAGAGCTCAACCAGAGCTACTACAATACTTGATCATGGTCGGGGACATTGATTGAGAAATATTTATTATTCATGACCAGGAGTTAGAGATTGAGGTTGTAACGAATATAATTTGTATAAAATAGAATAAATATAATTACTAACTAATCAAATAGTGATTATGTTAAGTAGTCATTATTTAACTAAAAAGGCATGTCTAAAAGACATCCTTGTTCATGAAAGGTCACCTGCATAGGTATAAAAGCAGGGCCTCATTGTAACTTTCAATCATCTTATTATATCTTATTATATCATATCATATTTTTATAAATAATATATTATTATAAATACCTCTTGTGTATTTTTATAATTAAAGCCATTTTTTCTATTAAGCCAACAAATCTACAAGTCTTGCTGCTACAGAAACCAAATCTACAAGTTCCATTGCTACAGTGGTATCAGAGGCATATCGAAGCTATCAGAGCCATATCGAAGCGAAGTTGAAGCCATGTTGTACAACATCGTCTTACAAGCTTATGAACGTAGTATACAAGCCCGGGAACATTGTTTACCATACAATGTGCCATTATGTGAAGATCCTGAAGGAAGTAAGCATATTAATAAAATTATAGAAAAGCTTCAGCAATTAGAGAATTCATGTGCAGAAGTCACAAATTCATGTGCAGAATTCACAAACTGTTTAAAAAAAATTATGCAGTAATCCATAATAGAGAAGATGAACAATTTCATAAAAATGTGGAAAAAGAAAAAGAAGAAAATTATGAGAAACAAAAAGATGAAAAATGTTGTCATAATGAGAAGGCAGTTAGTTATTCCAAGGGAAAATCAAGTATAACATCCATGGAAAATTCAAGCAAATACATTCCCCCACCAATGCGTAATAAAGGAAAACAACCAACTAGTATTGAAGAAAAAAAGGAAGAGAAATGTTGGAAGTGTAGAGACAAATATTTCGCAGGACATATATGTGCCTTTTATACAAGAAATGAGATTGCCATTAGTGATTTTTGTCATTCTGGGCATTGTGTTAGTCAAACAGAAGAGGATCTGAATGGACCATGTGTTCCTCCATTTGCTGGATCCGATCTAGTTTTGTGTCCCAACAGTGGTGAATGTCAGACTAATATGGAGGATGACTCTGGAAAGATGATGCAAGGCCCAGGTTCCCACTTCTCTCAGGAGCCTGACAGTAAAGTAAAAATGGAAAAGGGTAAGACGGTTTTCAAGAAATCAGATACCACAGATTTTAACCATAACCCTGTAGGGCCTGCATATCATCGTACTAATAAAATATCAACACCGAAAGAGAAGGCTAAAAATGATGCCAAACACGAGACTATGGAAAAACCATGTGATTGTCAGGATAAGAATATTTCTGTCTATCATGATCCAATTCAAAGCAACAGTGCCCTTGAAATGTTCCCTGTAGTGATTACTCCTGCCCTGCCGGCATCTGAATCAATTCAGAATAGTCTTGAGTCTGCACTGATGTTGGTAAAATAAAGTTTATCCACAGCTGTAAAAAGAATTCAAAAATCCTCAACTGAATATTTTGCATCTAAGAAAGGGCCATCGAGGATTATGACTAATATGATGCATCAGCAAATGCCCCAACCCAATGCTATGTTTCTTGCACAAGCACAGGCATTGCTGCAGCAGCAAATATTCCAGGCAATGCACAATGGTGTTCCTCATTTTCCTCCCATGCCAACACAAGTATTCAATTCACATCCCCCTTCACCTACCATGCACATATACAATGAGGCATTTTTGGGTGGGGATTTTAGGGATCAGCGTAGTAAGTCTCAACAACATGGAAAGCAAAATCAGCATAATAGCCAACAGAATTCAGATACAAATAGCCAGTCAGGTAGGAGTAATAATGGTTGGCTGCAGTTCCGATCAAAGTATATGTCTGCAGAAGAAATTGAGAGCATCGTTCGCATGCAGCTTGCTGCAACTCACACTAGTGATCCCTATGTTGATGATTATTATCACCAGGTTGTGCAATCAAATAATGCTACTGGTTCTCGAGGAAAAATTCAATTTTGCACCATCTTCTCTACGTGAATTGTCGCCTCGAACAAAAGCTGTAGCAGAGCCACACGCTTATCAAATCCATGCGGTCATGTTGTCATTAGGCATAAACACTAAAAGATGGTCAGTTCTTCCACAGAGTCCGCACCTGGTCAACACGAATTTTACACCCATCCCGTGGAAAGGAAAACTGTATTTAGTAGATATTAATCGTTGGGTTATCCGACGCATATTCATGGTATCTGAAGAAATCTTGCCTCACAATCGTCAGAGTCGTGTTCCAACTGTAGTCCGGCAGATACAGTTGAATCGGCTTATGGAGCATTACTTGAAGAACGCAAATCTGGAAACCATTCAAAGAACTGTAGAATCAGAGTTTGCTGTTGCAGATGCAGTTAATAAGGAAAATGAAATTTATGAAAGGGAAATTGATGTTATAGGCCTGAAAGCGGACGACATCCATGATTTAAACAGCTGTTATAATAGGAGATCCAAACAAATTTTGTTGATTAGAGGTTATATAGAAATGATAGAACATGTTGTTATCAATAACGATGGTTATGCGAAAATACAATTCCTTATGCTGCGATTGTTCTATAAAATTTTCTCGGACATGAATGTTGTAGCTAAGCAAATCCTTGGAATAAGTTAATACGAAAGTATTGTAGCAACTACGGGTCTCTCTCTTGTCAAATATTTATTAATGACAGAAGGCCCAGCACAGCCGTGTCCACGCCGGCAAAAAAGGATTGCGAACGGGTGCTATTAAACACCGTGAAAAATTCGTGGTGACGTTTAAAAGTTAAATCAGACGTTTTGAATCTGGGTATAGTTAATTATAATAAATTAACAAATCAAAAAAACAAAAAAACAAAAAAAAAAAAAGAAGAAGAAGAAAGAAAAAAAGAAAAAAAGAAAGCAAAGCGTACGCTTTCATAACTGATAGCACAATAGTATCGTTTATCTGTTGAGTCTGAGTTGATTTTAGAAATATATTGAAATTAAGAGAGATTAGTATCTCTAGATTCGAGATATTTTCAGTTCAATATAGTAGTGCCTTCACAATAAAGCTTTAGATTCGTTGGGGTTAGTGCAATATTGCTGTAAGCGTATGCTCATGACACATGTTGATGCAATTGAGAAGCTTATACTCTGCAATGTGAGATATTGAGAAAATACAATCATAAATCATACGGAGGCTGTATCAGAAAAATTCTTGAAGCATTGATATGAAGAGTTGAAGATTTTTATATTTGTGTTTGAAATATTTCGATGACATGGCTTATACCAAATGTAATGGTAGAAGTTCAAATGAGTTGGTTTTTTTAATGTGTCATACTTGAAAAGGACCAAAAAAAAAAAAAAAAAAATGATTCCAGGTGGTACATATATATATATATATATATATATATATATATATATATATATATATATATATATATATATATATATATATATATATATATATATATATATATATATATATATATATATATATATATTAAAAATATAAATAAATAAATAAACATATATATATATATATTTATATAAGAGGAAAAGTAAAAAGGGGCAATAGAGAACTCAGTTCAAGGATGCGCATTACTGGAGAATTACACATGCCAAGGTATTCGTGATGAATTCATAAAAACCCAAGATAACAAAACGCCATATGAAGGAAATTGTTAAAGATTAAGCTTTCGAGGACAAAGCTTCGAAGGAAGAGGCAATGTAACGAATATAATTTGTATAAAATAGAATAAATATAATTACGACCAATCAAATAGTGATTATGTTAAGTAGTCATTATTTAATTAAAAAGGCATGTCTAAAAGACATGTCTCTGTTTCATGAAAGTTATCACCCTCGCATAGGTAAAAAGCAGGGCCTCATTGTAACTTTCAATCATCTTATTATATCTTATTATATCATATCATATTTTTATAAACATATATTATTATAAATACCTCTTTTGTGTATTGTTATAATTAAATCCATTTTGCTATTTAAGTCAACAAGCATACAAGTTTTGTTGCTACAGAGGTCTCAAATGTTTATTTCATAATTACTTGTCACGAGGTGGGCACTACCAATCCCGATAGTACTCGAGCACAATGGAAACATGAGAATGGTCAAAGAATGGTCATTGATAGAGTGTGCCGAGGAGCAAGGAAAGGATCCAAGAGCGGGAAAGTAGATATCCAAACCATTCCGGATCTGGCACTAAAAGTAGTGTTGCACACCATCACGCAAGTTGCAGGATCACAGGCTCTGCACGAGGCCACAAAAACACAGCTACTTCTTGTAGTAGATTGCATGGCACTAACTCTCTACGACTGGGCGGAGGCGGTAACGATCAACATGAAACGCCGACTAACTAAATGCAAGAATGGTAAGCTGAAATAATTCGGCTATGGGTCCATTTTGGTACCATTCATCTTGAAACGACTAGCAATTTTCCAACGTCACGAAGTGATAGTCCCTACACCACCAGCCCAAGAGCCATGGATGGTCCGTTGGGCAGCTCTGATGCCAAGCTCAAGAGGCAGTCAAAATTTGTCCTGGAGACCAGAGTTCTTTGAGTGGCTCCACCGACAACTGATTTTCATGGAGGAATAGCCCTATTATGACACGAACTTTGCCAGTGATGCAGATATCCCACTCCCAACAGGAGAGGATTGGGATGAAGCATTGGGTAAGACTCATTTTTTTTATTTTGATGAGTATTATGAATTTTTTGATTATATATGTTCTGATGTTAATCCATGTATTTACAGATGTCAGCCCAGAAAGACCTACAAGAATGTCTCCAATAGCACGGCGAATTCCTCGTGATTTCAATGCAACCCCTCATGGTGAGGTAAATGAGGAGGAGGAAATCGTGCGCAACCTGGAGGGACTCGCAAGCAAAATCCCAGATTAATCCTCATGTGTACCAGAGACACATTGCAGGGGTGTCAAACCGTGTTCACTGCTTATTGAGGCATCTTGTGCAAGCAGTGACATGCTACCATGAGCATCATGCCGACTAGACACCTAGGCTTCTTATTTATGCATATTTTTTGAGAGACATGATGTCTCAGGATGTAACCAAAACATACATATTTTTTGAACCTATGATGCACATGGATGCAAACACTTTATATATATATATATATATATATATATATATATATATATATATAACACTTGATATATATATTCCTGTATGAATCTTATCATGTGATGATGATGTTTTACAAATTACGCAAATGTCTATCTAATACGGTTTTAGCTATTGTATCAGTTAATGCATTCATTCGTCTAGGAATATGATGATATGTGATGTAATCAAAATGTCTTTCCAATAAATGAACACGTAAATACAACCTTAATATTTGATGATGTCTAAAAGAATAATGCCCATTAAGTTGAAGCACCACAAGCTGAGAATCTAGGTTAACAACCAATCCACGAATGTCAAGAGCAATGGACTTAGTTAAGAGTTCAATGATAGCACTATATTCAATGACATTGTTTGTGGTTTGTCCTACACAAATACCTTGAAGGTCTATCAACTCACCATCAGGATTATAAATCACCCAGGCCGCGGAAGACAGATTCTGGGTACTATGGGAGGCACCATCTGTGAAACCAACATAAGGATTAAAAGACATATGCACAATAAGAAATGACCCAATAAGCAGGAAAAATCACTCACAAAGCACACCAAGCCAAAAATGTACAAAAATGAAAAACACCTATGTACAAAATAAACATGCACGAGAAACTTCATGCATAATATTTTTTGAGATACAGCCCATTTCTGAGCTGATCTAGAGGATAACCTTCATAATCAATAAGCTCATAAGCCCTGTTATGCAAAACGCACTTAACAATATAGGACCCATGCCACATGGGTTGGAATTTGCCTACCCCCATCTTATCGTGAACTTGGTCTTACAGGAGGACGAGGTCTCCTTCTATAAAGGAACGAGGGGAAACTGACTGGTCAAAATGAGCTTTGACCCGCCTTTTCTGTTCTTCTATATCAAGAGCAGAAAAACGGCGAGTTTCATCAAGCCTCTCTAAATTTAGAAGATGTTCTTCTTCCAGTGAGGTATTAGGAAGCAATTCAACAACTATCTTGAGAGAAGGCATTTCACATTCAAACGGAAGGGTAGCTTCCAGACCATAGACAAGATGGAATGGAGTGAATCTAGTCGCATCCTTCATTGAGGTTTGGTAAGCCCAGAGAGCTGAAAACAACATGAGATGCCAGCTTGACTTGTGCATCCCAATCGTACGTTGAAGCATAGTGACAAGGACTTTGTTCACGGCTTCAACCTAGCCATTAGCCTGAGGGTAGTGCGGTGTTAAGCTGTCGGGACATAGACCCAACTTGGAAGTCAACTCAGCCATCATGTAATGATGAAAATGAGAACCATGATTGGTAACAATGGCTTGAGGGACACCAAACCTAGTAATGACATGATTGAATAGAAATTGTGCAGCTATCTTACCGTCAGTTGTAAGTGTAGGCATTGCTTTGACCCATTTCGTGAGGTAGTCAATGATGACGATAAAATAGGCATGCCCCAGGTTGAGTGAGGGTTACACGTCATAAAATCGATGCCCAAATTCGCAAAGGGACCAATGGTAATGACAGGATGAAGATGCAGCGCGTTCATCTTGCGCTAATAGATCCGGCACCGGTGGATACTTGCGACAACAACAATGCGCTCTTAAAGATGGTGGGCCATAAATACTCCAACACAAAATCTTCCGTGCGTAGCGTAACTAGACATGTGACCACCACAGTTTATCAGGAGACCAGAACCTTTTCTACCTACTCGAGAGTCAAACACCGCGAAGAACGAAATCAGCCTCGATGCGGTATATCTCCGACTATGCGATAAGGTTGCGAGTGATGGCAGATGCGTCGACGAGCATCCTTCGTCAACTCAGATCTAAAAGTGGAAATCTAAAGATATGTGATGATATAACCGTACCAAGGATCGAGGGTGCTAATAAGAAAAAACGTGTTGTCCGAAATGCGTTCCTCAAAACTAGATGGAGCGGAATCAGAAGGGAGAGAAAAGTATATATATTTATATTAAAAATATAAAAATAAATAAATAAATATATATATATATATATATATATATTTATATAAGAGGAAAAGTAAAAGGGGCAATAGAGAACCTAGTTCAAGACAGCATTACTGGAGAATTATACATGCCAAGGTATTCGTGATGAATTCATAAACCCAAGATAACAAAACGCCATATGAAGGAAATTGTCAGAAATTAAGCTTTGAGGACAAAGCTTCTGAAGGAAGAGGCAATGTAACGAATATAATTTGTATAAAATAGAATAAATATAATTACTAACTAATCAAATAGTGATTATGTTAAGTAGTCATTATTTAACTAAAAAGGCATGTCTAAAAGACATGTCTGTTCATGAAAGGTCACCTGCATAGGTAAAAAAGCAGGGCCTCATTGTAACTTTCAATCATCTTATTATATCTTATTATATCATATCATATTTTTATAAATAATATATTATTATAAATACCTCTTGTGTATTTTTATAATTAAATCCATTTTTGCTATTTAAGTCAACAAGCATACAAGTTTTGTTGCTACAGAGGTCTCAAATGTTTATTTCATAATTAGATTGTCACGGAGGGAGGCACTACCAATCCTGATAGGTACTCGCGCACAATGGAAAACATGAGAATGGTCATTGATAGAGTGTGCCGAGGAGCAAGGAAAGGATCCAAGAGCGGGAAAGTAGATATCCAAACCATTCCGGATCTGGCACTAAAAGTAGTGTTGCACACCATCACGCAAGTTGCAGGATCACAGGCTCTGCACGAGGCCACAAAAACACAGCTACTTCTTGTAGTAGATTGCATGGCACTAACTCTCTACGACTGGGCGGAGGCGGTAACGATCAACATGAAACGCCGACTAACTAAATGCAAGAATGGTAAGCTGAAATAATTCGGCTATGGGTCCATTTTGGTACCATTCATCTTGAAACGACTAGCAATTTTCCAACGTCACGAAGTGATAGTCCCTACACCACCAGCCCAAGAGCCATGGATGGTCCGTTGGGCAGCTCTGATGCCAAGCTCAAGAGGCAGTCAAAATTTGTCCTGGAGACCAGAGTTCTTTGAGTGGCTCCACCGACAACTGATTTTCATGGAGGAATAGCCCTATTATGACACGAACTTTGCCAGTGATGCAGATATCCCACTCCCAACAGGAGAGGATTGGGATGAAGCATTGGGTAAGACTCATTTTTTTTATTTTGATGAGTATTATGAATTTTTTGATTATATATGTTCTGATGTTAATCCATGTATTTGTAGATGTTGGCCCAGAAAGACCTGCAGGAATGTCTCCAATAGCACGGCGAATTGCTCGTGATTTTTATATGGCCCCTCATGGAGAGGAAAGCGAGGAGGAGGAAATCGTGTGAAACCTGGAGGGACTCATTAGCATAATCCTAGACTACATGAGATTTGATGATGTTCCTCGCACATACCAGAGACACACTGCAGGGGTGTTGAACCGTGTTCACCGCTTATTGAGGCGGCTTGTGCGGGCAATGACATGCTACCATGAGCATCATGCCGACTAGACACCTAGGCTATTTATTTTTGCATATTTTTTGAGAGACATGATGTCTCAGGATGTAACCAAAACATACATATTTTTTGAACTTATGATGCACGTGGATGCAAACACTTTATATATATATATATATATATATATATATATATATATATATATATATATATATATATATATATATATATATATATATATATATATAACGCTTGATATATATATTCCTGTATGAATCTTATCATGTGATGATGATGTTTTACAAATTACGCAAATGTCTATCTAATACGGTTTTAGCTATTGTATCAGTTAATGCATTCATTCGTCTAGGAATATGATGATATGTGATGTAATCAAAATGTCTTTCCAATAAATGAACACGTAAATACAACCTTAATATTTGATGATGTCTAAAAGAATAATGCCCATTAAGTTGAAGCACCACAAGCTGAGAATCTAGGTTAACAACCAATCCACGAATGTCAAGAGCAATGGACTTAGTTAAGAGTTCAATGATAGCACTATATTCAATGACATTGTTTGTGGTTTGTCCTACACAAATACCTTGAAGGTCTATCAACTCACCATCAGGATTATAAATCACCCAGGCCGCGGAAGACAGATTCTGGGTACTATGGGAGGCACCATCTGTGAAACCAACATAAGGATTAAAAGACATATGCACAATAAGAAATGACCCAATAAGCAGGAAAAATCACTCACAAAGCACACCAAGCCAAAAATGTACAAAAATGAAAAACACCTATGTACAAAATAAACATGCACGAGAAACTTCATGCATAATATTTTTTGAGATACAGCCCATTTCTGAGCTGATCTAGAGGATAACCTTCATAATCAATAAGCTCATAAGCCCTGTTATGCAAAACGCACTTAACAATATAGGACCCATGCCACATGGGTTGGAATTTGCCTACCCCCATCTTATCGTGAACTTGGTCTTACAGGAGGACGAGGTCTCCTTCTATAAAGGAACGAGGGGAAACTGACTGGTCAAAATGAGCTTTGACCCGCCTTTTCTGTTCTTCTATATCAAGAGCAGAAAAACGGCGAGTTTCATCAAGCCTCTCTAAATTTAGAAGATGTTCTTCTTCCAGTGAGGTATTAGGAAGCAATTCAACAACTATCTTGAGAGAAGGCATTTCACATTCAAACGGAAGGGTAGCTTCCAGACCATAGACAAGATGGAATGGAGTGAATCTAGTCGCATCCTTCATTGAGGTTTGGTAAGCCCAGAGAGCTGAAAACAACATGAGATGCCAGCTTGACTTGTGCATCCCAATCGTACGTTGAAGCATAGTGACAAGGACTTTGTTCACGGCTTCAACCTAGCCATTAGCCTGAGGGTAGTGCGGTGTTAAGCTGTCGGGACATAGACCCAACTTGGAAGTCAACTCAGCCATCATGTAATGATGAAAATGAGAACCATGATTGGTAACAATGGCTTGAGGGACACCAAACCTAGTAATGACATGATTGAATAGAAATTGTGTTGATGTCTTACCGTCAGTTGTAAGTGTAGGCATTGCTTTAGCCCATTTCATGAAGTAGTCAATGGCGACTATAATATAAGCATGCCCCTCGGCCGAGTGAGGGTTACACATCATAAAATCGATGCCCAACTTTGCGAAGGGACCAACGGTAATGATAGAATGAAGATGTGCAGGTAGCGCGCTCATCTTGCGCTAATAGATCTGGCAATCGTGACACTTGCGGACAACAACAATGCAGTCTTTAAAGATGGTGGGCCATAAATACCCAACACAAAGAATCTTCTGTGCAGTAGCATATCTAGACATGTGACCACCACAGGCGCCATTGTGGCAATCATAAGAACCTTTTCAGCCTACTCGAGAGTCAAACACCGGCGAAGAACGAAATCAGCTCTGATGCGGTAGAGAGTATCTCCGACTATGCGATAAGGTTGCGAATGATGGCAGATGCGTCGACGAGCATCCTTCGTCAACTCAGATCTAAAAGTGGAAATCTAAAGATATGTGATGATATAACCGTACCAAGGATCGAGGGTGCTAATAAGAAAAAACGTGTTGTCCGAAATGCGTTCCTCAAAACTAGATGGAGCGGAATCAGAAGGGAGAGAGCAGATCAAATCGGCGAATACCAATGACTTCTTCGATTTGGCAATAATGAACTCCAAATAGAACTCTTGGAGGATAACAATCCACTTCGAGTACTTTCCCCCCAGCAATTGACGATTCATTATGTAAGTCATAGGGTTGCAATGAGAAATCACAGTCACTGTGCACAACAGAATAAAGTGACGAAAATGTTGAACATCTTGGACAACAGCCAACGCCAACTTCTCAATATGTGCATAGCGTGTTTTAGTATTGAGAAGATTACAGGACATATAGTAAACCACATTCTCATCACCAGCATCATCGTCTTGTACCAGAACCATGGTAATAGTGCTAAATGCGGCAACCAAATAGAGGGAGTAATTGTGATGATAATTGTGAGGACACAATAGAGGAGCATTGACAAGTAACGTCTTCAGTGCATCGAAGGAATTTTGGGCAATCTCATCCCAAAGGATCGGGATGCATTCCTTAAGTAATCATGTAAATCCTTTGGCCACTTCAACATAGTTTGGGATAAAATGGCCCAGGAAGTTAGCTTTCCCCTGTAGACTCTGCAGCTGATGTAAGGATGAAGGAGAGGGGAGATTAACAATATCTTCAACTTTGAGCAGATCAGATGAATCACACCTTTAGAGACGATAAACCCTAAGAGTATACCAGAATCAATGCAGAAAATGCACTTATGCAGATTGAGCCGAATGTTATAGCATCGACAACGAAGAAAAAATTGACAGAGATGATAAAGGTGGTCTTTACGCTTAGCCGAATGAGCCGGAAGGTCATCCAGGTAAGGCTGAACAATGTGCTTTATATCATGGAAATCATATGACATTGCTCATTGAAATGTAGCCCCAACATTTTTAAGACCGAAAGGGAGCTTTTTATAGGCGAAATTACCCCAAGGACAGATAAAGGCGGTCTTGAGTTGATCGGCCGGAAGAATATTAATCTGATTGTACCCAGAAAACCCGTCCATAAGGGAAAATATCTCACTCCTAGTACAGTCATCAATGATCTGATCAATAAAAGGAGTGGGATAATTATCCTTAGGGCAATCACGGTTGATATCATGGTAATCAACACAGACACGAATAGTACCCTGCTTCTTATCCACAGGAACACTATTAGAAACCCATTATGTCAAGGGAATGGGATAGATAAAACCAGCTTTAAGAATTTTTTCAACTTCTCCCTTAATAGTAGTCGCCTTTCTAGGGTGCACAGGATGAAGGCACTAGTGAACAGGCTTTGCACCAAGATAAGTAGGAATTTCATGCACCACTATACTGGATCAATGCTAAGCATTTCTTCGTAAGACCAGAAGAAAACGTCGCGAAACTCGCGGAAGAGACTAGTGTAGACCTCGATCTCATCGAGAGAAAAGTTCACCCCAATATGGATGTTCTCGATGATCCCTGGTTTGACGAAGATGTCGATAGGCATCGTTTGTGTGATGTTTCCCAAGTTACCTTCAGCAAAGACTTCGTGTGTCAGGATGGGCATCTGAAGCAAAGGAGAAGGAACTTGAGAAGCGAACTTCTTGAGACAATTAGGCATGGCCCCAAGGCTGGGCATGAAAGAGGAACGATGATGACTATCGTCCCACAGAGGATCCTCAAGAGACATAGTTTCCACGTTGGCTTCATCGAAGGGAAATATCTCATTTAAGGGATTGGGCGAATCTGAATCGCCGAGCCAAAGGGATTGAGAATAAGTGTCAAGAGACATACTCAATGGAGCATGAACATGGGGCAGAGAATCCGAGGCCGAAATAAGTTCACAACAATCAATCTCGATCAGACTTAACGGCATCGAATCTCCAAATGAATCAATCTTCTCAGGTGAAGGGATGATCCATGGATTAGAAGACCTAGATATCATGTTAACCTGAGCAATATTGGGTGGAGGAAGAGGAAAAAGGCCCATGAGGGAAGGATATTTGAAAAGACTCGGCCCTATGCTCCCATAAGGCGTAGGAATTTGATCTACGTATGGAACATTGCTCTCGGAAGACGAAGAAGTGAAAAAGGACAACTAATCGACAATGATTATCTTTCCTTCGGGCGAAAATTGAAGAACATGAAAGGGAGTGGACGGAACGCACATCATGGCATGAGTCCAACTGTGACCGAGGAGAAGATTGTAGTTGAGCTTGGCATCAACGACTTCAACCTCAACATTAACTGTTTTCCCTTCTAACGTAATGGGTAAACTAGTGAGAACATTGAGAAGGTGAGATTCCCTTTCGTTAAAAGATTCAAGAGTGTTTGGAGATGAATTGAGGGCAGGAGAGCTGATGGCTTTCCACCAGGCAGATGACATGACGCAAATAGAGGCACCCTCATCCACGATTGCACGATGGATATTATTTCCATTGATCCCAACTTGGATGATCAGCACAAGCTGGTGAGGGAGATGTGGAACGAAATTCTCTAGGTCAAAAGTGATAAGCTCGAATCGACAGGATCGACCCCACCAATGGCAGATAACAAAGCCTTCCATTGAGACAAACAACTCTGAAGTAATTCCAATGTAGACATATCAGATGGAGCCTGAGCCATATCCTCAAAAATATTGTAAAGCTGAACAGCACAGGCGTTAGGATTGTAGGAAGACTTACGGAGTACACCTTTGGAAGGTGGTCGTACAATGGGCTCAGTACTGGGCCTTTCAATCTGAAGAGGGTCCAAAGCAGGCAGGGGAGGAGGACCATCAGTGATTTCCTTCCCCGACGACTAACGTGGTTTGGTATAATCTTTCGACCGAGTAGCTATGGAAACAGATGCAAAACCATTCATCATGAATACTTGAGAGCCAAATGGGGCAGAGGACGGAGTTTTCTCCACCAACTGAGTCTGTTGTGATGAAAACGGTTCTTTGAGAACAGTTGGAGTGCCTTGGGTGCCTTTGAGAAATCGACTCACCTCGGCCTATCTGGGACAGTCCTTGATGTAATGCTCTTCATCACAAATCAAACAAGGGTAATTCGGTTTGCATTGTGAACCATCATCAGCACGATATTTCTGAGAATCCTATTTCGGGGTATCGGCTTTGGCCTTGCCTTTACCCTTCTTCTTACCTTTGGAAGTTTTATCTGCTAGATTGGACTGGACAACATTCACTTCCACAGTTTTACCAGAATTAGAGATCAACTGAGAAGTAGTATCATTGGAAGTAGTAGACTTTTGCCTTCGCAAGATTTGAAGAAGAAGACTTTCGAGAAGTTTGAGACATGGAACCGATGATACCGTCAACGGATGGCGTCGCCGGTGCTTTGGAAATTACAGGTCGGGGGGCATCAGGCAAGATTTCGTACAACGTGCCGGACTGAGAGTACACAAGATCAAGGTATTGGGCACGAGCGATGGCTTAGTCCTCAGTAACACATGCCCCCATAGCAATGTCCTTAGCAATCAGAGCAATGAAGGAGGTAGTGAACCAATCAATTAGAAGCTGATAAGGAATCTCAAACTTGATCAAGCAATGACGACGCCTCCATTCATGAATTTTATCAGAGATATGAGTAGCTTTATCTTGCTTCAAGGATGTGAGGAGGTGTGTCCCAGTTTCATACCGAACTAGTAACTGAAAATGCATGAGAAAGGCCATGGCCAAAGAGTTGAAATCTTGGAAGATGCCGCGGGATAATTCGATGTACCACTTGGCAGCGGCACCAGTGAGAGTTCATTGGAAAATACGGAGTTGAATGGAATCATCAACCCAATAGTTAGAGGGACACTAAAGATGGTATGTACAACATGTTCTTGAAGGTCTTCTCTGGACTTGCCCTCAAACTTGGGACAATCGCTAGGAATCTTAGTCGGAACTGGAGGCCAATACAGGTTATGAATGATAGGATCATTCATTAACTTTGATACATCAGGTAGTTCCAACGTCGCAAGGAAGGGTAATTGAGGATTGAAAGGCATTGCAGGCCGTTGATAAAGACCAGCATTAGCATTCCACCCAGGTTGAGAGAAATTTTGCCCCCATATGTTTTTCCCCGAAGGATTATGTCCATAGGGGTTATAAGCTTGATAGTTCTGCCCATACATGGGTTGAGGACCGGGATATTGATTTTGAGCATACCACTGAGGTTCTTGCTGAGCAACATTGGATTTTGTTGTGGAATGTAATCATTGCCTTGAGGTGGATTATACACCATCTGAGATTGACCTTGGGGAAAATAAGTGAAACCTTGGGGCGCACTATATACTACCTGAGATTGACCTTGAGGAATTAAAGTAGTGCCTTGAGGCTAAACGAGCTATCCCTCGGGTGCAGGTTGACTTGGATACTGAGGTTGGACAGGTTGTCCCTGCGGAGCAGGTTGGACGGGTTGTCCCTACGGAGTAGGTTGGCCTAGATACTGTGAGCCACCGGGTTGCCATTGTGGAAAAGGTTGGCCCGATGGTTTGGATGGGTCAGGTTGCCCCTGAAAACCAGGTTGACCCAGTGCAGGACCATAGGGTTTTCCTGGTTGTACAAAATTTTGACCTTGCTGGACAGATTGCTGGTGTTGTTACACAAAAGGTTGCCCCTGTGGTGGATAGGTTTTCCCCCCGAGAAAATGAGACGCTCCCTTTTGAACATGAGGTTGACCAGAAGGACCATAGGGTTGTCCTTGTAGGCCCAAGGGTTGTCCCGACTGGTAAACAGTTTGATTAGGATCACTCAGAGGCAAATACATGGGATTACCATACACATCATAATGATGCGGAGGATTACTAAGAGTTTGCATCCGCTGAGAACCCTGAGGAGCGGAATTCTACTGCTAAGGATTTTGAGAGGTGAAATACTATTGTTGAATAGCCAACAGATACTCATCAAATGTATAACAACTAGGAATGGAAGTAGAAGCCATAGGCGCACTACTAGCATATTGGGTTCCTATAAAGTGAGGTTGTGATCCACTCAGGGCAGAATCTCGTGGGATTAATAAAAATGGACCTACGAACGACAAAAGACGCTGACGACGATTGAGTCGTACTAACAATCGGTGCAGATGAAGCCACGTAGACAGTGGGTCGGACAGGAACAAAGGCTATAATCGTCGACGTCATGGGAATCGAGGATGATGCCTCCGATACCGTGACGGTCGAAATTCCTGAGAGAGTCAGTGTATCAGACCATATCGGGTTCTGATACAATGATTAAACACCAGAAATGATCTAACCCAAAGTACGATAACCACATGGGAGAGATACTGGTTGAGAGGAAGGTTGATCTGAGACATCAAGAAATCTCTTCGAAGGGAGATGATAATCTCCTGTAGAAACATAAAGCTCTTCAATACTAATGGTACTCGAAGAATCCATGTAAGATGAAGCGAGGTGATTGTCAAAAAGACGAAAAGTAGTGTTGAGTAAGGCAGTGGATAGTAAATATGGTTTCGATGTAAGAGGAGGGCAGTCTTGCGCATTCCCAAAACTAGACCAAGCGTCCCGAGGTTGCCAATTGATATCAAATGGATCCTCAAGAGGAGATCGGGTAGCGAGAGGTAAGATATTCGGAAGAATAGACTACCAAAAATCGACAGACCTAGTGGGCTAAGATGCTTCCGGAGAAACTTCAGGAGAAGGATTGCCACTAGGAGGCAATGAAGAGGATGACAAAACTGGTGGTTCTACCACTGTGACAACGTTTCAAAACATAAGAGAATTGAGCTAACCAAATCGAGGCTTCGAGATCAGATGCTAAGGAATCTCTTAAGAACAAGACAAGAAGATATATTTAATGGCCATGTGATCGTAGGCAATTGATATTATGACATTGAAACAAAACTTTGTTTTTTCGTGTTTTAAGAGTCAAGAAACAGGCAAAAGATGACTCTAGTCACTTTCAGGTTGAAACGAGCACGAAAGGACAATTGCTCGGGGATCTTTACAATTTTAGAGGGTCACAAAAAGACCAAAATGACAACTCAAGAAATCTAAGCAAGAGGGTGTACCAAGTTTCTGTGAACTGCAATATACACCTTGGTGACAAATGAAAGAGAAATGACCAAGGACTTAGCATACGTGCATGCAGTCTCCCCGAATGCTATGTTTGGTGTATCACGGTTACATGGCGGCAGACTCGGCTTCCTATGGATAAAGGATTGCAACCTATGAGGGTCTCCCGTTATATACTCGACGGTACGGGGAGCACAATTCCATGCTAGTGCTGTCTAAACCCAGATGGCGAACGACAGCTACTAGGTTTAACGACGCCGGCACACGTCCCTAGCCTAGACCTCTACAATATGTGCGTTATGTTTCAATGCTTCCTTAAGTTGATTGAATTCATTCTAAATTTGATCTTGAATTAATGTTGCGATTTCAAGGCCTTAACGAATGTGAGCTCGAATCCTAAATGCACAACTACATGCAAAAGAAAATCATTCCCATTCAATGAAAGCTAGCTAAGAGAGGGATAGTAATTCATAACAAAGCAGCAATCAATCAACTACAAGAGAATTTTCCTTAATGCATCTAAGACAACCAAAACAAAAATGAAAAGCTCTTTCCTTTTTCACTAAACGCTACTAATGCAAAAGAACATTTTTCATTTTCATGCTGAGAGAAAGAATGCAAATTTTGTCTTTTAGATGAATCAAAAGCAAAATGCACTATTACACTAAAAATGAAAATCAACACTAGTTTTGAGTAATTTAAATAAAAATGATCTAAAACAGAGAGATCAATCCAATACAAGCATCAAACATACTAAAAAACAGTGATGCACTATTTCAAGAAAAAGGGTTTTCGAACCGATTCAACAAGCAACGTAATCTATGCTCAAGGTGACGAATGGCGAGCTAAATGAAATCTATGATGACCATTCAAAAAACCAAAGACACGTAGAAACAAAATAAAAGCTAAAAAAATCAATCGAGCAAACTAAAATGATAAAGACCAAACTGACTTGAACGCAACTCAGAAGGCTCAGTGAAGAGAGAACCGAACAAGCGGCACAAGGAACCTATAAACCCTAGAGTGAGAAACTCCATTGATAAGATTATGGAAAAACAATTGAGAAGGACGAGACAAGAAAGTGAAAACAATCTCAATGGACCAATTGAAAGATTAAAAACTAATCTAGAGGTAGGAAATACTGACAAAACTCAGAAAAGAGGTTAAATTCAATCCTATAGGATTCAACGCGACTGTTTAGCTGTAATCCACGCCAAACAGGGATTGGCACACCTGTGACAAAGGAAATAAGCGCCCATCGGCTTGTCTGTTCAAGGAAAAAGAGCGTCAAGTGAGGAAACTATGGGAAAAAATGAAAACCACTGAGAAGAGGTCAGACTTGACACTCTGGGACTGAACAGGATGGCTAAAAACAGTCAAACAGGCTAAACAAAGCATAAAAACGATGAAACAACCAAAGTCAACTCGACAAGCGAAACACTAGATGAACAACGAAATACGACAACACACACTGATCCCCAATGGAGTCGCCAACTTGTTGTGCAGGTAAATCCCCTCTGCGGATAGATGTGGTCCCTCTAGCCCTAGGGTGGGTCTAGCAACAAGGGAACATCCTAATGCTTGGATTCCTAGTTTATGAATGAAATTGAGTCGGGATAGATGTCCTACTTTTGTTCCAACGTAGTCGTCGTAGTTGTGGCAACAGTCTCCTGATCTCTATCCTGACACGCCGTGGTCCTTCAACAATAGTACTCAGGTGCCTGCACAAGGATCAGAGAATGATAACAACATACGAAAACATACTTTCATTCATAACTATTTAATTGGTCAAGGAGAACTAAACACATTGCACGAGATTAAACATATCAAACGCAAAACGAGAACCAAAACATCAGTCATGTATTAATAAGTAGAGAGAGAAAGAGTTTACAACCAAAAGAGCCTTGACATTGTAGCCTCCTTCAGAGGGTCCAGTCAAAACACATCTCAAGCATTCATCAGGGATTTGGACTTGCCGAGGAAATAGGCCTAGACTCTCTCTCGACAATGGATTCCTCTCTACTTTATCTCACACCAACTATAGTAAGGACTGTTCAGCTATTCAACCATTTCAGCTAGCTGCAACTATGTGAGAGAGATGTATTTATAGGAGGGGAGGAGGTGGTTTGGGATTCCAAGGTGGAAGGGAGACCTTATCCTTTCAGGAGTTGCTCAAAAGTAGGAAACAAGAAGCCAAAGGAAGGTCTTCGACGTTATTGAGTCGAACAAACCATGTTGACCCCACTCACGAAGTGGTTGGGAATGGAAACTTCGCTTCTATTTTAAAAAAAAAATCCAAAAAAATATTGGCGCAGGCAATTCATTGAGACAGAGCACCAATGGGCGCGAGGCCATAACTGCCTACCAGCGCCAACCCAAAATCATGTGTTTTTTAGAGCCTTCTCCAGGAATAGTCAACAGAGAAAATGTTCTTCTCATGCTAAGGGATGCAATGACAATTTTTGCAAGGCATGAAAATACACAGAAGTCACATAATGGTCCTCCAATGTGCGGGATGGGGATTGCAGGGATGGTGACAAAATACTGTGTAACACTCTATTGTTTCGGATTTTCAAGATCTAAAATTCTATCATGTATTATGCCTCTGATTCCTCTTTCCAACGCCATAGGTCTGACCTGATTTGGATTCTTCAAGACAAAGTTATGCCCGATCTCCCACAATAACCTAATTATGGACTGGTTCATAGAGTGAACTTGTATGGTGTGACACGTGTCATTGTTTCCTCCTTTAGCTCTAAAATTGATACACAGTAAACTACAGTGCATGCACTTTCGACCACTTCTTACAAACTTTCAATATGATGCTCAGAGAGAGAGAGTTGTGACGATTCTCCCAAGTTAACCTCTTTTAGATGAAATTCGGGAGCCTACAAAAACCCTAACATCCATAGATCATATCTCCGAAAATATTGCGAACCAAGATCTAAAATCTTTACACGAAGTTCCTCAGGATTTCTTCGCAAATGGGTTTTTTTTCTCTTCTGAAATGTTGTAGAAAAAAATTACAGCGAAAATGCCATGATGGCCTGTTTGAAGCAGCGAAACCCTAGAATCCAAAGCTTTGATACCAAATGTTATGAAAATAGCTACAAAAATAGAGTAAAAGAGAGATCAAAGCCTTATAAATCAGCTACTTTGAGGAGGAAACCTCCTTTACATTACATAAATGAATAATTCTTGGATGATACAAATGACAAAACCTCCTTTCTATATATAGGAGTCCAATGGGTCACAATATAATCCTAGCTGACATAACAATAACAATGTAAGGGCACAACAATAACAATAGTAGGCTTCTATGGGGCACAACAATAACAATAGTGGGCTTCTATGGGGCACAATAATAACAATATGGGGAATAAATGGACAAAAAAATAAAAATAAGGGGGTTATACTAACAATAACAATAAGGGGATACACTAGTATTATAGGGACCTAACATAGTGGGGCAGTTCTTACTTAGCAGGGGCATCCAGTGGCATATCACAGTGAGACATTTTCAAAAATAGCCCGAAAGTATCCCACCTATTAAAAAGATATGTATTCCATTGTGCAGGCCTACTAACAATGGAAGCGTTACATTTTGGGGAAGGAAACGCTCATCCAGATAGATCACTGACCCCTGCAGTTCATACAGACACAAGGGAAGTTGCAGAATGATCGCCATCAGAAAAGGTCCACATGCCTGCAACAGTTCCATTTGAAGATCAAGTACAATAAGGGAATAATAAATAATGTTGCAGACTACCTCAGTCGATTGTCGATCATGGCTCTAACCATTGTGCTCGCTCTTTTGGGAACGATACTTCGAGCTGGCCACTTCTCTAAAAAAGTGATCCGGAATTCGGCAACACATACCATATTCTCTTGGAATGGAAGCAATTTTTATGTTTTCAACTCTAGGATGCATTGTTAATCCACTTGGGACACCTCTGTGTTCCTTCAAGGGAGTGTGCCATGATGATTTGGGAAGCACGCTACAGTCAGGTTGTTGGACATTTCGGGGTTCATAAAATAGTGGCAATACTATAGAAGTATTTCTATTGCCCGAACCTTCGACAGGATGTCACGAAGTACATCAAATCCTGCACTGCTTGCATTATTTCCAAACCAATCATCAATAAGAAAGGCCTATATACTCCATTTCCTACCCCTAATCGATCTTGGGAATCCATCTCAATGGATTACATGTCGAGCCTTCCTTCTACCAAGCATCGCAATGGCTTCATTTTTGTGGTCGTCGACAGATTCTATAAGATGGCCATTATGGTAGCCTGCAAGAATAATATCACACCAGAAATCATTGCTAAACTCTTCTTTGAACAAGTGTGCTTACACTTTGGGATCCCACAGTCCATTATCTCTAATCGGAACAACAGGTTCCAGAGTACATTTTGGTCAAGTATCTTGTTGTTGCTCGACACCAAGCTCACTAAGTCCACAACTTTCGACCCCCAAAATGATAGCCAGATAGAGGTCGTCAACAAGATGATTGTACACATTTTGCGCATGGAAAAATTGAAGCATCCATGTGTTAATTTTTCATATTGTTCTATGTTGTATCAATTACTTTAGCCCAAATTACTTTTCATTAACAGTGCATCCAAAGATTAGTTGTGTAAATAACCTTAAACTGTAACTGAAGATAGAACAATGCATATAGTGACAAAGAATACAATAGCACAAACATTAGAGACAGTAGATTGGTCCAAGACCAGGGAAAAACCCCACTATGGGGGAAACTCTTTAAAATATTCTTCTTCATTAAATCGTCATAAAAAGTTTTCAGCAGAGAGTACAATGAGTCCAATACATATATGTGCAGCAGAAATAAATAGAACAGATCTTCAGGTCTGCGGATCTACAACATCAAGAGCACAGATATGTGGGATCACCAAGTGATCTCAACTACCAAGTCCTAGATCTTAATCTAGGATGCTGACAAAGACTGGTCTGAAGTGACTCTAACTACACGACAGATGGATTAAGGCATTGTGCAATCAACTAAATGAGATCCAATCTAGATCTGCCCATAAATCTCTTAACCATGACCTTAACACTCTCAACCCGCAGTTGAAGCTCCCTTAGCCGCGACCTGGGTGTTTTGTGCTCGTGAGTGATGTCTTGATTAGCTAGAATCCCTAGCCGTGCCCTGAACATGGTCTGCCTGGGGCTATGCCATCCTAGCTACGACCTTAACATGATCTTCTTGCGGCCCTAGCTTGGAAACTTCAGTATTGTGCCTGCGGCTTGGGCTCAGAATACCCAGATCTATGCGAGCCTCTCATATATGATCCCAAACCCTTGCCTGAGCTTACCCTAACAAACATGTGCGATCCATGAGAGAAAATACAAACCAATACCAAAAGAGCATGAAGGAAATCTTATGAGGGAATGTGTAAGAAGGAGCTTGGGGTCGCTTCTATTTATAACTTTGTGTGGGACCGCTTAGGGCTTTGACCAAATCCACATGTGTTGAGGGTGACCCGTAAAAATAATAAAATAATTCATAGCTTAACTTCTGCTTAACCGATTGGGGCGATCTATGAGTCGATTTTGGTCCTCTCGAAAATAGGAGTTTAAGGAAAATATAATCTTAATCATTTGATCTTTCCAAAGTAGAATTTCACTCTAGTTGACAAAATTAACACCACGCACATGGGATGAAATCCTCCCCTATGTCCAACACAACTATAACCAGGCTCTCCACAACTCAACTGCCCATGACCCCTTTTAGGTGGGCTTGGGATTCGAGCCACTATGTCCCATTGATGTGGCCATATCATTTTCATCTACTCAGGAAGATTCGGTTCGTATCCAGTCCAAAGCTGACAAGGCGAACATATTTATTGAGCACATTCAACACATCCGCCAATAGGTCCATGACATATTGAACAGAGCCAATGTTAATTACAAATAGTGACATGATTAGCATCTGGTGCCACAAAGCTTCCATGTGGGTGACAAATTTTGGCTTCTGCACATTGCAGAAGGAGTGCCTCATTGGACCCTTCCACAAGCTTCGTTCGCTCTGATATGGGCCATAAACCATCACCAAAGCTATCGGGGACAATGACTTTGATCTCATTATTCCAACATTCCTTGGTCTGCACCTAGTGTTGAATGTGGACTGCCTTCGACCCTACTTTCCACCATTACTGGACACATTATACATTGCAGAACAACTCACACCAACAGAGTTAAACCTTGACAGCATGGAACATGCCACAACTGATTGGATCATGGAAAAGCATATCAAGAACACTTGCATGTAGAATATCCAGCTGCATCGAGAAAGCTGGCCAACACCTGCACCAAGGCAAGTGGCTCACTAGGGATCAAGTTCAACAAAAGTTTCCTCATCTCATGGAGGAACTCAACACAATGGGTACATTTTCTTCCTAAGGGGGGAGGACTGATCCATGTGGATATTGGTCGCCACCCACCTATTCCACTTGGACCCCCACCATTTTTTCTTTCACTTTTTCACTTTCCTTAATTGTAGCACAATTTACTATTTTTGGCAGTTTTTCGGGTATGGAACTTTTGAAGTTGTTTTGAGGCCTTAAACAACATTTTTTTGGAAAATCTGGGCAGAGTTTCATATGTAATGGATGTTTTCCACTCAAAAGTTGTAGTTCTCGGATATATATTTCTAACGAGGTATTGCGCACGTCAAACTAAAATAGTATGCCAAAGTTACGTCCCCGGGAAGTTGATGTACCAATTTACCCAAACGAGGCTCATAGTTTTGGCACTTCATCTCCTAGAGTTAGGTTTTTGGATGTTTAGGGTTTTCCATTATTTCTCAATAATAAATAGGCCTTTGATCCTCATTTTAAGACAGTTTAGAGGCATGTAGACATCACATTTCTTCTCATATATAAGCTACCATTGCCCAAGATACTTTATTTCCATTCTGTCTCTAAGCATATTTCAATTATTTGATATTAATGAAAATAAATTTTATTTCTACTACATCTTTGTGTTTATGTTTATTTATGTATTTTATTATGTTCCTGCAAAAGTCCAGATCAGTAGTATTAGAGCGGGTGTTCTCTTTCTCGGTCTTTCTTTACATGTCCCCAACGAGATCGGGGTATAAGGAGTTAGGGCTCGATCTGATTGAACCTTTGCAAGGTCAGCCTCGCAAACCCCGACGACCTCCCATTTGGAAGAAAATAAAGATGAGGGAGCAGGAGGTCCTATCAAAACATTTCTTGACGAGGCCCTCGAGAAATAGAGGAAGGTGATAATGGATAACTTTGCCCAGATCCTTCAACCGCTACCAACCAGCAACACATCTTCATCCGGAAACCACTCTAGATGTGCCACTTCTTTTAAGGTACAAGTTAAATTCGACATTCCCATGTTTGGGGGACAAATAGATGCAGACATTGTAGAAATATGGATGAATCTATTAGAAGGATATTTTTCAGTGCATGACTTTTCCAATCGAGAAAAGATTACTCTTGCACTCCTCAAAGCGACCTCCCATGTCAAGGACTGGTGGGAAATGTAGAAATTTGAATAACTGATATATTATTCACCGAGATTCTCCTGATCACACACTATTTTAGCTTCATGCATAATACAGAATCTCTTCTACCATTGATCATTAATTGCGGAAATAAAATCAATTGCATGCACACATTAAAACCACGAACAATCACACATATGAACACAGTATTTAATGGGAAAGATTAAAGCTGAAAACCCCAACTATCTGTATATTATATGTCATGGAGATCATGTAACAATCATTGTACAAAGCTCCTCACAAGCTCTCAGCACAACCTCAAATTGCTACACACTATCAAGCTAGATCTAGCAAAACACATGCTCCAATATTTTGCCACTTGATAGCCAGCCTCTATTGCGTTTTCAATGCTATGGGATGGCTTCATTAAATAGATAAACCACTTGGCTTGTATTGCGCAATCCTCATGGGCTTCTCCACCTATCTGTGTGTTGCAAATAGCAACTGTATAGTCACAACTGATAGTTAACCTGCTCTTTCACCTATTTCTGCACTGGTCTCCACTGAAACTGTCCATGCACTGAAGTTAACTGATGTATTCTTTATTTGATTAATGAGTTTATAATTAGTGAATTAATTAATAATTAATTCACACCTCTCTCACTAATTGTATCAATTAGTTAAACTGAATACAAATAGCTCAACTATGTTTAGATTAGTTAAACTGAATACAACTCCACTAACTTCCTCAATCAACTCCACCAAACTCTGTCACATGAGTTCTAACTGAAGTATGCATGCAATAGCTCCACATAACCCTCAGGAATAGCGTAATTCCTTCTGTCAGCTCCTGTGCCACATCTGTGCACTTAACTGAAGTGCTCCAAGAGAATAAGATAATGTTTAGAGTCTAAATATTATTAAGAGCTAATAATATTCGACATATATATTTTTAGACTGGCAATCTAAAAACAGATTCCGTCCAATATGTCTAAAAAATATAAGTCCATCTATTTTTCCGACTTGACCAACCATCCACATATAGCATCCTGCAACTCATAGAACATGATCCACATGTCTAAAAATAGACTGTGTGCCAAAAATAGCCTGCGGGCCCACTTAGTGAAGGCGACTTCTTTCCACTAAGCTCATCATCTTGTTGCAATCTCGACACTCCCTCTCAACAAGATAAGGATTATATGCAACCCCTATCCTGCCCCTGTGGTATTCGAATTTGCTCCTAGTGAGCGCCTTCGTCAAGATATCAGCATCCTGATCCTCCATGGGAATGTATGAAAGTAACATGACCTTCTGCTGCACACAATCTCTGATATGATGATACCAATCCGTGAAGCCATGCCGCCTCAACTCATCCTCCTGTCTGTACCATGATCCATATCCCGATGTGCCTCTGAGATATCTCAATACATGCTTCCCCGCCTTCCAAAAGAGCTTGGTAGGCTTAACCATAGCTTGTGAAAGTTGGTTAACTGCATAGCATATGTCGGGTCGTGTATTGACCAGATACATAAGCGACCCCACCAACTGTCGATAAACAGTGGCATCCACTACCTCCATCGAAGTAGCATCCTCCTTCCTCCATCCACCAGGAAGAGGAGTATCAACAGGCTTGCAGCCATGCATGTTGAACTTCTCCAGTATCTCCCGGGCATACTTACCCTGAGAAACAAATAGTCCACCACTGCGCTGCCAAATTTCCAATCCCAGGAAATAATGAAGGAGGCCCAAGTCCTTCATCTCAAACTCCTTTGCAAGATCAGCCTTGCATGAGTGTATCAACAGTTCATCACCTGTCAAAATCAAATCATCTACATAAAGTATAATGATCAGCAACTTACCCTCCACCACAATCTGGTATAGGTTAGGATCTGCCTCACTCTTGGAGAATCCAAGTCCGGTGAAATAACTGTCTATCCGTGTGTACCAAGCACAAGGTGCTTGTTTCAACCCATACAGCACTCTCTTGAGCCTGCACACATGCGACTCGCTACTGAAGATCTCGAAACCTTCGGGCTGCTCTATGTACACCTCCTCCTCAATGACTCTGTTGAGGAACGTAGTCTTCACATCCATCTGATGAGTGTGCCACCCCATCTGCGCTGAGAGAGCAAGAATCGTCCGTATGGAAGAATACCTTGCGACAGGTGCAAAGGCCTCCTCATAATCGATCCCCTTAATCTGTGAAAAGCCTCGGGTAATAAATATTGCCTTGTAATTCTCCACACTCCCATCAACTGCCTGCTTCACTTTGTAGATCCATCTCGAACCCACCACTAATTTCCCCTCCGACCTTGGGACAATCTCCCATGCACTGTTTCTGACAATCGAATCATACTCTTCCACCATGGCATCTACCCATGCGGGATCCTCCACAGCTTCCTCGAAAGAGGATGGCTCTGTCACGATACACTTGCTCACAAGAGTCATGTATCCAGTGTACCGATCAGGTGATTGTCTCTGTCTGCACTGTGATGTAGGTGCTCCTACAACCTTCTCTGCATCTTGAGCTAGTCGCTCAGCTTCTATAGTGCGCTTCCGCCCTCTGATGGTTGGCGCTGCCTGAGTGGTCTCTTCCACTCCATGAACCTCATATTGTGGCTGATCCACATCCTGAGACTCATCCTTAGGAACTAATAGCTCCTCATCTGCATGCAAGTGTGGCTCCCTCTCAAGCGAACACTTCATGGCTTTCTCCTCGTGAAATTTGATATCCCGTCGCACAACAGTCTTGCGACTGTCTGGAAAATACACACGATAGTTGTGGGGCGTATCAGTATACCCCAGAAATATCCCAACCTCCGCAATCGAATCTAGCTTCTTCCTGGAAGCCTTCATCAAATGAATGTAAACAGGTGAACCAAAAATCCTCAAATGGGAAATATCAGGCTTCTTACCAAAAAACGCCTCCTCGGGTGTACTCATGCCAAGTATCCTGTGAGGACAACGGTTCTGCACATATACTGTAGTATTGCATGCCTCCGCCCACAAGTGTATGGGTAGGCCTTGATCATGCAACATCGCCCGTGCAGCACCCACGATCGTTTTGTTCTTCCGCTCAGCAACCCCGTTCTGCTGTGGGTTATGAGGTGCTATGAGCTCTCTTCGAATTCCTTCTGTGCTGCAAAAGTTCTTGAACTCGCCGCAGATGAATTCACCACTTATCACGCTTCCCAGAGCCTTCACCTCGCTTCCCGATTCTTTCTCAACCAAAGGCCTTGAACTCACAGAACTTTGAGTATGTCTCGCTCTTCTTCTGCATGAAGAAGATCCAGCACTTATGAGAAAAATCATCAACAAATATCACATAGAACCTGTGCTTTTTTGTCAAAGCTACCGAGAAAGGTCCACACACGTCTGTGTGAATTCTCTCAAGGATCGTCGTGGTGCGACTATCCTTCTCGTGAAAGGTGGCTTTCACAAATTTTCCAAAAGTACATCCCTTGCACTGATTTGACTGCACAAGTGAACCTTTGGGAAGCCCAGTAGAAATCTGCTGCAGTATCTTCAAAGCTCCATGGTGAAGGTGGCCCAATATTCGGTGCCACAACTCGCCATCATCCCGGCTCACCACTCCTTCTGCCTTGCCTGCCATTGCTGCACAGCCATCTACCTGCAATTGATAAAGGTTCTTAACTCGAACCCCTATCCTCCAGGTCTCACCAGTTACCTTACTACGCAGGAAATCCTTTCCCTTGCTAAAGACAACATCATATCCCTTATCTTCTAACATCGCCACTGAGATAAGATTCTTCTTCAATCCTGGAACATGCATCACTTCCTTCAATACGAAGGGTTTACCAGACTCCCTCTTAAAGGAAATGGTATCGATACTGGTCGCACTATATCTACCATCATCGCCTATCTCGATGTGCACTCCAAGATCTTTCTCATCCAAATTAGTAAACAAATCTCTATCTCCTATCATGTGAAAAGATGCACCACTGTCCAGAAACCACACTGATCCCATCATACTTGAGACCAAGCATGCGATCAGTGAAAAATCCAGCTCAAACTGCGAGGCTAAGGCCTCTCTAGCTGCAGTCCCAACAGCCTGCTTATTTTTCTTCTTCTGTGGACAATTAAAGGGCGCCATGTCTATGTTGGTGACAAGAAAGCACTTCACCTTGGACATGTCCCGCTTCTTGCCTTTTGCACCGCATTGAGAAGCTTTCTGCTTTCGTTCTTCCCCTTCTTTGATTTGGCGGGGCTCAAAGCGCACCCTCTTCACTCCGAGTTCTTCGATGAAGATCCTTCCCCGGTACTCCGCCTTATCTCCCCGCACAAGATCCGACCAAAGTACAGTGAAGTGTCGGCAATTTCTCCCACTCTATCGACAAAGTCCTCGACAGAATGCCAACTCTTCGGAAGCCCAAGGAGAGCCAAGATCACCAAGTCCTCATCATCAAAAGTAACCCCCACACTTCCCAGCTCATCCCTGCATTGGATGAACTTCGTGAGGTACTTGGGCATACTGTCTCCTTTCTCCATTTTTATGTTTATGAGTTTATCCTTGAGCGCCAACTTCCTCTGGTCGCTCTTGCTTTGAAATAAATCTGTCAAAGCTTTCCACATCAAGAATGGAGAAGCCTTACCATGAAGGCTGGACACTATGTGATCCTTCACACCTTCCAACAGAATCCTTCGACACTTTGTTGTCTTCTTTTGCCATGCGTAAAGTACGGCAGCATCACTAGAAGTAGGCTTTGGAATTTCTGCATCTATGAACTCCTTCAACCCATTGTCATCCAACACCGCCTCCATCCTGTCCTTCCATGCAATATAATTCGAGCTGCCCTCAAGGGCATACTCCAATCACAATCCGTTGAAAGACATCTCAACTTCGACACCAAGAAAACACTACTGCAAATTCGAATTCCACCAGCACAAAACTCAACTGCTTCAATGTTTTGAAATTGATCCAATGATCAATATCACTCTGATACCATGTAGAAATTTGAATAAATGATATATTATTCACTGAGATTCTCCTGATCACACACTATTTTAGCTTCATGCATAATACAGAATCTCTTCTACCATTGATCATCACATGCGAAAATAAAATCAATTGCATGCATACATTAAAACCACAAACAATCACACATATGAACACAGTATTTAATGGGAAAGCTTAAAGCTGAAAACCCCAACTATCTGTATATTATATGTCATGGAGATCATGTAACAATCATAGTACAAAGCTCCTCACAAGCTCTCAGCACAACCTCAAATTGCTACACACTATCAAGCTAGATCTAGCAAAACACATGCTCCAATCTTTTGCCACTTGATAGCCAGCCTCTATTGTGTTTTCAATGCTATGGGATGGCTTCATTAAATAGATAAACCACCTGGCTTGTACTGCGCAATCTTCATGGGCTTCTCCACCTATCTGTGTGTTGCAAATAGCAACAGTATAGTCACAACTGATAGTTAACCTGCTCTTTCACCTATTTCTGCACTGGTCTCCACTGAAACTGTCCATGCACTGAAGTTAACTGATGCATTCTTTAGTTGATTAATGAGTTTATAATTAGTGAATTAACTAATAATTAATTCACACCACTCTCACTAATTGTATCAATTAGTTAAACTAGATACAAATAGCTCAACTATGTTTAGATTAGTTAAACTGAATACAACTCCACTAACTTCCTCAATCAACTCCACCAAAATCTGTCACATGAGTTCTAACTGAAGTATCCATGCAATAGCTCCACTTAACCCTCAGGAATAGCGTAATTCCTTCTGTCAGCTCCTGTGCCACATCTGTGCACTTAACTGAAGTGCTCCAAGAGAATAAGATAATGTTTAGAGTCCAAATATGATTAAGAGCTAATAATATTCGACATATCTATTTTTAGACTGGCAATCTAAAAATAGATTTTGCCCAATATGTCTAAAAAATAGAAGTCCATCTATTTTTTCCAACTTGACCAACCATCCACAAATAGCATCCTGCAACTCATAGAACATGATCCATATGTCTAAAAATAGACTTTGTGCCAAAAATAGCCTGCAGGCCCACTTAGTGAAGGCGACTTCTTTCCACTAAGCTCATCATCTTGTTGTAATCTCAACAGGAAACCTATTGTGAGAAAAAGGAGGAGAGGGAATCCTCCATGTTCTCGGTCGCACCCACTTGGAACTCTTTCTAAGAATCCGTCAAGGAAGAATATTACTCCGTGGGGAGCTACGAGGACAAGTACATACAATGGACTACGATGTGACAACAAAGGGATCAACATCTACATGATTTGACGAATCTAATCCATACCCTATGCACATATTTGGGTATTAAATATTCGGAGAAACATTTGATGCTTAAGTACCACAATTGTCTGCACATATACATCCAAGAGGAAATGGGGTTATTCGACAGCTCCTCGCTTGGTGCAGCATACTGGTATGCTTCCAATATTGAGCAAAAATTCAAATAGAAGAAGAAAGACTTTAGATGAAACAAGTGAAAGGTGCCCCCAAACCATAGAAAAAGGAGAAATCCAAGGCGGGGTGGCCCAAGACAACTCGCCGAAGCCGCAAGCGAAGAACAACACCATGAAGCTAAAGAAGGACATGGGAAAGTGGTGTGAGTTCCATAACGTCTCCACTCACAACGCAAGTGAGTGTCGGGCCAAACAGTCATTGGTGGTCGAGTTGAGGGCTTCCCAATCAGATGCATGCTCCGACTCTGAATCAAAACCCAACAAGAGGAATGACAAAGGGGAGCAGATTATCGATGCGAAGCCTAGTGCCATTGTTTCCACCACCAAGATCTAGAAGGAGGAACCTGAAGACCCATACGAGGAGGATCATGTTCCCCATTTCAATTCATTATCGACATTAGGAGCCAAAATAACCTCATTTCAGCAGAAGTCGTGAAGCGGCTAGGCCTGCCGACCACAACACACCCACAACCGCACACCATCGGGTGGCTTCACCAAGAACAGGATGTCCGTGTCAGCAAATAGTGTCGCCTTCCCTACAACATCAAGCCCTTCTGAGATGAGGTATTATGGGATGTTGATCCTCTTGAATTTTGTGATGTATTATTAGGAAAACCATTCTTTTGGAATAGACATGTTGTGTATGAGTCTAGGACTCTTACTGTTATTTTTACACGGGTAGTAAGTTGTATAGGATACCATAGGTAGCATCGCCTACTGCCATCTCTTTGATCACTGCAAAGCAATGCAGTAAGCTCATTTCCCAAACTGGGAAATTTTTTTTCCTTATTATCTGCCCTCGGAGAAAGAAAAAAATTATGGCCACAACCTCCAGACAGGGCACCTCCTCACAAAAATAACAGATGGACAAGGTCGTGGAGGAGTACGGGGAGATATTCACCTCACCTACAGGGGTGCCTTTACACTATCAGGTCAAGCACCTCATCGAAGTGACCCCATGAGTGTTGCTATGCAATGTACCAATCTATTAGCACTCTGTTATGTAGAAGGACGAAATCAAGAGGTAGATTAAGGAGTTGTTGCAGAAAGGTCACATTCGGCCGAGTTCATCGCCCTATTGGAGCCCGACCGTGTTTGTGTAGAAGAAGGATGGGACTTGGAGACTCTGTATTGACCATCGGGCGCTAAACAAGATCATTTTCTAGAATAGGTATCTTATCCCACAGATTGATGATCTTTTGGACCAACTCAAGGGGCTCAAATATTTTAGCAATATTTACTTGAATTCCGGGTATTACGAGTTACCAATCAAACCCTCTGATGTGTGGAAGACTGACCTCAAAGCCTAGGAGGGCCTCTTTGAATGGTTGGTCATGCCTTTCGGGTTGACGAATGCTCTGACAACCTTCATGAGGCTGATGGACGACATCTTGCGACCATTCACCAAATCATTGGTTGTGGTGTATTTGGATGACATATGGATCTTCAGCTAGAGTTGGGAAGAGCACCTCCTCCACATTCAACTGATCCTCCAAACACTGCGATAACACAGTTTGTGTGCCAATTTGGAGAAACACACCTTTGGCATGATCCAGGTTCAATGTATGGGATACATCAATGATGAGCGGGGGGTACATGTGGACCCAGCCAAGATCCATGTCATTCGGGATTAGCTAGCCCCAACCACTCTAACATAGCTCCGCAACTTTCATTGTCTTTCCAATTTCAACCATCGATTCGTGTTAGGGTTCTCTCATATAACTTGGCCTTTGAGTTAAGTCACCAAAGGTGGAGCGAAAGCAAAATTATTTTGGTCTGAATTGCAACAGAAGGCGTTCGAAAAGTTGAAGCATCGACTCTACTCTGCACCAGTGCTTACATTACCATTGTGCTCGACTATTGTGGGCACGAGACTTCGGCTTGGATGCTTCTCTACAAAATCGATCTAGAATTCGACAACACATACTAGACACTCCTAGAAGGGAAGTGAGTTCCAGATTTTCACCTCTAGGATGCATTGTTATGTCACTTGGGACACCTTTATGTTCCTTCAAGTGAGCATGCCGAGATGATTTGGGAAGCGCACTACAATCGGGTCGCTAGACATTTATGGGTCAAGAAAATAGTGGCAGTACTGCAGAAGTATTTCTACTGGTCGAACCTCCGAGAGGATGTCGGGATGTACATCATATCCTGCATTGCTTGCTCTATTTCCAAACCAACCATCAAGAATACTTTGCTGCGTACCCCTAGTCGACCTTAGTAATCCATCTTGATGGATTACATGTCGGGCCTTCCTTCTACCAAGCATGGCAACAACTGCATTTTTGTTGTCATCGAAAGATTCTCTAAGATGGCCATTATAGTGACATGCAATAAGAATATCACAATAGAATCCACTTCTAAACTCTTATTTGAATGAGTATGGGTACGCTTTGGGATCCCACAGTCCATTATCTCATATCAGGACAACAGGTTCCTCAATACATTTTGGTCAAGTCTTTGGTCGATGTTGGACACCAAGCTCACTAAGTCCACAACTTTCCACCCCCAAACTGATGGCCAGACAAAGGTCATCAACAGGATGATTGTACACTTATGCGCGTGTACAACTTGAAGCATCCATGCACATAGGATGAAAGCCTCTCCTATGTCCAGCATAATTATAAGGTTGTTGGGGACAATGCCTTTGAGCTCAGTATTCCACCATTCCTTGGTCTACACCCAGTGTTCAATTTGGACTTCCTTCAACCATACTTTCCACCATTACTGGACACATCAAACATTGCAGAACAATTCACACCAACAAAGCTAAACTCCAACTACATGGAATAGGCCACAACTGATCGAATCATGGATGGAAATCAACAACAATCGCACGCAGAAGATACAGTTGTATCATGTTGTCAAAGTTGGCCAACTCCTTCTCCAAGGCAAGTGGCTCACTAGGGACCAAGTTCAAGAGAAGTTTCCTCATCTCATGGAGGAATTCAATGCAATGGGGACCATTTCTTCCTAAAGGGGGAGGACTAATTCGAGTGGATATTGGACGACACCCACCTATTCCACTTGTACCCCCACCATTGTTTCTTTCAGTGTTTTAGTTTCCTTAATTGTAGCAAAGTTGACAAGTTTTGGTAGTTCTTCGGGTTCTAAACTTCCGGAGCCGTTTTGAGGCCCTATACGACATTTTTTGGGAAAATCAAAGACAAAACAAAGCTTTGACCATTGTTTTCCACTCAAATATTTTATTCCTCGGATAGATATTTCTAACAATATATTGTGCATGTCAAACGAAGATCGTATGCCAAAGTTACGACCTTGGGAAGTTGATGTACCAATTTACCAAAATGGGGCCCATAGTTTTGGCGCTTCATCTCCTAGGGTTAGTTTTTTGATGTTTAGGGTTTTCCATTATTTCTAAATAATAAATAGGCCTTGGAGCCTCATTGTAAGACAATTCAAAGGCATGTAGCTGCCACATCTCTTCTCAAAGGTACGATACCATCGCCCGAGCTAGTTTATTTCCAATATGTTTTTAAGCATATTTTAGTTATTTGATATTAATGAAATGAAGTTTTATTTATGTTTCCATTATGCGTTTATGTTTATTTATGTATTTTATTATGTTCCTGCATAAGGCCAGATTAGTGGTATCAGAGCAAGTATCCTCTTTCTTAGTCTTTCTTTGCATGTCCCCAACGAAATTAGGGTATAAGGAGTTATGGCTCGATTTGGTTGAACCTTTGCAAGATCATCCTTGCAAACCCCAACGACTTTCCATGGTGGAAGAAAGGAAAGATGAGGGAACAGGAGATCATATCAAAATATTTCTTGAGGAGGTCCTCGAGAAACGAAGGAACACGATGATGGATAACTTTTCTTAGATCCTTCAACGACTACCCACCGATGACGCATCTTCATCCGGAAACCACTCTGGAGGCGCCACTCTTTTTAAGGTACAAGTTAACTTCGAAATTCCCATATTTAGGGCCAAATAGATGTAGACTTCGTGGATAGATGGTTGAATCTGTTAGAAGGATATTTTTTGGTTCATGACTTTTCCAATCAGGAAAAAATTACTTTTACACTCCTCAAAGTCACCCCCCCATGTCAAGTACTGGTGGGAAACCTACTATTATCAAAAGGACAAGAGGGAATCCTCCCTATTCTCGATTGCACTCACTTGGAATTATTTCTGAGATGGCATCAAGGAACAATATTACCTTGTGGGGATCTGTGAGGACAAGTACATACAATGGACTACGTTGCGACGACAAAGGTATCAAGATGTGCATGAGCTGATGAAATTGTTCCATACCATGCGCAAAAAGTTAGATATCAAAGATTCAGAGAAATATTTGGTGCTTAAGTACCTCAGTTTTCTACACAGATACTGTTGGGTCTCAAAATTGTCCTTAAAAAGACATCCACTTTCACCATCATGTCCATTATATCACCTCCATTTCACTACCATGTCACGACATTCATCCCACTTTCATCATCATCTGGGTTAGCCTTGTGTTTTCCAAACATTATTAATTTCTATTTTTTTTAAGTGAATTTGTGATCAAAATTTAGGAAATAATATGCATATGCTTATACCTTAAAAGTGGAAAGAGTTTTGTGACATGTGTAGGTTCATTGGAAGCTTCCAAGGCCCTCTTATGTGGCTCCCAAAGATCAAATTCGAAATTATCTTCATGATATGAAGGAGATTTGAAGGAGGGATATGTGGCCTATGGTTAGCAAATTGGTTGAGAATATTATGGATCAAAGGAGAGGAAGAAGGATCCTCATTAATGAGGAGGTTTCTTAGGAATTTGTATAAATAGGAGATCTCTCTCCTTTATTTGTAACAATGGAATACTTGTTCATGTAACTTGTCATCTTATTATTTTGTACTTTTGGAGAATTTAAATAAAGCTTTGAGGTTCCAAGCATGGATGGAGATGTGAAGTAGGAGATATCATGGAGCATATTAGAATGTAAGATAGAGTAGGGTTTATTTTGCAATTTTGTTTTGACATTAGTTTTTATTTCATTCAAGTATGTCATTTCATTTTAATTGTCATGATGTTTTCATTTCATTGGAAGTTTGATAGTTTATATTTTCCATTCATGCAAGTGTGTTCGACCGGTCGATTTTAGATTTAATTTTCATGTAAGAGTGTTTTTGAATTCACGAAGAATGTTAGATTAGATTTTATTTATGTAGTTATTTACATATTTAGTTGACTGTTGAATTTTATGCTCGCTAAATCATCTCATGAATGTGATTCTGTCATCTTCCAAATGGATAGATTTGGGCATTCAGTTATACAACAACCATAGGTTTCTGATTTATGCATGTGTGTTATACTAGTTTTCAATTCTACAAGCATAGATTAGACTTTCAATTACACATAGTTTAAGTTATAATTCATGCTTTTATGGATCCTATCATTGTCGTGACATTAGCTCCCAATTGAGATCCATAACTTGCATTTGATTACACAACAACTGTGAAGTTTAGACTAGTTTTGAATTTTGCAAGCGTAGATTAGAATTCAATTATGCAAGTAGATTAAATTTTAATTCCAGAATGTAGAATATATTTTCAAATTAATATAGGAATGGTGTGATTAGGTTAGTTTTTAGTTTTCATAAACTGATCCCTATCATATATTGTGCACGTATGTCTCACAAGTCCTACGAATCCCGGATTGATAATTTATGTTAGTAATCTAATGCAAATTATTTTACTCAACAAATACATCGAGGAGGAAATGGAGTTCCTCGACATCTCCTTGCTTGGTGTTGCATATGGATATGTTACCAAGATTGAGCAGAAATTAAAACAGAAGAAGCGAGACTTTGGATTAGTGAATCAGAAGCAAGGGAAAGGTAACCCTAAACTGCAAAACAAAGGACAAAGCCAAGGTGGGGCAACCCAGGACAACCCGTCGAAGCCACAAGCGAATAACAATATCACAAAGCAAAATAAGGACACGAGAAAGTGGTGTGAGTTCCATAAGAGCTCCACTCGCAACACAAGTGAGTGTCGGGCCAAGCAATCACTAGTAGTTGAGCTGAAGGCTTTCGAATCAAATGTGTTGTTCCTTGAGAGACAAACCCCAGCTGAAAAGAGGTCAGTGCCCAAGACATTTATTAAGAACAATGATGAAATTATTATTTTTGTCCCATTGTTTTAAAACCACGGATATTTAAGTTCTTATAAGTCTTCAATTAGTGAAGAGTCTTTCAAAGTGGCCTTCTGATTTTGAAAAAAAAAAGTGATGGTGGAAAGTCTTTAATTGTTTCCAACTTTAGAGGAAAAATGTATACATTGTGAAATGAAATATAGAAAATAGGATCACTTCATTAAGGATTTTAACTTTAATTTACATAATTGTAAAATTAAATACTAGCACATCCATTACTCAATTCTAAAGAATAACATAAAATAAGATGTAACTGGAAAGAAAAATCATACTCAACAAATTCTAGAATCACTTGAAAGCTTTATTCATATCCACATGAAGTTCCAAAAATACTAAATAATTAAGCTTCTGAGGTCCAAACACTCAGAACCTCACCTCTCCTTCTAAATTAACTTTTATATAAAATTTCAGAAAAGAACCGCTACAAAACTTTCATCTACCAAAATTGATAACCTCCTAAGTACTTTGGAACTAATCGTTCCTTCGATCATCACATTTTGAAAAACAAAACAAAAATACAATGTCTGAAAATGTTTAAAAGTGGATGAATGTTGTGGACAATGAGATGGCGGAACGACTACACAAACCCATGCTCGTGTGTTGACGTAATATGGGGGCAGACTCTTGTATGAAAGAAAATCCAATGGAGTCCCCCCGCAACCATTTTGAGCCGTCAATTTGTGGTCAAAAGAGATTGCGACGGGTCTATGCGGAGGCACTCGGAGGGCTAACTGTCAGGGCACGTTGTGCCGTCGGGTTGCTCTGTCCGTTGGGTCCCGATCCCATTTTCCATTCTGCCCAAAAACATAATATATATTTAATACTTTGAACTTTATTGCTGACAAATTTGATATAGGGACCCACCTACTTAAGAACTTAAGTCTGCATTAAAATTTAATTAGTGCAGCTCAATCCACTGTAACATACTAATCAAAATCAAAATCAAAATACTTTTGCCTTGTAATTTTCTTTCTCTTTTGATTGTTTTTTTATACATACACTTTATTTTGAACACAGAGAAAAGTAAAATGGGCTACACCAATATGCATCTTCCGACTCTGAGTCAAAACCCGACAAGGGGAATGACAAAGGGAAGCAAATTATTGTTGAGGAGCCCAGCTCCACCGTTGCCACCACCAAGATCCAGAAGGAGGAACCTGAAGACCCAAAGAAGGGGGGGTGCCTCTTCCATTCCCAGATGTGGGTGAAGGGTCCCCCGATGCAGTTCATTTTTGACAACAGGAGCCAAGCGGACCTCATTTCTACAGAGGTCGTGAAGTGGCCTGCTGACCATAGCACACCCACAACCGCACACCATCGAGTGGCTTCAACAAATCTTATTCATTCTTTTACCTACACTATTTTGCTGAGGATTATATGGAGCAATGATTTGATGTTGAATCTCATGTTGGAAAAGACAGTTTTCAAATTCTTTAGAAGTATATTCTTTTCCATTATTAGTACAAAGAGATTCAATATGTGATTGTGCATAATTTTCAATCCATACATGAAAAATGTTGAAAGTTCCAAAATCTTGTGATTTGCTTTTCAACAAATATACCCAACACATCATAGTGTAATGATCAATAAAATTCATCATATATATATCGCCATTTTCAGAAGGAATATACATAGGGCCACACTAATCAAAATGAATCAGTGAAATTTTTCTAGTGCTCTCAAAGTATACTCATGAAATGGTTGTTTGCTATGTTTTCTTAGGATACAGGCATCACATTGCTTCAGTTTCCTACGAATAGTTGGCAAACCATAAACACCTTTATTTTTCAGCAAACGATGACTATCATAATTAAGATGTCCAAATATTGCATGGCATAGAAGACTGGATGGAAATTTACCTTTATTGTATTGAGAAAGGTATGTGCAGTTTTTTGCATGCGCATATTTTCCTTCCTTGCAAGTAGTTCCACCCGTGTTGTTTATACTCTAGTCATGACAAAACTATGTTGTCAGATGTCTTCCTTATATTTACTTTGCCATAAAACATATGAATAGAGAAACCTTGCTGACAAATGTGAAAAAGGGACAACATATTTCTTTTCACCTCTGGAAATTATAGTACACCATGTATAAGAAAATTAGTAAGTCCAGACAATCTAAGCCTGATGGTGCCAAGTCCAAATGGCTTGAGACTTGACTTGTCTACAAAATGCACTGCTCCATGTACATCATCATTGAGGTCCTCAAAGAATTATTTCCAAAAACTCATATGGAAGGTTGCATTTGTATCAAGTACCCATGCATCTCTCCAAAAAGAAAATGAAGTATGAAACAATTCTTTGTTTGCTTTGATATTGCAATGAACAACAATGTAATATGCAGATTAAAGTGCTTTGTCTTTTGCGAGATTTGGTGCTTTACCTCTATCTTCTTTACGTTTTTGTTTAATCCTTTCCTAGGGAATTCTACATGTGGATGCATCATGTCCATCTATGTCGCATCAAATGTAGTGAAGATCATATATTTCTTCTTGATGGTGTTTACCCCCTCACCTATGAAATTCTTCCTTCCACGTCCTCTTCTATTTCTTAGTCTTTTACGAGAATCATTTGATTGATTCTTCCATGTATGAGCAAGGAAAATTTATTCTTCAAAATATTGATTTATTGTATTCATTTTTCCTAAAATATGTTTCTCATTACAAAAGATTCTCCGTAGGAGAGTCAAATGTAATGGACTCGAGTTGCTCGCTATCTTGTAGGAATTCAAGATAAATGGAGAATGTAGGATAGAGGACCTTGACAAAGGCTATGAGAGGAAATCCCATTTTAACTCTAGTGGCATCTACATCATGAATTATGACTCTAATTTTAGAGGCTAGGGCTAGGGGTTTATCATCTTTCAACTCAAGGTTGAAGAGTTTGATCATCAACTATGAAACTTCTAATTCCGAGTGTGAGTCATATATATCTTTCAATTTCTTCAATGCACCATAAGAATTTATCAATGAATTTATATGATGACTCACCTCTTCACTCATAGAAGCATCAAATAGGGAATATTCTTTATTTCCCTTGTTCTCCCAAATATCTAGCTCTTTATCCAATGTGGGCTTGACAGGTGCATTGTTATCTTCTCCTTCACATATACCTCTCCATGAATCATTAAAAATGATGGTATGCTTGATCTTTATTCACCATGTATTGTTCTATTCATCACATACACGCTGATCCTAGGGCTAGGAAAAATTTAGGGTTTCCCCCTATCTTCCCAGTGTGTTTGGACCCCTTAGAAAGTCTGACAATTTTGAATTATCTTTTGCCATTGTATATAGTTTATTTGTGTTTTTTGAATGGTTGATTTTGTCTCTTTGACTTATTTGTGGTTAGAGTGAAGTTTAAACATTCCCTAGGTATTCTAGTCAATTTCCTTTGCTTGTCATTTGTGTTTATCATCAGAGAGTTCATAAGCTCTACTTTAGAGTTCTATTCCAGTCAGTTCAAACATTGGCTTGTTTAGAAGTTGTTTTCATTTGCGTTGGTCGTCATCGCACTTAGATATCACCTTCAATTAATTGTCAAACATAAGATAGCGATTGTTTGATTCACAAGTTTTTTAGAGGGTGTCTTATTTAGTTCCTGAATTCAAAAGAGCAAATTAAAAGTGATTTTCATCTTGACGTTTGAATTTGGTTTGTTTTTTCATCGTTTTGAAAAAGAGTGTAAGTGATTTTCATTCATGCCTTTTTTAGCGATCTTGTTTTCCATTCGATAGAAAGAAAAGTGAAAAGGATTATTTTGCATTTCTTTGTTCATTTGGTTGATTTTACTTTAGTTCATTGATTGCATTTTCATTTTGAGCTTTCAAAGTAAAATAAAAACAAAAAATTGTTATGCATCTTAGTGAAAAGAGAAGCAATTCATTTTTTCAATAAGTTTGCATTATGGGGAATAGTAAAAGTGATTTTGATCTTTAAAAGCAACATTTCAATAGTTTTGAACTAGTTGGGGGGCATCATTATTTGTTGCATTACTTGCACTCTTGTTTGCGCTTCTTCCCTCATTAATTTATAATTCATCGAAATGGAAATAATCTATTTTAGCATTTAGCTGCATTACAGGGTTCATGTGTCATCAATATTTAGCCTTAAACTGAGAATTAACTGAAGTTCAACTTTAAAATTTATCCAATTAACCTTAAGGAGCAATTGAAATTAACGAAAACATTTAGAGGTCTAGGCTAGAGATGTGTTTTGGCGTCATTAAATGTAGGAGTTTTCGCTAACAGTTTTTGTTACATTCTGGGGGTGAAACCCCATCCCAAATATGGAAGTATATAGGACTATGCTCCACATATGAAAAGTATAAGGGGACACTCTCATCATACAGTTACACATTAGATAGCACTACTACGAACTGGACTCCCACGTATCGTTGAGTATATATGGGGAGTCACCACTAGGTTGAAAGCCTGCCATAGGTAACCGAGTCGACTGCCTTGTAGACGTGATACACCGAACACAACATTCAGGGAGACTGGTTGTAGTATGTCAAGTCCTTGGTAATTTTTTCTAGCATTTATCACGAAGGTGTATATTTCCATTCACGGATACTTGGTTATCCTTTATGCCTAATCCACCCTTTTTGATTTATTTTTTGTTTAATTTCTAAAATTTACTGCCCACAGAATAACATTTTACCTGTGCAAATCTAAAGCATCCCAATAAGGTAAACTTAGATAGTTACCATGAAATCTAAAGCATCCCAATATAACATTTAATCACATAAAAGGTAAACCTTTCTTCTTACTCCATGAAGGCTATTTTTAATGGACATTTCACTTTAAAATTCCAGAGAGCACTTTAAATCCCAATTCTTCTTTCATCTTTAAAACATCTTTTAAACCTAGACAACGTGTGTGCCTAGTTGATGCTAAAGGTAATCATATTGTGGAAATGCAAGAGTGTTGGAAGCCAGACTATGAATTTAGATTTGATATGGCACACAAAGATTCAGTTTGGTTTGAAGGAACTAAATTAGTCACAAAGATATAGCATATGTGTCAAGCGGTTGAACAAATCAAGTGTTGAAAACAAGTGTTTATTTTGAAGACAACAACCGAGTCCAGCTAGTGAAAAAGAGGGACGTCTGAGGACAAAGTGAAGGCTATAATTTCAACAACAAGCTTAAATGAGAGGACTACAGAAAGAAGAAAATTTTAGGCGGGTGGAAAGCATTATATGCTCTTCAAAACAGATGTAGAGAGACAAAGTTATGGGATTGGAAAACGATTAAAGTGTTTTTTGGACTCCTAGTTTGTCCAATGTTGCTATATGAGCGTGAATTGTGTGCTAGCAACACCCCCGCCTCAAAATTGAAGCAAATTGAGAAAATCCCAAAACGCTTGATCATGAGCAAGTTCAAAATAAAAGTTCGGTTCCTTATGAGATAATGTTGAGTGAAACAGGTGCAACTCCCATCGAAGCAATTGTTATGGTGCGACTCATAAGATATCTAAAAAGAATTGAGCAAATGGGAGTAGGTAGATGGTCTAATATAATCTTCAATGAAGGTGGCTATGAAAGGAAGAAAACGTGGATGAGACAAAACTACACATGGAAGCAAAAATGGAATATCTACCTCAATGTCTGTCCCACAAATAACAAGGAGCTAAATAATTTTGTTATGGAGAAGTTCCGTAAACATGTACGGGGAAAAGAGTTGGGTAGAAAGAAGAAATACTACGTTGAGGAATTCAACCCTACGTGTGATCTCCAACAAAAAGAGTACATTTGAGCTAACATTTCGTGGAGGGCGAAGGTTCTTATTGCTCAATTAAGAAGCAACTCGCATCAACTTCGGTGTGAAATAGGACGGTGGAAAAGGCCTTAAGAAGCCTGAGAAGAATGAGTTTGTACATTTTGCACGTTTGAGGCTATGGTGGAATCGGAAAAACATTTCATTTTGGAATGTGATGCGTTCCGAGACATCAGAGAAAGTTATAGAAATATGTTAGCATTGGTTCCTTGACATTGTCTTTTTAGTAAAAAAAATGTTATAAGATTGAGCCAACTAATTATCAATTTGAATAAGAAAAAAAATTGAATTAAAAAAACTAAAAACAAAAAATTAATAATCCCATAAACTCTTTTAATATGGTAAATATTAAAATATCATTTGATTTTCATTTGATTTCATTATACCTTATTTTTCAACCCAACATAGAGAAACTAATGAGTTTTTATTGTCACAAAAAAAACTACTTAAAGATAAATTATAAATACATGATAAACATGCTAATATATCATATAAAATGGTTGTTGTTAGAAAGCTTCTGTAACTGGCAGGTATTCAATTCTCACTTCATTCGCGCACCTCGGATATCTCTGAAATCCCCTTAAAGCTAAAAAATTATAGCCAGAAATTTAGGATTCAAAAGGACACAAGTCTTTTGGGAAGAAAGTAGGGAAAAAATAGTTGCTTCTGATTGCATCCCTTCACGTTGCAACAATTTGAGCCATCTGCTTCCACTATTACTTCTAATATTCAGATCAGCAGAGGTGAACCCATGGTTACAGTTAGATATAGATAAAGAATTAAGACATCAACCCATAGTTACAGTTGCATATATATAAAGAAATAAGAAAGAACCACATGAAAGTAATCAGGAATTTTCCAAGTGCAAATAACAGAGGGATTCTAAAACTTATTCTTCCCTATAAACCCTAAACCTCGCAGAGGGTTTCGTAGTTCCCTTACAAATTGTGGCCGAAGGAGAACGGCATGACGGCATTATCCTCTCAAACCTTCAAGTAGCCTGTTAAGTAAGTTCACTCATTCTATCCTTCAGCCTTGATGACAATATTACATTTTCAGTAAATGCAAAATAGTTTTGCACTGCAATGTTAACTTATTGCATTTTCCATAACTTATGTATTGAATCTTAAATCCGCGTTTAACGCTACCCATTTCAATTTGCCGGTCAAAAACAATGTTTACTGATAATGCAAGACAAGCTTGTATTGCAATTTTTAACTTTTTCAACCTGTTGGGCAAAAGCATATTTTTGTTTTTATTCATTCACGAAACACAGAGGGTTTGAGTTGAACAAAGCCATGAATGATAACCTTGGAGCAGGGCGAGGCGACTGAAGCGAAATCCTCTCGAAGTGATGGCCACCATCAGAGACATAGAAGACATTATCACCAAAATTACTTCAGACAAGGCTAAAATTCGAGAGGTAAATATTCACCGCGGAAGTATTTAACATTGTACTTATTAAAGTTCATTTCAATGAAATTGAAGCCTGGAATGGAACTGAAATGCAAGTTAATTTTTGTAATATAGGAGGGAATTAAGTTGTTAAACAGCTATTTAGAGGGAGGGAGCTGCAAAAGCTTCTGCACATTGCTTGATCGGCAGACTGTGAAGCTTCGGCCGCACGAGAGACCACGCTGTAAGTTTTAGCATTAATTATGAATATTAAGTTTATTTTTTATTTTAGAAAAAGCTTGCTTTTTCTGTTGATACAAACAGTAAAGAGTTATAAGCCTGGCTGCCACAAGATAATGTCATTGCTTCGTCGAGTTGGATTAACGCCATACGATGTTATGGTAAAACCAATGGGCTTGGCAAGCCATCAATTCACTTAAAAATATGGCCATGATTGCGTCTGTTTGAGTATAATATTTTTGACTGCACATCTTTATGGAGCTGAATCAAACAATTGCTCTAGTGACTTGTATTTTTTCACATAATTATCACATGGTAACATTTAATAGCCTTTTGCAGTATAACGTAATGGGATTTTTTTTGTGTGGAGTATTGTGGGATCCATAACTTGGGCATCTAGGCGACGATTACTTTCTGGTGCCATGGTTTGCTCAATTGTACTACATATCTATAACCATCTAATTATTTGATGGCTTGATGCAGTAATAAAATTCAGAGTCAAACTAAGGCTGCATTTTGAATGCAAGCATTACATGTCTGTGCTATTGAATGTTGAACAAATTGCACCCTCTGCTGGTGTTAAGTAACTGCCCACAATTATGAGTCCTATCACATTCACTTGCACACAATATCTTGATTGGTTGTGAACTTTTGACCATTGTTTGTAAACATGAAAACTTCACCGCTACAATCTGCTATGCACGTTGGCACTCTATTGCAATGTTATCAGAACCAGAACCAAAAATAAAACCTGTCAACCAAGACAAATATGAAATATTAAAATCACTCTATTGCAATGTTATCAGAACGAGAACCAAAAATAAAACCTGTCAACCAAGACAAATATGAAATATTAAAATCTTGACAAATACACACACACATCTATGTAAATCCAAACCATTAGACACAAAATCTGCGAAGTTTTCTTATGTATATAGTATGTAAGTGTGAATATAACAAAATAGCACTGATTGCAATACATATTTGAAATAAAAAACACAATCATTGAGGCTATAAATGGTCTTGATTCTTTCGAGTTAAAAAAATAATCTTACTACCCTATACAATCAAATTATCCCAATCTAGATCATCTATTCTTGACATGGCTATGTCTGGGAAGCGGTCCGAATTAGCCTAAGAAGCACTCAGAATCAACTCAAGAATAATGCTAAGCAACATTCATCGCTGAAAATGTCAGAGTTTTCACAAGCTCACACATGCAGGATGAGAAGCAAAGAAGCACTCAGAATCAACTCAAGAATAATGCCAATCAACATTCATTGCTGAAAATGTCAGAGTTTTCACAAGCTCACACATGCAGGATGAGAAGCATGTGAGGCAAATAGAGGGGGGTATCATTATATAGTTCAGGTTAGGTTCAGGGTTTTTTTGTTGTTTTTAGTTTTCTTGTGGGTGGGTTGTGAGAGTGTGGAATTGGTCAGAACTGATTGTTTTTGGATAGGTTCCAGCCAGTTGGGGATAGAATTGGTCAAAACCAATTTGAAATTGTTTTGACTGGAAAACCCTCGATCCAGTTTGGTTCAATCGGTTCTGATAACATTGCTCTATTGATAACGATGTAAGGAGTATTGGACAAAACATGATGCCGTCTTTTGAATGTGAACTTGAAGTGAATGCAATTTATTCATGATATTTACATTATTATTTTATTGTGGCACTGCTTTTCCTTCTATGGTGCTTCTTATTGTTTGGAATACCTCTAGACTATTTTTCATTACTTGGATGCTTTATGCTAACCTGCCCATGATTAGAGCATTGCGTATTTAACCAACTCCATCTTTACTGCAATATTTGAAATGCTTATTTGTTTGTTTGTGGTGGTGCACTATCGTTCTTCTTTATTGAATCATCTTCTTTGACTTTGCAATAACTTTTCCACCATGTGTTAGAGTTTTGAATGATTCGATTCTAGTGGCTTAAAATCTTTTTCCCCAAACCAGTGACCTTCATTGATTTACTATAAAATATTATAAAGTGAATCCAAGGAATTTGTCATATTTGTAGACAATGGTAGGAATTCATGCACAATTAATGCATATAATAAACATTTGATATGGTGGTCTGCATAGTTAAATAGCTTCATGTCCTGAAGTACCAGAAATAAAGAATGGAAACAATAGGAAAAGGGTATGTCAAGTGTCCAAAAAGTGTTGGAAACTTGGAGGAGACATTTTAGGAAACCATAGGAAATGGGGGAAACGTTAGGAAACAATTTTTGGAATGAAGAAAAATGTTCGAGTAAAATTTGCAAAAAAAAAAAAAAATCCCAAAAAGAGCTCTTTTCTCTAGTGCTCTACTGCTCTTTCTTGAAAGATCGTAAGTCTTTGTTAATCTCACTCAACTATGATCCTTTTAGATGTTATCCTTAACAATTCAAAAATCGAGACTTTATAAGTAATAACAACTAAAATTCAATTAGAAGGTTCTCCAACGCTTGTCAAACTTTACATTCAGTAGGTGTTGAACTTCTCTAACACTTGTCTAGCTTTTGCAAAAGGTTTTTGCACTTCTCTATTAATAACAATTATACTGCTTAACTCATTATAGATATATCCTATATCTATAGGACTAGTTGGTGGAGATGGCAACTGATAATTCATAGTTATAGTTTGCTATTTCATGTTAAGGTAGTAGAAGTGGCAGTGATTTGCTATTTCCTGTTCTAGTTTGAAGTTATTTTTATTTGAACATAGGTTTATTTTTTTATTTTATTTTATTTCGACCGAGTCAATGTTTACAGGGCATTACAACATCTATACCATACTGGGTTGGAGCATATGATTTTGGGGGGTGGAAAAGGGCATGTAGGAAATCACTGCCTATGCAGTGGCAGTTTCATAGCTTTTTTCCAATTTGATTGGTAAGTTGGCGAAAGGGAAAAGTTGGCAACTTTGAGAAGGAAAGGTCCTTCTTGATTCAACATTTAATTTTCGTGACAGGGATTGGTTAGAAGGGTGCCTATGGGTATGTTTCTTGTTCCCTCACTCAATAACAACACAAGTCCTAGCATAAGAAGGCCTTTGAGGAGGATGGCCTAAATGTTGAAGGATTCTAATACTATGATTGGGGTATTGAGGTGGAGATGTAAATTTTTAAAATCGATGCTTTTGCCAAATGGTTGGCTAACCTTATTGAATTGTATTGTAAAACCTTATTTAAGATATGGTTGAAAAACAAGTTTAGATTCAAAAGAACAAACAGTAAGTTTAAGCATTAGGTGCAATAAGCTACCTCCAATTGTGTAGGTGAATGCTATAAATGGCAAAGTGATGAAATGTGAACCTATAGGTGAGGGGTCTTCCAAAGTCTGAACATTCCATAAAAATAGTCATGAGATTGGCCTGCACTAAAGTTAGGCGGATGAGAGATGTCCCTAAACAAGTGGTGGAGCATCAATCCTTAATTGATTAAACAAGACAGTCACTCCAATTGGTCCATGATTTGCATTGCACCTTGTTCTTTTGCAAAAAGTTATCTGAATTGGAACTGGAATTCCCAAAATTATGAATAAGACTAGAATTGGCCAGAAAACTCGATTCAAAATCTTTCACTAAAAAACACATACAATTTTCAAATTTTAATCTGTACACGCACAGACATCAATGTTAGTTCAAACCATTAGACGACAAATATGTGAAGTATGTTTTTGGATATAGCATGTAAGGATGAATATAGCAAAATGCATTTTAGATATAAGATCTGCACTACATATAATTGAAGGTTTGAATGAAAATGTAGAAACTTTCAAGGGTTAAGCTTTAATAGATCTTAAGAAATTTTGTATCTCTCCTAGAGGCTTTTTGGATATTAACCCCATGAATTTTCAGCCTTAGGGCTATTATAAGATATGATAAAACAACAGTAACATTGGACAATTTTCCACTTCTTAACAACCCCAGGGCCCAACCAACAAGGCAATCTAGGAGAAAAAGATACCAAATGTGTACCAACAAGTTTCACTCCTTTGGCAACTTTATCATGCATAAACCAGATCTCGAAATCAATTTATGATAGCCATGATTACAATAGTAAATCTGCCCTTTCTCCATCAATATTAATTTTAAAACCCTAAACAATTTCAGCCTTAACTTATGTCAAATTAGCAAGATATACAATTGCTGGAGTTACCAAATCATGAGGATAATGATAGCTGAAAACCATTTATTTAATAAGACAATTTTGGACAATTTGAAAACTTCATATATATGCATAAAGATGAAATACATGTACATACCATAGCCTCATCTTGTTGGAAAATATAACTAGTTTCAGTCTTCATAATTGTCATTGTACTCATGTCAATATGTATATCTTATGTTACAAGAAAAAGAAGAAAGAAAAATATTATTTTTAATGATGGGTTTCATGCCCCACTTTGATGGTCATCTAGGTCAAGCATGTTCTTCATGCTTCTAGGGTTTGTCATATCAAAACATTAATTTTCTTGAGTCAAAAGAGTCCTTATCATTTGTATAAGACCCTATTGGGTAAGTTGTAACATGAAAAACATATTAATTATGAGTCTAGAAATTCCTATAACTCTCCTAGCACAAGTCGGCCTAAAGAAGGGTATTTGACCTCATGGAAAGCCTATAAATAGAAGCAGATTCAACCTCATTTAGTCACCAATTCGATCTCTTAAGAAGAAGTTCGATTTGAAGCTGGGAACAAGGAGGAAGCAAGAGAGAAGGTCAAGGAAGCAAGGAGAAATCAAGAAGAAGGAAGAAAGTCTGTTTTTTGGGCCTGATTCTCTCACACATGCGGAGGGAACTAGGGTTTTTGCAGCTACTACAGGGCCGAAAATTACAGGTTGAATCTGGGGGCTAAAGTTGAAGCAGGATTGATTCTTGTTGTCTTGGTTGATCTTCGACTTAATTGGAAGGGATTTTTGGAGGGATGACTTGGTGCTTGGAGGAGGACTTGGTCTAGGGTTTTCGGTCTTGGTTTTCTCATTTGAAGCAGATTCTATAAGAAGAGAAGCGATTCTTTCTAGGTTTTCCCCTTGGAGGGGTTTTGCCTTGGTTTGGAGCTTACTTCTTGTGTCCATTGTCTTTATTGTTATTGCTCTTGATAATTGTTTGATGCAAATATATAATAAAGAAACATAAGAAGATACCTACAATTCACAAGCAATTATTAAGGTTAAGGAGAATTTGAATTAATAGCTGCCCTACTACATTCTTCAACAATCCCAAGGCTAGTACAAACCTCTATCTCTCCAAAGACACTAACCAAGGAAAACCAAGAGACCTCTAACCAACACCAAGGAGATCCAACAAGCAGGCATCACACTAGCAAGTCCTCTAAGGCAAGACGTATCCTCTTCTCCACTCCTCATCAAGTACAATATATAGTTAAGAGAGAAAGGTGTTGGGATTTTGAATGAAGAGAAAATTTGTGGGAAAAGTGATTGCTCGTATTATCTTAAATTTAAAGTTTGATGAAGAATGGATAAAAAGGTGATTGGATCCCTCTTGAAGTCAATCTAGGAATTGAGGACCAAATGGCAAGTTGATGTTTTTTCCATTTTGGATATTTGATTGAACAATGTTGTAAATTTAGATGGTGAATTATAAAGTGTTTGCGCCATCATGTTTTGAGGTTGACATTGAAGGATGAAAATAAGAAATCAATGTAGGGAGACATGCTATATTCAAGTCAACGATGCAGTAATTAAGGCTGACAAAAAATATATTGATATGTAGGAGATTCTTGCCACCTATTATGGGGGATATTTAAGGACTTTGCAATAGCAACATTGAGAATTGAGGAAGACAAGAAGTAATCTCATCATTAACTTTCACATTTTTCCTCTTACCCGAAAGGTAATGTTATCCACCAAAAGTGGGTGACCCTATAAGAGAATTTTTCTCCTAGGCATCTCTTCAGCCCACAACCAGTAGCCCCTGATAGCCACTAATGTAGTCGATGTATTATGCCATTTGATCTACACTCCCTAAATTAGTCGTATGCCCCCTCACCCATCTGTTAAGAGCATATGTTCGAAGGTGGGCAATCCAATCCATAATGCATGCTTTTCATTGTGCAGTCAGGTGTTTATGCTTTTTTTTCATTGGGCATTTTGGGCATGGATTATTGGGTGGCCTAGAAGAAGGGTTTTGACTGTTGATTTTTGGTAGCGTCAGATGTGCTCTAAGTCTCAAAGTTTGTGGAGAGGCTTAGGCATTGGTGTTCCAAAGAACCCAGAAACCGTTTGTGAAAATTCCACTCGGATTATGTTTTATTGTAAAAATTAATTATTTTAATGGGGACCCTAAGTCTAAACTTAGGGAAACTAAATAATTAAAAGATATTAATAAAACAGAGTGAGAATGATCTAGAAAGCGCAGATCAAGTCAAGTTATAATCTTAGTCGTTGATTAGAGATCTAATCTCGACCGTTGATATCTCAACGAGAAGAGTATAAAGGAAGGCTTGAGGGCCATTTGGAAGGACACATCGAGTGAATCAAGTGATCAAATTCTTCTGATGGAGCAAGTGCTCAGACAAAGATCAGATCTAAGTGATTCTAGTTGTAGTGAGGGTTAAAGATAGTTATTGGTCAGAGGATCTTCTCCAGGACCAAGGATACATAGCAGAGAGGCAGCAAAATGTTGAAATTTGGTTACCGGAGGACAGGTGGTTCCCTAAGGCTTTGATCTTTTTGGCCTAGGGAAAAGTGTCCAAAAAATTTTAATTTTTCTCCTAAAGTGACTTTATAAGTGATAAAGTCAAATCTAATTTAAAAGTGACTTTAAGTGATAAAGTTACTAAAGTCTAATTTTAAAGTGATTTTAATAAAGTCAATGTGAAATTAGAAAGGAAAAGTGACTTTGGAAATAAATGACTAAGTGTGTCTTTATTAAAGTGGGGTGAATTAAAAAATAGAAAGTGAGATTTAAATGAGCATTTAATCTCAGCCCTAGATCTGAAGCTATCTCAGCCATTAGATTTAGGGATTCCCCAAAAGTCACTTAGGGTTAGGTTAAAGGAGGAAAATGAGGGAAAAGGTCATTCATTCTTTCATGAGCAGATTGAGAGGGGAGGAGAGAAAGCAAAGGAGAAATTTCTGAGCAGTGAGGAGAAGGAGGGCAGCTGATAGAGACTTCAGCAAATCCGTACAACAGCAAAGAGGCATGGTTCCCAAGGCAGAAATCTGTACAGTAGGAGGTTGGCACAATTTTCGAGGAAAACCGTACAACAGCTTCATCACAATTTTTGGGCAGATTCTGGGCACGCAAATCGAGGAGAGAGACTGCTGGTTGGTGGCACAAATTTCGAGAAATCCGTACAGCAGCCGTACAACAGCTTTGGCATAGATTTTGAGGCAGAAAAGGGCACGAAAATCGAGGAGAGAGACTGCTGTGTATTCCATACAGTCCGTACAACAGTATGACCATACAACTGGGCACATATTTCGAGAAAGTCAATTTAGCGTTTAATGCTGTAAATTTTCTGTTTTGAGTTTTTCCTGTTTGGCACGTTTTCCAAGGCGGGGTAGAAGCACATAAATCGAGATAAGTACATTTATTAAGTTGCTGGAATTTTTGCTGTAAATTCTGTCTCACTGTAAAAGCATTTATCAGAAATAAGGAGGAGCTTTCGAACTGATTTTCTGCAAGATTTGTAGGGGGTTTTTCCAGGGTCACATTGACCAAAAATCATCGTGTCTATTTTTTGTGTGTGGCTGACTTATTTTGCTGAGTTTTATTTCTGCAATTTCCAGCATTTGAAAATTTCCAGAATCTGTGTTTTCAGAAAATATTTATTTTTCAGCTTGTTGAATGTATGGCTATGAGAATGGGCATTTAACTATTTGGAGAAATAAGAAGAAATTGAAAACCGGGGTGGGAAAAAGAAATTTCTACACAAAACCAACAAAGGAAGCGACGCAGCCTCTAGAGGGTGTGACGTAGGCCCCATAAGGGGTGACACATGCCCACGTAGAGGCTGCGCAGTGTTTTCGTGAGATAGTCCGAGATTTGTTAGGAGATCAGGGTTTTGAGCCGAGAGGGCTGGAACTCGACTTTCCGTGGAGCAGATCGATCCCAGAGAGGAGGTGACGCAGTCCATAGAGGTCCCCACGCATGCTTATGTAGCTACTGCGCAGAGGCAGTGCAAAGGGTGATGGGGTTTCATTAGTTCAGCTACCGAATCAGCTGGGACTTGTAGTGTGAGGTAAAACTCACTATATTTTTGTTTGCCGTGATTTCTCTGTACTGGATAGCCAACAAGGCATCCAGAGATTGTATTTAGAAACTGCTGCTTAATAATAACAAACCCTCAGATTTGCTGCACCGGTTCTCCCGCATTGGGTTTTTCCGGGGACTTAGTCCAAAACAAAGGTGTCCTATGTGTGATTTGTTCCTTGCTCAGTTTCCTGGTTTCAGAATCATAAAGTATTAAGTGTAGGCTGCTTCAGTAACTTCAATAATTCATTAAGAACGCTGAATTAATTCTGTAATGTAATTTACAAAATAGGAGAAGTAAATTCAGCTAGCTGCAGTAGGATTCTTGAGATTGTTAGATCTAGGAATTTTGACTTTGACTGGGGTCTTGTTCCCTCACCTTAAATCAGGGTTTAATCCTCAACCCTAGTCCCATGGGATCTCCCTTATTGGCCTATGGCTCAAGGAAGGGCACTACTTGGGAGACCCCTATTTTGGTAGGTTTGTCCCATTTTCCCGTTTCACATTTTATAAAACACATTAAAAAATAAAACACATTGATTCATAAATGAAATACTGTGTTGGTTGACTTAGATTAATCATTCTGGAATCTAAATAATACTAAGCAAGATAGTGGATACTGAAGTTTGAAATAATAAATTGAAATTACTCAAAAATAGTAAAGAGCGATGAGTCAACTATTTGATTTGAGGTCATCAGTGTTTAGAGTCGAGACTCAAAAGTTAAAATTGAAATTAACAATGTACAATGAATACCAAAAATAAATTGAGCATCAAGGAGTCAATCCCATTAACTGGTCCTCTACATCCATCTACTGCATGAAGTTTGAACTTTGCATGTGAATATGTGATAGAGATAGGTTTATCTTTAGAAGGCTTTATGCCTTCATTTTTTTATCTTTTATCTTCCCAAAAAGGGGCATGGGGAAACATTTCCTCAGCACCCTCAAGTCCCTAGAGAGTGGAAAGGGGGGGAGGGGTGCTATTATTGGAGGGGCACATTGTTAATTTTAGTTAACCATGGTATGTTCCATGCTTAGAGCAATTTACTTCAATATTTCTTATTAGCCCAATTCAATTTCCAGCTATGCAATCACATTAACATTGACAATAAATGCTGATAGAACATAAATAAATCGACAGAAGACAAGCCAAGACAAGAGACAATAATTTGGTGGATGTTAGGGAAAAACCCCAATTCGGGGAAAACCCTTTGCTCAAATCTTCTTATTATTCTTCAAATTCAGCAGAGAGAGAAAGTACAATTTACAACAGTCAATAGGATGCCCTAGCCAACAAAGTCAACACTGGTCAAACCAGCAAAAAGTCTCCCAATGGAGCTCGGTCAAAGCCAGTCAAACTCGGCCTCTTCAAATAGTCAAAGTCACCCAAAACAGTTCACAATACCTCCGTCAAACGCAGTCAATGCAAGCAGTCAAATCGGCTCCCTTCACCTCGATTTCTATGCTACCAAATTCGGCCTCCCAAAAATGCAGATTGTCCAAAAGATCGAAGTCAAACAGCCAAGGTTGACCCAAATTCAAAATCAATGCTGCACAAAAACCCTTAACACAGTCTGAAATTTCTAGCTTGTCCTTCACACATGCGGAGGAGAGAGAAAGGCCTCTTAGGCTGTGTGAACCAATTAGATGAGAGAGAATGTATGAGCTGAGTTAATGATGAAATGAGGTTTATGTCTCTCCCTTTTATATCCATTACTGAGGGTGTGTGACACATCTTTTGGGGCTTGTGAGCCTACATTACAATTCTGGCTGACCTTGACAAATTGCACGTGTGGAAAATAAATTCAAAATCCAACTTCTGCTCATCCAAAGAAGATGATCTTTAGATCAATCTTGCACCTCTCCGAAAGAGGAATGAACAAAAATATTATCTCCATCATATTAGCAGTGCAACATGGAGTTTGGCCCTAGTTGCCAAATTTGACACTCCCTCTCAACTAGGGAGATCTCCACCTGTCCATCCATCTGTCAACCTGTGCAATCTTGTCATCCAGTACCATCATGTACTATCATATATCATCCTGCAATCTTGTGTCATCCTGCTGTCTCTGTACTTTGCCGGCTCTGCTCTCATGTAGAAGAAATAATGAAGAAGATATGATCGAGAGTGAGTCACAAAGACCTTGCCACTCTCCACTGACCCGAAGTCAATTTAGAGGTAAAAACATCAACCAGACTTGATCCCAGATCGAGTTGTTGGACACAAACCATCCTAGAAATAGAGAGTACGACAATACACGATGTGTCCATCGGTAATGCTATGGTCTCTATCCTCATTTTCCAACTCATTGGCCAGATGAGAGGTTCTTCCCATGAGTCCCAGACTACATGGGTAGGATGTATGTGGGGCATAGATCAAAGAGAGGGTGAACCAACTGAATATCATGACGATGGGGAAATATCACACCAACAAGGTAAGGCGAAACTAGCCTCATGGTTGCTTATAGCTCCAAGCTACTATCCCCAAGCCCCCTGGAGCTCCCAGAGCTCATAGTCCAACTCAAGCGGGACCCTCATAATAGGGTCTGTCCACGATACCAAGCTTCTAACGGAAGGTTAAGAATTTAAACTTCCCAAGGGGCTTCGTGAGAATATCTACGAGTTGCTCATCAGTCCCAATGTGATTGAGCCTTACGATGCCTTGCTGTACCATGTCCCAGACAAAGTGGTACCAAATATCAATATGCTTGGATCGATCATGGAACATGACATTCTCAGAAAGACGAATCCCACTTTGGTTGTCGCAAAGGATCATGGTGATATCTATGATTTAACACATTCCCAAACAACTCACTGAAGAGCTTTCTCAACCAAACAGCTTCGCAATAGGCCATACTTGCTGCAATGTATTTGGGCTCGGTGGTGCTCAAAGCAACCGATTACTGCTTCCTGCTCATCGAGGAGATCGAAGCAGAACCTAAGGTGAAGCAACATCCATATGTGCTCTTACGATCCACCACACTGCCTGCCCAATCAACATCGGTATATCCATGGAGCCTCATACTCACGACAGTGTATCTCAACCCATGGTTGATTGTGCCCCGAAGATATCTAAAGTGATTCTTGGTACCAATCCAGTGAATGTGATGAGGCTTGCACCATGTATGGACTCAACGTGTTCACTGCAAAACATATGTTTGGACGTGAGTTCACTAAGAACATTAGGGTCCCCACGAGTTGACGATACTCGGCAGGATTTCCCAGATCGGTCCCAACAACACTTCCACACAACTTCTTAAAGTTGAGTTCCATCACAGTAGTCACAGACATGCAGTCCACCATCCCAAATCTCTCCAACAACTTCACAATATATTTTCCTTGAGAAAGGAATATCTCACGTGGCTTTTGCCAGACCTCAAGGCCTAGGAAGTAGTGCATCAGTCTTAGGTCCTTCATCTCGAACTCAGAAACTAGCTCCCTCTTACATTGATGAATAAGAGGGTCAACACCTGTCAGGAAGAGATCATCCACGTAGAGAACCAGAATGAGAGGTTTATCATTATCAACCTTAAAATAAAGGTTTGGATCAACATCACTTTGAGTAAAGCCCAACTTCATCAAGTAACTATCGATCCTCTCATACCAAGCCTTGGGGGCTTGCTTCAACCCATAGAGGGCTTTCTTCAACCTGCGTACATGTGTATCTCTATCTCGAACTTCGAACCCCAAAGGTTGTTTCACATGGACCTCTTCCTTGATTGAGCCATGTAAGAAGGCAGTGTTGACATCCATCTAATGTAGACTCCATCCTTGCGATGCAACAATGGCAATGATCGAACGAATGGTGGTGTAGCGGGCAATAGGTGCAAATATATCATCATAATCTATACCTTCCTTTTGAGAGAAGCCTCAGGCAACAAATCTTGCCTTGAATTTTTCAACACTTCCATCTGCTCCATGCTTGATCTTGAAGAGCCATTTCGAGGTGACAACAGATTTGTCTTTCGGTTTAGGGACTGTGAAAATTTCTGAATATTACTTTATGCAGAAACCCTACTGTTAAATCTGGTTATACTTCTCCTACTTAATCAAGTTATTAATGCTGAAAATCAAATTAATATCGAAGTAAACACATAACAGACTTTCACCGATTCAGATCTAAGCAAAGATACATGCACATAGACAAAGTGACACACAAGATTTTCTCAACTGTCCCTGGAAAAACCCAATGAGGGAAAACCGGTCTTCTGGCTGCTGGAGGGTTTATATTATTAAGTAGTTTCTGAATACAACAAATCTGGGTACCTTACTGGTTAACTCGACAGAGAAAAAATAGATCTGCAACAAACTTGTTGTTCTTGAGACAGAAAACTTGACTGATCCACACTCTTAAATGGGATTTACAGGATTCAGCCACTTTCTGCCTCTAGAAACCCCAGTGCTGCCCTTGAAGCCTCTGCGTCAACCTTGCTAGCCTTTGCGTGCCTCTGAGCTGGCCTGGAGAGGGCTGCGTAACCCTAGAATGGGTGACACAGTCCCTACGTTGCCCTGGATGGCCTTTGCTTAACACTGGAGGTCTCTTGCTGGTTCAGCGCTGCCTTTTCTGGGCCTGCGTAGTGGCTGAAGCCCTCTGCGCTGCGCAGCTGCTGCTGCCCTTTCTCCTCTGCACTGCTACTGGTTGTTGCCTCTCTGCCTCTCGCTGATTCTTGGCACTGGGATCAGATCATCCCCTTAGCCAATACTACCCCTCTCCGCAGCTGAAACACTTCTGAAAATTCTTAGCAAACCCGCCCTAGAATTTCAGCTTAGTCTCAGTGCTCTGCCTCCGTGTGTGTGTTCTCCAACTGACCCCAAGCCTTTCCTGTATACTTTCTCGTTGGGAAATCAACGACCATGATCTAATCTTGAATCAATGGCTAAGATTAAAAGAAAGCTTGATCCGTGTGACTTGAGTCATTTCCATCGCATGTTTTAATTAATTACCTTTAATATTTTAATTTTCCTAAGTTAGACTTAGGGTCCTTAATTAAAAATATTAATTAATTAATTATCTCCCAAACTGGATGGAATTTCCCAAATCCCTTTCTGGGTCTTGGAAATCTCATGTACTCTAGTCCCTCAACAAATTTTGGGAGCTAGAGCACATCCGATGCTACCCCAACACTCAAGAAAACTCAACACTCCCTCTTAGTAAGGAATGTGCTCTAGTACAACGCTGCTTCACCCCCGAAGCTTTGCACTGATCTTTGGTGTGGGTCTCTGCGTTGATGCTGGACCTGCTACCCTTCATCACTGTGCTGCTGCCGCCTATGACGTTGCCACTGTCACTGCCACATCTGTACTGCAGCTCCCTCTCAATCTACTGCACCGTGCTACCATATGCTGCACTGCAACTTCATTTGTTGAGAGAAACAATTGAAACTCCTGCCCAATCCTTGACAAACAAGTTAGTTGGGCTGCATCCTCATCACTGAAGCTCCATAGGCTACCGCTTTGTGCTGTCATATGAAGAATGATGCACAGCTACAGCTCTGCACTGTATAAGCAGACTCCCTTTGCGCTGCTGAAGTCACATCAGCCTTTGTGCTGAAATCTCCCATGTTGATGCTTCACTGTGCTGCCCCCCTGAAGCCTCTACGCTGCAGCAGCTTTGCTCTACGTAAGTCAGCTTGCACTGCACTGCTGAAGTCACATCAACTCCTCTGCGCTGTGCTGCCACGTTGTTGCTGCATTTGCACTGCGTTGCTCCCTTTAGCCTTTAGCTCCGCCTCTGCTTCATCCATGATTATCTGCACCAACTGCTCCACTTGTCCCGCTACTATCTTAAGGCTCATGTAGCTCGGATGTGATCCAAGAGATGAGCTGCTCAAGGATCCGACCACCACTCTGTAGCTGCTCTATATATCCATGTCGCCCCACTTTCGTGGTTCATGAGTGCTCATGGCTACGTCATCTTCTGAACCATTGTCCGCCACAGCCGCCTTGGAAGTGGAAGCTTCCTTGTCCTTCTTCTTCTAAGGACAATTGCTGGCGAAATGTCCTAGTTTGCCAGACTGGAAAAACTTGATCTTGGATAGATCACACTTCTTCTTCCCTTGCTGCCTTTTTTGATGCCAAGCTGCATCTTCTTCCTCTTCCTTCTTCACCTTACTTGATCCTGTGCTGTACTGCCTCTTGGTGAATCGGCTAAGTTCTTCTTGACGAAGGATTGCCCACATACTGTCCCAGTTGGGAAGGTCCGCTTTGCCCAAGACACTTTGGACAAAAGTTTCCCAGTCCTCTATGACTACATTGAGTGCAGTCCTTACCATCACATCATCCTTCACCTTTGCTCCCATGGCAGACAACTGATCTCTGATCGCTTGTAATATGAAAAGGAACGGCTCGATTTCTCCTCCCTTGGCCATCATGAATGACCGCAATTGATTCTCTAGAAGCATTCTCCTCTGGACAGATTTTCCCTCATATAGGGCAGATAAGGCTTTCCACATCTCCTGAGCCGTTTTCTTGTCGGCTATGTGTGGAACTATATGATCCTTAACCCCATCCATTATGAAGCGTTTGGCATGTGTCGCAGCTTCCTCATGCTTCGCTAGGAGAGCAACATTGGTTAGCATGGCCAAGACTTTTTCTGCATGGTCCCTTAGACCATATGCCTCCATGACTACCAGGATTCTGGCCTTCCAGACTGCAAAGTTGGACAGACCGTCCAACCTATCCTGATCATGTAGTCTGTGAGGTGCCATCTGCTAAGTAAATCTGTCGGAACTCCTCTTCTCTATGCTAGAGATTTGGATCTAGGGTCCGTGGCGAAACAGGCACCCTCTACTCCTTTTGACAACTGACCTCCTCTCTTGGAAGTTTGCCAAATCAAACGAATCAACTCTCTTTGATCTACAGATTTCTTTGGCTAGAAACCCTCTGAGAAGCTGTTCTCCTCCCTCCGTTTGTCACCTAGTGCTTAGGCTAGATTCTGAATCTTCAGAAATTCAACCCCACCAGCAACTTCTGAAGCTCTGTAGCACTACTTCCAGCACTCTGAAACAACAACGGCTTCAGATCTGCATCACCGTAGCCGCCCTCTGCGTGAGCAGACAGTCCTAACACTGTCTCTGCGCTTCCTCTGTGCAGTAAGTATGTGGGCCTGCGTGGAGACTGCGTCACTCTAGCCTCTGCATGGCTTTGCACCCTTTGCTACTGCGCTGGCCCTTCTGGTCTGACTTTTTGCGGCTGCTGCTGCTTTCTTTCTTGCTTTCTGCAACAAGGATTCTTCAGTCTCCTGCTAGATCTGCAATTGCTCTGATACCATGTGAAAATTTTTGAATATTACTTTATGTAGGAACCCTACTGTTAAATCTGGTTATACTTCTCCCACTTAATCAAGTTATTAATGCTGCAAATCAGATTAATATTGAAGTAAACACATAACAAACTTTCATCGATTTAGATCTAAGCAAATATACATGCACATAGACAAAGTGACATAAGATTTTCTAGGACAACTGTCCCCGGAAAAACTTAATGCGGGAAAACTGGTCTTCTGGCTGCTGGAGGGTTTATATTATTAAGTAGTTTCTGAATACAACAAATCTGGGCACCTTACTGGTTAACCTGACAGAGAAAAAATAGATCTGCACCAAACCTACTCTTCTGGAGACTGAAAACTTGACTGATCCACACCCTCAAACGGAATTTACAGGACTCAGCTACTTTCTACCTCTAGAAACCCCAGCGCTGCCCCTGAAGCCCCTGCGTTAGCCCTGCTAGCTTCTGCGTGCCTATGAGCTGGCCTGGAGAGGGCTGCATAACCCTAGACTAGGTGACGCAGTCCCTACACTGCCCTGGATGGCCTCTACGTAACCCTGGAGGTCTCCTGCTGGCTCAGCGCTGCACTTTCTGGGCCTGCGTAGTGGCTGAAGCCCTCTGTGCTGCGCAACTGCTGCTGCCCTTGCTCCTCTACGTTGCTCCTGGTTGCTGCCTCTCTGCTGTGAAAATTTCTGAATGTTACACTTATGGACAATTAGTCCTCGGAAAAAACCTAATGCAGGAAAACCAGTTTGCTGGCTGCTGAAGGGTTTTATTATTAAGAATTTTCTTAATACAGCAAATCTGGGAAACCCGACAGAGATAAAATAGATCTACAACTCACTGGCTGTTCTGAAGCCAAAATAATCACTGATCCACACCCTCAAATGGGATTTACAGGACTCAGCCAAAATTAGGCCCTAGAAACCCCAACACTGCCCCTGAAGCCCCTGCGTCCCTCAACGCTGGCTTGGAAAGGACTGCGTTACCCCAGACTGGGTGATGCAGTCTTTACGCTGCTCCTTAGGGTCTCTACGTAACCCCTGAGGGCTTCCAGCTGAATCACGCTGCCCTTGGAGGGACTGCGCAACACGGTTGCTGCCCTTTCTGCTGCTGCTCTCTTGCTTCTCTGCGCTGCCTCTCTGAGCTGATCTCTGCCTCTTGTTGATTCTAGACCCTGGGATCAGATCATCCCCTTGGTCTAAATTCCCCTCTCTGCAGCTGAAACATCTGAGAATTCCTAGCAAACCCGCCCTAGAATCTCAGCTTAGCTTCAGTGCTTTGCCTCCGTGTGTCTTTACAAATTGACCCCAAGCCTTTCCTTTATACTTTTATCGTTGGGAAACCAATGACCATGATCAAATCTTGAATCAACGGCTAAGATTAAAAGAAAGCTTGATCTGTTTGACTTAAGACAATTTCATCACATGTTTAATTTAATTAACTTTAATTATTTCATTTTCCTAAGTTTAGACTTAGGGAATACATTAAAATATTTAATTAATTAAATATCTCCCAAACCAGATGAAATTTCCCAAATCCCTTTCTGGGTCTTGTAGATCAAGTGTACTCTAGTCCCTCCACAAAAATTGGGAGCTAGAGCACAACTGATGCTACCCAAATACACAAGATCTCAACACTCCCTCTTAGCATCAGGAGTGTGCTCTAGCAATACATCACACCATGCATTACAAGATTTTTGGGCACTGGATCTGTGCTGCTGATGCTTGGCCTGCTGCCACTCAACTCTCCACTGCTGCTGCCATTCTGTACTGCTGCCCATGACCCTGCCATTGACACTGCAACATCTGTACTACAGCTCCCTCTCAATTTGCTGCATCTGTGCTGCTCACAGCACTGCTACTGCTGATCTGCTGCACTGCAACTTCAGTTGTTGAGAGAAACAACTGAATCTCCTGCCCAATCTTTGACAGACAAGTCAGTTGGGCTGCATCCTCATCACTGAAGCTCCATAGGCTGCTGATCTGTGCTGGCATCTGAAGGATGATGCACAAGAACAGCTCTGCACTGCGTAAGCAGACTCCCTCTGCACTGGTGAAGTCACGTCAGCCCCTTGTGCTAAAATCCCTCACGCTGCTGCTGTGCTACGTTGTCCTCCTGAAGCCTCCAGGCTGCTGCAACTCTACTCTGTGTTGTTGAAGTCACATTAGCCCCTACGCTGCTGCCGCCCCTATGCTGCTGCCGCCTCTGCACTGCGCTACTCCTTCCGGCCTTCAGATCTGCCTCTGCTTCATCCGTGATTTATGCACCCACTGCTCTACTTGTCCCGCTACTGTCTTAAGGCTGTCGTAGCTCGCATGTGATCCAAGAGATGAACTGCTCAAGGATCCCGCCCTACTTTTTGTAGCTTCTCTACAGATCCATGTCGCCCCACTTTCGTGGTTCATGAGTGCTCATGGCTGCATCATCTTCTGATCCATCATCCGCCACAACAGCGTTGGAAGAAGAGGCTTCCTTGTCCCTTTTATTCTGAGGACAATGGCTAGCAAAATGTCCCATTTCACCACATTGGAAGCACTTGATCTTTGAAAGATCCTTCTTCTTCTTTCCCTACTGCCTCTTTGATGCAAAGGCTGCAACTTCTTCATCTTCCTTCTTCACTTTGCTCAATCTAGAGCTATACTGCTTGGTGATTTTGTGGAGTTCTTCTTGACGCAGAACTGCCCACAAGCTGTCCCAATCTGGGAGGTCCGCTCTGACCAAGATACTTTGGACAAAGGTTTCCCGCTCATTTGTGACTGCATTGAGAGCAGTCCTGACCATCACATCGTCTTCCACCTTAGCACCCGTTGCAGTCAACTGATCTCTGATCGACTGCAATCTGAAGAGGAAATGTTCCATGTCTTCTCCCTTGGTCATCATGAATGAACTCATTTGAGTCTCCAACAACATCTTCCTTTGGATAGACTTCCCTTCATATAGGGAAGTTAAGGCCTTCCACATCTCATTAGCTGTCTTCTTCTCAGCTATGTGTGGGACAATATGGTCCTTAATTCCATCCATGTTCAGCTGCTTGGGATGCCCAACAACTTCATTATGCTTCCTTAGGAGATCTGCATCGGTCGGTGTGGCTAGAGTTTGCTCTGCATGGTCTCTTAGATGATATGCCTCTAGGACTATCAAGATCCTAGCCTTCCAAATTGAGAAGTTGGAAAGGCCATCCAATCTGTCCTGATCACGCCATCCATGAGGAGCCATCTGCTCAGAAATGTGTCAGAGCTTCCCTTTCTCTTTGCTAGAGAACTGGATCTAAGGCCCTTGGCGAAACATGCACCTTCTGCTCCCTCTGACAACTGATTTCCCTTCTTGGAAATATGCCAAATCAACAATGATTCAACTCTCTTTGATTCTCTGATCAATCTGCAAGTTTCTTTGGCTAGAAACTCTCCGAGAAGCTAATCTCCTCCCGCTCTTTATCAATTGTGCTTAGGCTAAAAATCTGAAAACTTCAGAAATTTAACCCCACTAGCACCTTCTGAATTTCTGCAGCTAAGCTTCAGTCTTTTCTGGATCTGACAGATTCAGATCTGCGTCACACTGGCTGGCTTTAGACAATCCCAACGCTGCCTCTGCGCTATCTATGCGTAGTAATTGTGTGGGCTTGCTATGAGACAGCGTTGGACTGCGTTACCTTGCCCTTTGTGTAACTTCTGCTGCTCTGAAAACTGCGCTGTCCCTTCAGATCTGCCTTTCTGCTGCTTTTCCTGTTGCTTTCTGCAGCAAGAACCTTCAGTCTTCTGCTGGTGACCCTCCTAGATCTGCAATTGTTCTGATACCATGTGAAAATTTCTGAATGTTACACTTATGCAGAAATCTTACTGTTAGATTTGGTTATGCTCCTCCTACTTAATTAAGTTATTAAGCTGAAAATTTTAGATTAATATCGAAGCAAAACACATAACAGACTTTCACCAATCCAGATCTAGAAAAAATACATGCACACATAGACAAAGTGATAGTGATTTTCTGGACAAATAGTCCTCGGAAAAAACCCAATGCAGGAAAACCGGTATGCTGCTTGCTGGAGGGTTTTATTATTAAGAATTTTCTAAATACAACAAATTTGGGTTCTAGATCTGGAAAACCCGACAAAGATAAAATAGATCTACAACTCACTGGTTGTTCTGAAGCCAAAATAATGACTGATCCACACCCTCAAACGAGATTTATAGGACTCGGCCAAAATTAGGCCCTAGAAACCCCAGCGCTGCCCCTGAAGCCCTTGTGTCAGCCTTTGAAGCCCTTGCGTCCCTCATTGTTGGCCTGGAAAGGGCTGCATTACCCCAGACTGGGTGACGCAGTCCTTACGCTGCCCCTTAGAGTCTCTGTGTAACCCTTGAGGGCTTCCAGCTGAATCACGCTGCCCTGGGAGGGACTGCGCAATACCTGCGTAGCACAGTTGCTGCCCTTTCTGCTGCTACTCTCCTGCTTCTCTATGCTGCCTCTCTAAGCTGATCTCTGCCTCTTGCTGATTCTAGACCCTGGGATCAGATCACCCCTTGGTCTAAATTCCCCTCTCTGCAGCTGAAACACTTCTGAGAATTCTTAGCAAACCCGCCCTAGAATCTCAGCTTAGCTTCAGTGCTTTGCCTCTGTGTGTGTTTACAAATGACCCCAAGTCTTTCCTTTATACTTTTCTCGTTGGGAAACCAACGACCATGATCAGATCTTGAATCAATGGCTAAGTTTAAAAGAAAGTTTGATCCGTGCGACTTAAGACAATTTCATCACATGTTTTATTTAATTAACTTTAACATTTTCCTAAGTTTAGACTTAGGAAATATATTAAAATAATTAATTAATTAAATATCTCCCAAACCAGATGAAATTTCCCAAATCCCTTTCTGGGTCTTGTAGATCAAGTGTACTCTAAACCCTCCACAAAAAATGGGAGCTAGAGCACAACTGATGCTACCCCAAATACACAAAATCTCTATATCTGCCTCTTTTTGATTCTTGGCATTGGGATCAGATCATCCCCTTAGCCAATACTACCCCTCTCCGCAGCTGAAACACTTCTGAAAATTCTTACCAAACCTGCCCTAGAATTTCAGCTTAGTCTTAGTGCTCTGCCTCCGTGTGCGTGTTCTCCAATTGACCGCAAGCCTTTCCTTTATACTTTCTCGTTGGGAAACCAACGACCATGATCTAATCTTGAATCGATGGCTAAGATTAAAAGAAAGCTTGATCCGTGTGACTTGAGTCATTTCCATCACATGTTTTAATTAATTACCTTTAATATTTTAATTTTCCGAAATTAGACTTGGGGTCCTTAATTAAAAATATTAATTAAATAATTATCTCCCAAACTGGATGGAATTTCCCAAATTCCTTTCTGGGTCTTGGAGATCTGATGTACTCTAGTCGCTCCACAAATTTTGGGAGCTAGTATCCGATGCTACCCCTACACTCAAGAAAAGTCAACAGGGACCACATCCCAGACATCATTTTTCATGATCGACTCATATTCTTCGTTCATAGCATCCTTCCAAACTTGATGCTTCAAGGCTTCTTCAAACGTTCCAGGCTTAGATTGTACGATGGTGCTCATGGCTACTAAGTACCCTTGGTACCTATTTGGCTTCTTACTTTCACAAAATGTTCCCCTTGGAGCAATATGTCTCTCGGCATCTTCGAGAGTGTCTCTAAGCCATGAGAGCCTTCTTTTATTTGAAGAAGGTGGATCTATAGGATCCATCGGACCTCCAACATCGGGCATCGGTTCATCCTTCGGTTCTTCTTGCTTTCTTGCTTCTTCTTCTTTGTCTTCCTTAGAGATAGTAAGATCTCTAACCTCCCTGAGGGCAACATGTTCATCGAAGGTGACATTATGACATATCTCCACTTCTCTTTGACCAGACACATAATTCTACATGCCTTCGAGGTTTCACTGTAGCCCAAAAACGTTCCCTTCTTTCCAGAAGCATCCAATTTGCTTCTCTTTTCTTTCGGCACATGAAAATATACGGGGCTTCCAAAAACTCTAAAATGAGAGACGTTAGGCTTCATACCAGAGAAGAGTTCTTCGGAAGTTTTGGAGTCCAATGCAGAATGTGGGCATCTATATTGAACATACACAACGGTGTTGGCAGTTTCTCCCCATAGGAACTTCAGAAGACCTTGGACATAAAGCATGGCACGGGAAGCTTCCAAAATGGTTCTATTCTTCCTCTTGGCAACACCATTTTGTTTGGGAGTATACCCAGTAGTGGTCTCCCTCTTAATGCCAATTTCCCTGCAATAGTCATTGAATTCATTTGATTCATATTTGGTTCCATTATCGGTCCTCAAGATTTTGATCTTCTTCCTTGTTTGATTTTCAACCAAGGCCTTGAAATTGCAGAACCATTTGAATACTTCGTTCGTTTTCTTCAAGAAGTATATCCACGTCTTGCGAGAGAAGTTATCTATAAAAGTCACATGATATAAGCATCCTCCCAAGGATGTTACGGGCAACATACCAGATAGACCATAATGAATCAATTGCAAAATATCAAGTGTCTCAGTGACACTTGAGGGGAATGGTCCCCTTCTATGCTTTCCTTCGGCACAACCGTGACATACACCTTCGTGATCATCTTTGAAATCAGGTATACCTGTGACCACTTCCTTGCTTCGGGAAGGGATTTATAATGAAGGTGTGCAAACCTTTTAAATTTAGATAACCATGGTATGTTCTATGCTTAAATGCAGTGTTACTTCAAACTTCTTTAAGGCCCAATTCAAATTTAGCAATCACATAAACTTGAAAGTAAAATGCTGATAGAACATAAAAATAGATCAAAAGAAGACAAGCCAATTAATGTATCAGAATTTGTAATTCTCCTTTTCCAACAAATGGATAGATAAATGTTTGTTACAACAGTCAACAGGATGCCCTAGCCAGCAAAGTCTTGAGTTGGTCAAACCAACTTCTCCAACAACCAAATCATCCTTTCTCTAAGTGTCACACACACCCCTCAAATACAGCTCCAAAAAGTCAACGCAAGTCAACCCAATTGGTCAACGCAAAAGTCAATCTTGTAGTCAACAGACAACAGTCAAAGTCAACGCTTCTCCTCGATTTTTGTGCCCTCCAATGCGGTCTCAAGAGATCGAAATTTCCGTGCAAAAATCAAAGTCAAAATCCAAGAGTTGACCCAAAGTCAATGCTGGTCAACGCTATCTAGAAACCCGAAAAACAGTCCGAAAATTTCAGCGGCTTCTCTAGGTTCAGATTTACACATGTGAGGGAAAGGAAGCCTCTCCTAGGCTGTACGAACCAATCAAATCACAAATAGAATGCGTGTGATGAGATGATGATGAAATGAGCATAATCTCTCTCCAATTTATATCCATCAATGAGGGTGTGTGACACATCCCTTGGGCTTGTGAGTCTACATTACAAATCTGGCCGACCTTGCACATGCGTGGAAAATAAAATCAAAATATAAGTTCTACTCATCTAAACAAGATGATCTTTAGATCAATCTTGCACCTCTCCGAAAGAGGAATCCAACAAAAATATAATCATGATGAAATGAACAATGCAACATGGAGTTTGGACCTAGTTGCCCAAAATAAACACTCCCTTTCAACTAGGGAGAACTCCATCTGTCCACCTGTGCCATCCTGTCATCCAATATCATAGTGTAATATCATATATCATCATGCACTCCTGTGTCATCCTACTGTAACATGCTTTGCCGGCTTTGAGGGAAAACAATCGAGAGTGAGTCACAAAGACATCACATTCCGCTGACCCGAAGTCAGCCTAGAGGGTAAAACCTCAATAGATTCAAGAGAGTCACATACTAACCTGAAGTCAGTTTAGAGGTAAGAACTTCATCAGACTTGATCCCAGATCAAGGTGTTGGACACATCCCATCCTAGACATAGAGAGTATGGCAATCTTCGATGCGTCCATCAATCTTGCTATTGGTCTTGTTGACCACTCTGTGTCAACGACCCCATAACAGTGCACCCCCATTTTTGCAAATGGGATTCATCATGTTTGAGGTGTTCACACTATTCAGATTCCATCATTAGTCGACAGTTTTATAAACGATGTAAACCCATTCTGCATGTTTATAATGTAAATGATCTAAGTAAGACCATCATGTATGTAACAACCTAGGTAAGCCTACTATTTTGGTGACGATTTCTATCCTAGGAGGTTTTTTGTCTCACTGATTCATTTGTGTTTCTCGACACAAGTGATTGGCAGAGTTTTTCCCTCTAGCCTCACCCCAAAGCTAGGGTGGATTTTGTCGTCAAGATACTAAGCGAGTCCTAGTGTTTTCTATCGAGTCTTTGTAAAAGTAGTTTGGGAATAATCTTAGCTAATTGGCTAGATTATTTTATTACAAACTACTTGGTCTACTAAATCATGTTTTGAGTCACAGAATTGGGTAGCTATTTGAAAGTCTATATTCCGAATGGGTTTTCCCCCTTCATGTGTCAAAATGTATTTATCTTATGTAAAGAGAGTTGGAAAAATAATTAAATCCCCTCTCAGTTAATTAATTAAATTTTCTGGCCAAATTAAATTAAAAATCCCAACCTAGAAATTTAATTAATTTTAAGTCCTAGGTAATTTAAAATTCTTCAAAGGCAAAATTCGTGGGTCCCTAAAAAATAAATTTTTAAAGGTCTCAGGCCAAGGGAATATTGAGAATTTCGAGAAATTTTGGACCCTTGGGCCTTGGTGGTTAAGTCAAAGTCAAAGTCAAAATTTTGAGGTAATTAACTCAAAAATATTATTTTTGAGTTAATTAAAAATGAATTAAATGATAAATTAGAATTTCCTCAAAAAATTATAATTTCGATGGACGAGATTAAAATATGATTAAATCTTTTTCGATGGTCAAGATTACTTTGACATGGATAAATTGATCTAGCCGTTGGAGATTTTTATTTTATAAATTAGAGGTCTTTGTCGGTGATCATCCGAACTTTTGATCGTGTACTTGCTCTTGAAGCTCTCCTATAATATTTTCTGGAATAATGTAAACAAAGTCTTTGGGGTTTTAATTTGATGGTGGTGTTTCTCTTCAACATTTTATTGTAAACTTGTTCTTTATATTCTGGTGGTGATTATTTTAACGAATTGTTGATTAATGGCTCTTGTAGAGTAATCTATTGCACAAGTATCTTGCTTAGGTTACTGGATTTAGGGTAAGAATATTAATTGGATTGAGTTAGCAGCTATCTCTAACTCTTGAAAATTGTATCTTTTATCTTATTTCTCTATTAAATTGACAGTTTAACTTTAAGTGTGCAGAAACCTTACAGATTTAGTTTTGGGCGTTTAGGGAAGTCCTCGGCTGGACCAACTGACTCCCAAGGAAATAAGATCTGAAGAGCCCTCCAGATCTAATTCCCCAGGCTTATCTTAAATTCCAATTTTTTGCAGGGTTCCTTTTAGGGCTTGTGCCTCTCTCTTAATTTTTTTTTTTTAATTGTGCCAAATGGTTTAAATTTGGCCATCAGGGCCTTGATCTGTAATGTAACATTGTAGATTTGTAAATATCGTTATTTTTCACTCACTGAGGTTTTAAGGGTTTTATTTTATGTGCATATTTCTGGGTTTTTGGGTCTCTTGTTTCTGGTTTTGTGCAAGTTTTATGGGGAGATTTTCGAAGAAATTTTTTAAATCTGAGCCAGATCTAGGCTCTGGAGGGTAAGATCTGGCCTCAGGATCAATTTGGTTGCAAATTTGGGCAGCATTGTGCCTCAAGATTAGGATTTTGTAGAAATATTCAAGTCAAATTCTAAATCTGAGTTTCTGTGTAAGTTTTACTGCTGGACAGAAGGAGAAATTTGAAAATCTTCGTTGCCTATTTTTTGCCATCGTTTTAGTGGCTGCCCTCATTTGCCGCTCTTCCATTTTCACTGCCTGTATTCCCTTTGCGTTCTCCGTTGACAAATGTCCCACAGTTTCCATCTCCCTCTCCAACATCCTTTACTGCAACTGCCATTTCCACATTGTTCCATTTCTCTGCGTGTCCTCATGCAACTCTCACCTCTGCGTAAGCCCTTCTCCCATCTGCCAACCTTCATGCTGTCTGTCTCTCGCTGCCGCTGCCATAACCTCTGCTTTCACTCTTCACGTTGCTGGCCTTCATGCACTCCTCTGCTTTGCACTTCCGTGCTTCCTTCACACCATCGATCCATTCTTTGCCCACTTTTAAAAACTTTAAAATTAAAAAAAAAATCTAACAATTTCAATTTGGAAGTTTTCATTTTTGTAAAATTTTAGATTTATTTACTTTTAGCTTGTAGTTTCAATAACTTTAGATTTCAAATTTTTCCCTTTTTTGTTAGTTTTAACTTTAGACCTTTAAAAAAGAAAAAATTTAAAATTCAAAATCAAATTTCTTTATTTTTTAACCTTTTCATTTTTTAGAGTTTTAGATTTCTTTTTTTATTAAATTTTGTTTTTAGTTAATTTTAGATTTCTTTTGAGAAAAATAAAAAAATAAAAAAAGGCCCAAAACTTTAATGAAACTTCAAAAAAATTTCTCAAAAAGATTAAAAAATTAAAAAAAATTCAAAAATTAAAAATAATAATTTTACATTAGGAAATTTTGTTTTTTTTGAAAGTTGTCTTGGGTGTTAAAGATCTAAATTATCGAATAGTCAAAGGTGAAATTTTAATTTTTATCAAAAGTTTGACTATAGACTAAATTGAAATTTATGGATTGGAATTACTGAGAAGATCATTTAAATTCGGAACTATTTGAAATGTTTAGTATTTAAATTCGATAGTCCTTTCGTGAAAATATCTTTTCGGAATTTAAATTGTTTAAAGCTGACACTTGGTTCAAAGTATTTTTCATGCTTAACTGGGATTGATGATCGTTTAACTAGCTCTAATTGTGCTTTTAAATTGCTTGAAATTGATGTTAATTGCCTAGTCAACTTTGAGAATATTTCAAGTGATGATAAATTGCATGTCTTTATTTCCTAGATCGAATATTGTTGATGCATGATATTGAAAGTGTTTAATCAAATGTTAAATCGCATTGTGAAAAAGGGCTTATCTTTCAGTTTGATAAATTGAGCATTTAATTGAAGATTTGTCGTGGTGGATTGGTATTTTCATAACAGGATAATTGTACATTTTAGTAGTAGTTATCTATCAGCTACTTGATCTTAATTTTGTAACGGGATAATTTGACTCCACAAGGCACTGGTGTTAAACTTTTAATCTAATCGAATCTGTAAAATCTCATTAAACCTTAACAAGTACTTGGTCGTTTGACTATGTCTCCTGAATTGGTTAGTTTCCAATCAGTTCTCTTTCTTCCGTTTCGTTAGGGTCTATCTCCCTTAGTCTACAAGGAGACAACTTAAATAGAGAGATTGGGTATCAGGGTGATAGCCCCCGATCCGAACCATTGTCGTGGTGCCTGGACATTCTGTGCGACAACAGGTCTCTATCCACATTTCCCACCTCATTGGCCAAATGAGAGGTACTTCCCATGAGTCCGAAACTCCATGAGTAGGATGCATGTAGGGCATAGATAAAAGAGTGGGTGAATCGACTCAACATCATAACGGTGGGGCATAAGCACAACAAGGTTTGACAAGCCTAACCCCATCTGTGCTTATAGCTCCAAGAAGCTATCCCCAAGCCCCCTGGAGCTCCTAGAGCTCATTGTCCAACTCAAGCAGGACCCTCACAATAGGGTCTTTCCATGATTCCAAGCTTCTCATGGAAGGTTAAGAATTTGACCTTGCCCAGGGGCTTCGTGAGAATATCTGCGACCTGCTCATCAATCCCAATGTGATCGAGCCTTACAATGCCTCGTTGTACCATATCTTGGATAAAGTGGTACCTAATATCAACATGCTTGGATCGATTGTGGAACACGGGATTCTCAGAAAGACGAATCCCACTCTGGTTATCACAAAGGATAACAGTGGTATCTAGCACATGCCCAAACAGCTCACTGAAGAGCTTTCTCAACCAAACAGCTTCACAACAGGCCTTACTCGCTGCAATGTATTCGGCCTCAGCGATGCTCAAAGCCACCGATTTCTGCTTCCTGCTCATCCAAGATATCGAAGTAGAACCCAAGGTGAAGCAACATCCAGATGTGCTCTTACGATTCACCACACTGCCAGCCCAATCGGCATCAGTATATCCATGGAGTCTCACACGCTCGGTAGTGTATCTCAGTGCATGGTTGATTGTGCCTCGAAGATATCTCAATAGATTCTTTGCACCAATCCAGTGAATGTGACGAGGCTCAACCATATGTTGACTCAAAATGTTCACTAAAAACAAATGTCAGGACAGGAGTTCACTAAGAACATCAAGGCCCCTACGAGTTGTCGATACTCGGTGGGATTTCCCAGCTCGAGCCCAACAACGCTTCTACAAAACTTCTTAAAGTTGAGTTCCATCGGTGTCGACACAGAGTTATAGTCCACCATACCAAATCTCTCCAGTAGCTTCACAACATATTTTCCTTGAGAAAGGAAAATCTCACCTGGCGTTTGCCAGACCTCCAAGCCTAGGAAATAGTGCATTAGTCCTAGGTCTTTCATTTCGAACTCAGAAGCTAGCTCCCTTTTACATTGATGAATGAGAGGGTCAGCACCTGTCAGGAAGAGATCATCCACATAGAGAACTAGAATGAGAGGCCTTTCTTTATCAACTTTAAAATAAAGGTTTGGATCAACATCACTTCGAGTGAAGCCTGACTTCATCAAGTATCTATCGATCCTATCATACCAAGCCCTGGGGGCTTGCTTCAACCCATAGAGGTCTTTCTTCAACCTGCATGCATATGAATCTCTATCTTGGACTTCGAATCCCAGAGGTTGCTCCACATAAACCTCTTCCTCTATTGAACCATGTAGAAAAGCAGTCTTCACATCCATCTGATGGAGACTCCATCCTTGCATTGTAGCAAGGGCAATGATAGATCGGATGTTGGTATAGCGAGCGACATGTACAGATATATCATCATAATCTATGCCTTCTTTTTGAGAGAAGCCTCAGACAACAAATCTTGCCTTGTACTTTTCAGCACTTCCATCGGCTCCATGCTTGATCTTGAAGAGCCATTTCGAGGTGACAACAGATTTGTCCTCCGGTCTCGGGACCACTTCCTAGACGTCAATCTTCATTATAGATTCATATTCTTCATGCATAGAATCCTTCCAAACTTGATGCTTTACGGCTTCTTCAAATGATCTAGGCTAGGATTGTACAATTGTACTCATGGCTGCTAGGTACCCTTGGTACCTATTCGGCTTCTTATTTTCACTGAATATTCCCTTTAGGGTAATATGTCTCTCGGCATCTTCGAGAGTGTCCCTGAGCCATGAGGGTCTTCTTCTATTTGAAGTAGGTGGATCAATAGGATCCATTTGTCCTTCAACATCAGGCATAGGTTCATCCTTCAGTTCTTCCTGCCTTCCAGCTTCTTCTTCTTCTTCTGTCTTCCTTTGAACTAGGAAGATTTCTTACTTTCTTGAGGGCAACATCTTCATCGAAGGTGACATCGTGGCATATCTCCACTTCTCTTTGACCAGGCACATAGATTTTATATGCCTTCAATTTTTCACTGTAGCCCACAAACATTCCCTTCTTCCAAGAAGCATCCAACTTGCTTCTCTTTTCTTTCGGCACATGAAAATAAACAGGACTTCCAAAAACTCTAAGGTGGGTGACATCAGGCTTCTTACTAGAGAAGACTTCCTCGGGATGTAAATTTATGTAGATGTTCTATGCTTGATGCAACTTTACTTTCTCTTCAATGCTAGTCAGCGATCACATAAATCATTAAGTAAAACGCTGATAGAACATACCAGTGGATCGACAAAAGACAAGCCATAAACAAATAAGTGTGTTGGTGCATTACGACGGTCAACAGGATGCTTCAACCAACAAAGTCTCAATTGGTCAGCTTTGACCTTGGTTCTTGTGCCAAAATGTACGGACTGCAGAAATCGAAGTCTATGCCAAAATTCAGCTCCTTTTGACCATGTGTTGACCAAAGTCAATGTTGGTCAAACTTGCAGCGGAAACCCTAGATGCATTAGAAAATGTCTTCGTCCTTCTCCCACGTGTGAATCAAAAGTGGAGAGAGAAATATGTGTGATGAGGAGATGAGTGAAATGTCTTCCAATGTCGACTTTATTTAGATCCATCACTGAGGGTGTGTGACACATTTGCTGGGGTGCAAAACCTTAAAGCCGAACTGCACATATTTGAATATATTTGAAAATAAATTCAAAATAAATGTTCTGCTCATCGGATCAAGATGATCTTTAGATTGATCTTGCACCTCTCCAAAAGAGGAACCCAATAAAAATATTGGTATCTTCATCTGAGCATCACAATATGGAGTTTGGACCTAGTTGTCCAATTTAACACTCCCTCTCAACTAGGGAGAGCAACATCCACCTGTGCAACTCAAGATCGTGCGTCATCCCGCCGTAACTTGCTTTGCTGGCTCTTTATTTCAGAACAGAAGTGGGTCAGTCACAAAGACATCATTCCTGGCTGACAGATTCAGCCCAGCGGTCCGAAACCTCTATAGGACTCACAAAGAGTCTCATACCAACCCGAAGTTGGTTTATCTGACTCGAAGTCAATAGGAGGTCCGAAACCCCACTAGACTTGATCCTAGATCAAGTGTTTGGACTGTGCCATCCTAGATGCGTCCATCAATCTTTGCTACTAGTCTCTAGCTTTTCCCACCTCATTGGCCAAATGAGAGGTACTTCCCATGAGCCCTGAACTCAATGGGTACGATGCATACGGGGCACAGATAGTGAGAGGTGAACCAACTCAATAATCACAACGGTGGGGCCCAAACACACCAACAAGGTTCGGTAAGCCTAGCCCTGTGGTTGCTTATAGCTCCGAGAAGCTATCCCCAAAGTCCCTCAGAGCTCCCAGAGCTCATTGTCCAATAGGACCCACATCATAGGGTCGTTCCACGATACCAAGACTCTCACGGAAGGTTAGGAACTTGACCTTCCCTAGGGGCTTTGTGAGAATATCTGCGACCTGCTCATCAATTCCTATATGATCGAGCCTTACGGTGTCTCGCTGTACCATATCGCGGATAAAGTGGTACCTGATATCAATATGCTTGGATTGATCGTGGAACACGAGATTCTCGGACAAGCGAATCCCACTCTGGTTATCACAAAGTATCACCGTGGTATCTAGCACATGCCCGAACAACTCACTGAAGAGCTTTCACAACCAAACTGCTTCACAACAGGCCATACTTGCTGCAATGTATTCGGCCTCCATGGTGCTCAAAGCCACCGACTTCTGCTTCCTGCTCATCCATGATATTGAAGCAGATCCAAGTGTGAAGCAGCATCCCGATGTGCTTTTACAATCCACCACACTGCCAGCCCAATCGGCATCGGTATATCCATGGAGTGTCACACTCCCGGCGGTGTATCTCAACCCATGGTTTATCGTGCCCCGAAGATATCTCAGAAGATTCTTGGCACCAACCTAGTGAAAGTGATGAGGCTCAACCATCTGTTGACTCAAAGTGTTCACTGCAAAACATATATCTGGAAGGGTGTTCACTAAGAACATCAGGGCCCCTACGAGTTGGCGATACTCAGCAGGATTTGCTAACACGGGCCCAGCAGCGCTGCCACTCAACTTCTTGAAGCTGAGCTCCATCAGTGTCGACATGGAGCAGTCCACCATACTAAATCTTTTTGGAAGCTTCACAATGTACTTTCCTTGAGAAAGGAAAATCTCGCCAGGTCTTTGCCAGACCTCCAAGCCTAGGAAGTAGTGCATCAGCCCTAGGTCCTTCATCTCGAACTCAGTGGCGAGCTCCCTCTTGCACTGATGAATCAGAGGGTCAGCACCTGTCAGGAAGAGATCGTCCACATACAGCACCAGAATGAGAGGCTTCTCTCTATCAACCTTGAAGTAAAGGTTTGGATCAACATTACTACGAGTGAAGCCCAACTTCATCAGGTAGCTATCTATCCTCTCGTACCAAGCTCTAGGTGCTTGCTTTAGCCCATAGAGGGCTTTCTTCAACCTGCAGACATGGGTGTCCCGATCCTGGACTTCGAACCCCAGAGGTTGCTCTACATACACCTCTTCCTTTATCGTACCATGCAAAAATGCGGTCTTTGCATCCATCTGATGAAGACTCCATCCTTGCATAGTAGCAAGGGCTATGATAAATCGAATGGTGGTATATCGTGCCAGAGGTGAAAATATGTCATCATAGTCTATGCCTTCCTTTTGAGAGAAGCCACGGGCAACGAATCTTGCCTTGAACTTTTCAGCACTTCCATCAGATCCATGCTTGATCTTGTAGAGCCATTTTGAGGTGACCACTGCTTTGTCCTCCGGTCTTGGAACCACATCCCAGACATCATTCTTCATTATGGACTCATACTCTTCGTGCATAGCATCCTTCCAATACTTTATGCTTTATGGCTTCATCAAAAGATCCAGGCTCAGATTGTATAATAGTATTCATGGCTGCTAGATACCCTTGGTATCTACTCGACTTCTTGCTTTCACAGAATGTCTCCCTTGGGGCCATATGTCCCTTGGCATCCTCGAGAGTGTCCTCGAGCCATGATGGTCTCTTCCCCAGTGAAGGAGGTGGATCAATCGGGTCCATCGGTCCTTCAACATCAAGTATCGTCTCATCCTTCGGTTCTTCTTGATTTCCAGGCCTTGCTTCATGATCTTCCTCAGATCTCGGAAGGTTGACTACTTTCTTCAGGGAAGCATCTTCGTCAAAAGTGACATCGTGGCATATCTCCACTTCCCTTTGACCAAGCACATAGACTCTATAGGCCTTCGAAGTTTCGTTGTAGCCCACAAACATTCCTTCCTTCCCAGAAGCATCCAGCTTGCTCCTCTCCTCTTTCGGCACATGAAAATAAACAGGACATCTAAAAACTCTAAAATGTGAGACATCAGGTTTCTTACCAGTGAAAACCTCTTCGGGAGTTTTGGAGTCTAGAGCGGAATGCGGGCATTGGTTTTGTATGTACACAACAGTGTTCGCAGCTTCTCCCCACAGAAACTTCGGTAGACCCTGGTCACATAGCATGGCACAGGCAACTTCCACAATGGTCTTGTTCTTTCGTTCAACAATGCCATTCTGCTCAGGAGTATAAACAGTTGTGGTCTCCCTCTTGATGCCAGCTTCTTTGCAAAAGTCCTGGAACTTGTTTGTCTCATATTCAGTGCCATTATCGGTCCTCAAAATCTTGATCTTCTTCCCTGTCATATTTTCCACCAAGGCTTTGAAGGTATAGAACCACATGAAAGCCTCATCCTTCTTCTTTAAGAAGTATATCCAGGTTTTGCGAGAGAAGTCATCTATGAACGTCCTAAGTATGTCACGGGCAGCATACCAGATAAATTAGAATGGATCAATTGCAAGACATCAGATGTTTTTGTGACACTTGAGGGGAAAGGTTCCCTTGTATGCTTTCCTTTGGCACAACCCTTACATACACCTTCATGATTATTTGAAAACTCAGGCATCCCTGTCACCACCTTCCTTGCTTCGGGAAGGGCCTTGTAGTGAAGGTGTCCAAACCTCCGGTGCCATAGTTCAGTTTGTCGGATAGTATCACATGTCATCGCTCCCAGTGAACTTCCTCCAACCTGGTAGAGTGTATCAAGTCTAAGCCCAATCGTGATAGCTTCCTTGAAGCTCTTCTTCCACATGCACACCTTTCCATCAATTAATGCCACATTGAAACCTTTGTCTTCCATGACCGATATAGACACAAGGTTCTTCTTCAAATTTGGTACATAGAGTACTTCCTGCTAGCGGAGGACTTGTCCTTGAGACAAGTGGAGGGTCACAGTCCCTGTCCCTTTCACGGGATGTGTGGCATTATCTCCAAGGATAATTTCCAGATTGGTATCCTTCTCAATGATATCAGAGAGTGCTTCCTTGAACCCAGTGATGTGCCTTGAGGCACCACTATCTATCAACCAGACATCCATAGTGTCGGGTGGAGATGCAGTAGAGAGGGCAGATATAAGAATGTATTCATTTCTTTTATCAACAACATTTGATTCCTCATACTTGGAGTTTCTTGACCTTTTGAAAGGTTGATCATTTCCGCCGAAGGGAGCCTTCCTCTTTCCCTTGAACTTGTTGTTCCTTTGATTGCCATTCATTCGGTTGTTGTTGTCATCATCATCAGGAGAATCCTTCTTGAAAGGGCATTCTCTAGCATAGTGACCTGGCCTATGACAAGTGTAACACTTGCCCTTCTTTCCTTGGGCCCCTGCTCTTCCTTTGTTCTTTGGACTACCAAAGTTCTTCTTTCTAGAGTGAGTAGCGTAGGCAACATTTCCTTCATTTTCATACTCCATTCTTGTTTCTTCTTGAACGCATCTTGATAGTACTTCGTCAAAGTCAGGTATCACATTATTATTGAGAATGGTAGTGTTGAACACATGCCATTTGGATGGGAGCCCTCCAAGTGCGGTGAGTACCATCTCTCGATCAGCTATTGTCTCCCCAATAGCCAACAGATTGTTCCTGATCTCGGTCAGCTTCAAAAATTATGATTGAACAGAGTCATCCCTGCCTTTCTTCAGATTCTTCAATTGATTCTTGAAGAATAGTACTTGATTTGCATTGTTGGCCTTGAACATGTGGATCAACTTATCATACATCTCTTTGGATGTGCCTAGCTCAGAGATGTAGGCCACCAGACTCTTATGAATTGATTCCCTGATCATCAGCTTTGCTTTGATCTCCCCTTTCTTGTACTTTGTTTTGGCAGCAGCAGGAGTAGTGGATGGAGGTTCTTGCATTTTACCCTGCACATAGTCCATGACATCTTGGTCTTCCAATTTAAGATCCAATATCATCTTCCAAGCATGGAAGTCATCCTTCCCAGTCAAATTGTCATCCTCCTTGAAGCCATAGTTTGTGGAACCCATTTTCTTCTTCGGTGATTGCTACAAATTAGGGCTTGTCTTCACCTCAGCTTTGATACCATGTAAATTTATGTAAATGTTCTATGCTTGGTGCAACTTTACTTTCTCTTCAATACTAGACAACAATCACATAAATCATTAAGTAAAATGCTGATAGAATATACCAGTAGATCAACAGAAGACAAGCCAGAAACAGATAAGTGTGTTGATGCTTTATGGTGGTCAACATGATGCTTCAACCAGCAATGTCTCAATTGGTCAGCTTTGACCTCGGTTCTTGTGCCAAAATGTACGGACTGCAGAAATCAAAGTCTATGCCAAAATTCAGCTCTTTTTGACCATGCATTGACCAAAGTCAACGCTGGTCAAACCTGCGGTGGAAACCCTAGCTGCAATAGAAAATGTCTTCGTCCTTCTCCCATGTGTGAACCGCAGATTTGCCTCCAAGTAGCTCGAACCAATCAGAAGTGGAGAGAGAAATATGTGTGATGAGGAGATGAGTGAAATGTCCTCCAACGTTGACTTTATTTATATCCATCACTGAGGGTGTGTGACACATTTGCTGGGGTACAAAACCTTAAAGCCGAACTGCACATATTTGAATATATTAGAAAATAAATTCAAAATAAATGTTCTGCTCATCGGATCAAGATGATCTTTTGATCGATCTTGCACCTCTCCGAAAGAGGAACCCAATAAAATTATTGGTATCTTCATCTGAGCATCACAATATGGAGTTTGGACATATTTGTCCAATTTAACAGTTTTGGAGTCCAAAGCAGAATGCGGGCATCTATTTTTAACATACACAACAGTGTTCGCAACTTCTCCCCATAGAAACTTCGGAAGACCTTGGTCATATAGCATGGCATGGGCAGCTTCCACAAATGGTCCTGTTCTTTCTTTCAGCAACACCATTTTGCTCAGGAGCATACATAGTTGTGGTCTCCCTCTTAACGCCAGCTTCCTTGCAAAAATCATTGAATTCATTTGACTCATACTTGGTCCCATTATCGGTCCTCAAAATTTTGATTTTCTTCCCGGTTTGATTCTCAACCAAGGCCTTGACATTTGAATACTTCGTCCTTCTTCTTCAAGAAATATATCCAGGTCTTGCGAGAGAAGTTATATATAAAAGTCATGTAGTAGGAAGTTGGAACATCCACCCAAGGATGTTACGAGCATCATGCTAGATAGATCAGAATGTATCAATTGCAAGATATCCGGTGTCTTTGTGACACTTGAGTGGAATGGTCCCCTTGTATGCTTCCCTTCGGCACAACCTTGACATATACCTTCATGATCATCTTTAAACTCGAGCATCCTTGTCACCACCTTCCTTGCTTCGGGAAGGGCTTTGTTATGAAGGTGTGCAAACCTCCAGTGCCATAGCTCGGTTTGAAGAGTTGTGTCACATGCATAGTTTTAAAAATCGGCCGGATCGACTCGGAATCGGCCGAGTCAACCGAGCCAAACCCTCGCTCGAACTGACTCAGTGGAAAAACTGATCCGGAGGCCGGTTTGTGACTGAGCTGACTGAGCCGATCGAGACATACACCGAGCCGATCTAGTCGGTCGAGCCATTGTCCTGAATTGCAGAGATTTGCAATCCGCATTTTGAGTCAAAATTGCAGTGCTTCTGGGTGTGAGCGCAATTGGTTTGTCTTTGAGAGGATTCACACAAAGAAGAGAAACCGTTTGGAGCAAAAATTGTTAATTGATCTAGTGTATGTCTAGTACAACCTCCAACTAAGACGCAACCAATTGCTGAACAAAAGACCTGATTCAGATCCCATTGTGTTGGAGGATATTGATCCAACATCAGATTGGGTAGTGGAGTCTTGTCCACCAGTGTTTGACTCTGATGAGGATATTGGTGTGGGGATGGACTTTGATACATAGGTAGAGCCTCTGCTCAATGCAGATCCACTAGTAGCAGGCCTAGTCCCAACTCCAAGTCCTCCAGTTGCAGCCGCAGGCACTTCCTCTAGTCAGCCGTGACGGAGGCGCATAACTCGTCTATCTCAGGCTCAACGTGCTACTGTTCTAGTTGAGGATATTGATTCAAAGGAGGAGGAGCGAGCGGTTTCCCCCTCTGGTTCAGAGTTTGAGGCAGAGGATATTGGCTTGTCAAATGTCTAGTTGTAGAGGCCATTTAGAGCCTCCTTGGTTATGTTTTTTGTTTTGATTTCTATATCATCATCATGTATTGGACAGTGCACTAGGTGCAATTTTGATATAATGGATATATTCATGAGCCTACTTTGATCATATGTTGTCTTTTGTCTATATTGTAATGCTTTGTGTTTGGAAACATGAATGAAAATCTTTAAAATTATGTTTTTTTATAAAAAAATTAATATTTAATGTATTTTTTACAAAGACCGAGTCATTGAAACCGAACCGGGCGAGTCGATACCGAGTTGGAGTTGGAGTTGGAGTTGGAGTTGGAGCCAACCTTTGGTCGTTTTAAAACCCGAGTCCGATTTTTAAAACATTGGTCACATGACATGGCCCCCAACAGACTTCCTCCAACCTGATAGTATATCAACTCTAAAACCAATAGTAAGAGCTTCTTTGAAGTTCTTTTTCCAGATGCGTACCTTTACATCAATGAATGTCACCTTGAATCCTTTGTCTTCCATTGCCAAAATGGACACAAGGTTCTTCTTCAAATCAGGTACATACAACACATCTTGTAAGCGGAGGACTTGACCTTGAGATAGATGAAGGGTCACAGTACCTGTCCCTTTCATGGGATAGGTGGCATTATTTTCCAAGGATAATTTCCAATATAGTATCCTTCTCAATAAAATCAGAGAGGGCTTCTTTATATCTAGTGAGGTGCCTTGAAGCACCACTATCAATCAACCAGAGATCCAGGGTGTCGGGAGGAGATGCAGCAGAGAGGGCAGATACAAGAATATATTCATTTTTCTTATTATCAACAACATTGGACTCATCGTACCTAGAATTTCTTGACCTCTTGAAAGGTTGGCCATTTCCACTTCGATCAGAGGGAACCTTATCTTTCCTTTGAACCTGTTGTTCCTTTGATTGCCATTCCCCCTGAAGTTGCTGTTGTCATCATCCCTGGGAGAGTCCCTTCTATTGGGGCACTCTCTTGTATAGTGACCAGTCTTGTTACAAGTGTAACATCTTCCCTTTCTTCCTTTGGGCCCCACTCTTCCATGGTTTTGATTTCTTGGGCCACCATGGTTCTTCTTCTTTGCATGAGCGGTGAAGGCAGTAGGGTCACCTCCATTTCCATTAGAGGGATGGTCTCTCTCCATCATTCTTGTCTCCTCTTGAGTGCATCTTGTCAACAATTCAATGAAATCAGGAATCACATTATAATTAAGAATCGTAGTATTAAATACATACCAGTCTCAAGGAAGTCCTCCAAGAGCAATGAGGACAAGCTCTCGGTCAACTACTTCTTCTCCTATGGCAAAGAGATCATTCCTGGTTTCTGTGAGCCTCATAAAATATGATTGGAAGGATTCATCTTTGCCCTTCTTGATATTCTTCAACTTGTTCTTGAAGAAAAGAACTTGATTAGCATTGCTAGCCCTGAACATGCTAAACAACTTGTCATACATCTCTTTAGATGTGCCCAGCTCGGAGATGTAAACAACCAAGTGCTTATGTGTTGAATCCCTGATAATCATCTTCGCTTTGGTTTCCCCTTTTCTATATTTCGTCTTTGTGGCAACCAACGCATTTGATGGAGGCTCATGGATCTTCCCCTGCATATAATCCATGACATCTCGATCTTCCAAAACCAAATCCAAAGACATCTTCCAGTCATGATAATCAGACTTGTCAGACAACTTATCATCAAACTTGAAACCCTTGTAGGTTGAGGAGGCCATTGATCCTTGATAAAACTTCTTCTTCGGTGATTGCTTTTCACACTATCTTGGGCTTTGTCTTCACCTCAGGTTTGGTACCATGTCAAATTTAGATAACCATGGTATGTTCTATGCTTAAATGCAGTTTTACTTCAAACTTCTTTAAGGCCCAATTCAGATTTAGCAATCACATAAACTTGAAAGTAAAATGCTGATAGAACATAAAAATAGATCAACAGAAGACAAGCCAAACAATGTATCAGAATTTGTAATTCTCCTTGTCCAGCAAATGGATAGATAAATGTTTGTTACAATAGTCAACAGGATGCCTTAGCCAACAAAGTCTTGAGTTGGTCAAACCAACTTCTCCAACAACCAAATCAACCTTTCTCCAAGTGTCACACACACCCCTCAAAGACAACTCCAAAAAGTCAACGCAAGTCAACCCAAAATGGTCAACGCAACAATCAACGGACAACAATCAAAGTCAACGCTTCTCCTCGATTTTTGTGCCCTCCTATGCGGCCTCCAGAGATCGAAATTTCTGTGCAAAAATCGAAGTCAAAATCCAAGAGTTGACCTAAAGTCAACGTTGGTCAACGCTGTCTAGAAAACCTAAAAACAGTCAGAGAATTTCAGCAGCTTCTCCAGGTTCAGATTCACACGTGTGAAGGAAAGGAAGCCTCTCCTAGGCTGTACGAACCAATTGGATCACAAGTAGAATGTGTGTGATGAGATGATGATGAAATGAGCATCATCTCTCTCCAATTTATATCCATCAATGAGGGTGTGTGACACATTTGTTGGGCTTGTGAGCCTACATTACAAATCTGGCCGACCTTGCAAATGTGTGGAAAATAAAATCAAAATATAAGTTCTACTCATCCAAACAAGATGATCTTTAGATCAATCTTGCACCTCTCCGAAAGAGGAATCCAACAAAAATATAATCATCATCATATGAGCAATGCAACATGGAGTTTGGACCCAGTTGCCCAAAATTAACAAAACCTCCGGTGCCATAGCTCGGATTCAAGAGTTGTGTTACATGTCATGGCTCCTAGCAGACTTCCTCCAACCTGATAAAGGGTATCAACCCTGAAAGCAAGAGTGAATGCTTCTTTGAAGTTCCTCTTCCAAATGCGTACCTTTCCATCGATGAATGCCACCTTGAATCCTTTGTCTTCCATTGCCGAGATAGACACTAGATTCTTTTTCAAGTGAGATAAGTACCACACATCTTGCAAACGAAGGACTTGACCTTGGTTTAGATGAAGGGTCACAGTCCCTGTTCCTTTCACAGGATAGGTGGCATTTGTTGATTTGTGATAGCATCGGATGTGCTTTAGCCTTGTAACTTTGGATATAGGCTAAGACACATGCATTCCATAATACCCAGAAATGGTTTTGGAAAATTCCACTTAGATATGGTTTAATTAAATTAATTAATTGTTTTTTTTTAATGTTTTCCTAAGTCTAGCCTTAGGGAAATTGATTAATTAAAGCGTATTAATTAAACCAAGTGAATATTCTAGATAAAGTCATGGATCACCTCCAAGTTAATCCTAGCCCTTGATTATGTTTTAATCTTGGCCGTTGAAGGGTCAACGAAGGATTATAAGAAGGTGGGTTAGGGGCCTATGGAAACACACATCAGACGGAGAAAGAATCAAGAGATCGATTTCTTCAGCTGGAGGAAGAATCGAAGTGATTCTAGATTGCAGAGAGGGGAAGGTGGTATCTCCAGGAGGGAGAATTTCTTAAGAATAAGGAATGTAGGAAGAGAAGTGAGAAGTGAGCCATAGCAGCAACGCAGAGATAGCCAAGTAGCAGTTACATTGGGCCAATGCAGAGCAACAGAGGGAGTTTCGATTTCAGTTGAGGAGACAGTTGAGGGTTCATTCAGTAGTCGGAGGGCATTTCCGGAAGAGGAGAACACTCTAGTCTCACACTGCAGTGAGCACAGAGAGCCATAACGGGCAGCAGCAGTAGTGACGCAGTGACAGCGTGAGTGACACAGTCACTGCGCAGAAATCACGCAGAGGCATTCAGGAGGGTGCAGGTTGGTGCCGGAACTTCTTGGTAAAGTGAGAATTGTCTCACTAAGCTCATTCTCATTAGATTTATTCAAGTGATTGATTGATAAATACAATCACACATTTTGTACTTAGAATTTCTGCATAATAAGGAAACCCTCATATCTGCTGCATTGGTTTTCTCGAGTTGGGGTTTTTTCCGGGGACGATTGTCCAAAAATAACGGTGTCTATGTGTGATTAATTGTGCTATTTCTTTCATATTGTTTATTTATCGTGAAGACTGCAACATATTTTATTTTGATATTTAACACAGTAAAATGTTAAATAATTTTGTGAGAATGCAATAGAAGAAATATAATTAGTAACTACAAGAGAATTCTACATTGTAGAATTCTCACAGCATTGTCTCCAAGGATAATTTCCAAATTTGTATCCTTTTCAATCAGAGTAGAGAGGGCCTCTTTATATCTAGTGAAGTGCCTTGAGGCACCACTATCAATCAACCAGTTATCCAGGGTGTCTAGAGGAGATGCAACAGAGAGGGCATATATAAGAATATTCATTTCTCTTATTATCAACAACATTGGATTCATCATACCTGGAGTTCCTTGACCTCTTGAAGGGTTGACCATTTCCATTTCCATTTCCATTTCGATCAGAGAGAGCCTTCCTCTTTCGTTTGAATTTGTTGTTCCTTTGATTTCCATTCCCCCTGAAGTTGTTGTTGTTGTTGTAGTCATCATCTCAGAGAGAGTCCCTTTTATTAGGGCACTCTCTAGCATAGTGACCAAACTTGTTACAATTATAACATTTCCCCTTCTTTCTCTTGGGACCCGCGTTTTCATGATTTTGATTTTTCGGACCAACATTATTCCTCTTCTTTGCATCAACGGTGAAGGCAGTAGGGTCACTTCCATTCCCATTTGAGGGATGGTATCTCTCCATCATCCTTGTTTCCTCTTGAGTGCATCTCGTCAACAATTCATCAAAATCAGGAATTATATTATTATTGAGAATAGTGGTATTAAATACATACCATGGCCGGGGAAGTCCTCCAAGAGCAATGAGCGTGAGCTCTCGGTCAGCTATGACCTCTCCAATAGGTAAGAGATCATTCTTGATTTCGGTGAGCCTCATGAAATAGGATTGGATGGACTCTCCCTTGTTCATCTTGATGTTCTTCAACTTATTCTTCAAAAAGAGAATTTGATTAACATTGCTAGCCCTGAACATGCCAACCAACTTATCTTACATCTCCTTAGATGTGCCCAGCTCAGAGATATAAGCAACCAAGTGTTTATGAATAGAATCCTTGATGATCTTCTTCGCCTTGTTTTCTCCTTTCTTGTACTTTGTTTTATTGATAGCCAATGCATTTGATGGAGGCTCAGTGATCTTTCCCTGCACATAATCCATAACATCTTGTTCCTCCAATGTCAGATCCAAGGACATTTTACAAGCATGATAATCAGACTTACCATTCAGCGTGTCATCAAATTTGAAGTATGATGAGGAAGCCATTGACCCTGGTCCTTGTCTATTCAAACTTTCAGTGATTGCTCTTCTCACTCTTGCTTGGGCTTTGTTTTCACCTCAGCTTTGATTCCATGTTAATTTTAGTTAACCATGGTATGTTTTATGCTATGAGCAATTCACTTCAATCTTTCTTATTAGCCCAATTCAATTTCCAGTTATGCAATCACATTAACATTGACAATAAATGCTGATAGAACATAAATAAATTGATAGAAGACAAGCCAATACAAGAGACACAATAATTTGGCAGATGCCAGGGAAAAATGCGGGGAAAACCCTTTGATCAAATTTTCTTATTATTCTTCAAATCAATGTTGCAGGAAACGTCCCCCCCTGGCTCCAAGCCCTGAAACGCGTCTCGTACGGATCCGTACGGGATCCGCACCTCGAACCGCGGATTTGAATTTCGGAAACACGATTCGCAAAAAAAATTGCGATTCCTGGAAATCCGGATCCGTAAGTCTGGATCCGCGTTTCCGTACAGTGGATCCGCGGATTGTATAACAGATCGCCGTATGGAAGCGCCGCGATTCCTGTACGGATCCGTACGGATCACCAACAGTTCTGTACAACGCTGTACGGATCCGTACGGATCACCAGCAGTTCCGTACACCGTTGTACGGATCCGACTAATGTAGGTCAGAAAAGCGATTTTTTTGATTTTTTTTTTTTAAATTTTTGTCTTTGGTTGGGTTAGTAGGTGAGTTAGTGCTGAGTTAGGGATAGGATGAAAAAAATATAAGCTCTCTTTTACCTCCTTAGATGTTTCTTAGATGCTCCCTCATGGTAATGTTAAATTCTTAAAGTAAAAGGATGAACATGAAAAATAAATGAGCTTAAATTTTTAACATTACCATGAAATGACTCAGGATGTTTGAGAGTGGTTCCAGCCTGATCGGACTTCATATGGAGAAAATAGAATTTCATATCCTATTCAAAATTCAGCAGACTTAACAGTTTTCAGGACTTCAGGATCAATGGTATGGTGGCATGTCATTAGATTATATCATGTATGAGGGTATGTGATTAGCATTTAATCAAGAGCACCAAGCCCTATATGTACCCTAGTGTTGGTGGTGTTAATTGTTGAACTCCTTTGTCATGTCATTAGCAAAAAATTACATTTCAATCAAGTCAGAATAATCGATCAAGCATGTTAAGTTCTTTCTACCATATTTTAAGGCTTGCATTAGGGTTTGATCAAAATTGGGCAATTTTGACTAATGTCCCTAGATAATCGAGGTAGAAGCAAAAGCTAGACAAGAGGAGAAGAATCTAGATTGTAGATGGTTGATGCATCTTAATGGTTGATGCTCAAATAATTAATCATTAATATACAATGGATGTCATATCTATCTTGATTTATGTACAAATATGCATGCTTCCATATCTTCTACAATTAATTTGGTATTTTGGATATTTTTATAATATAAATGCAAAAAAATAAAAATAAAAAAATATATATATAGTAGACGCTTCCGAGACGCTTCGCTTCCTAGATTTTTTGGAAATGACGCTTCCGCGTCCCTGCTTCCAAAAAACGTCCCCGCTTCGTCCCCGCTTCGTGCAACGTCGCTTCAAATTCAGCAGAGAGAGAAAGTACAATTTACAGCAGTCAACAGGGTGCCCTAGACAGCAAAGTCAACACTGGTCAAACCAACAAAAAGTCTCCCTATGGAGCTCGGTCAAAGCCAGTCAAACTCAGCCTCTTCAAACAGTCAAAGTCAGCCCAAAACAGTTCGCAATACCTCAGTCAAACTCAGTCATTGCAGCAGTCAAACTTCGGTCAAATCTTTGGTCAACTCTGTGGGCAACGCAGCAGTCAAATCGGCTCCCTTCTCCTCGATTTCTGTGCCACCAAATTTTGGCCTCCCAAAAATGCTCTTTCCAAAAGATCGAAGTCAAACAGCCAAGGTTGACCCAAAGTCAATGCTGGTCAAAGCTGCACAGAAACCCTTAACACAGTCCAAAATTTCCAGCTTGTCCTTCACACGTGCGGAGGAGAGAGAAAGGCCTCTTAGGCTGTACGAACCAATCAGATGAGAGAGAATGTGTGAGATGAGTTAATGATGAAATGAGGTTTATGTCTCTCATTTTTATATCCATCACTGAGGGTGTGTGACACATCTTTTGGGGCTTGTGAGCCTACATTACAATTCTGATTGACCTTGACAAATTGCACATGGGTGGAAAATAAATTCAAAATCCAACTTCTGCTCATCCAAACAAGATGATCTTTAGATCAATCTTGCACCTCTCTGAAAGAGGAATCCAACAAAAATATCATCTCCATCATATGAGCAGTGCAACATGGAGTTTGGCCCTAGTTGCCAAATTTAACACACATGCCCCCGACCCCGGGGGACACGCCCCTGTGGAACACTGACTTGAAGTTTGTAGCCCTGAATGCTTTTGTTCTTAAGCTTCCTACACTATGGATTGTAGTGTTGGTCAACATGTTTGTGGGGATTTTGGCAAAGTTGCTTGTTACTTAGAGATTTCTCCCAACAGCTTGGAATTTAACTGCACTTTCCTCAGTCGACTGTAGGAAACAATATTTTGCTTTCTCTGAAGAGCTCGGAATTTAACTGCACTTTCCTCAGCCATCTGTGGGAACATTGTTTTGTCATCCTTTGTGATGCCTGTAATTTTGCAATGTTGAAAGTATTTTGTTTTCTTATCAGAGATTATAAAATTCTGAATTCTGTTATAAAAAAGATGAGGTGGAACTTGTTCATTCTTTTACTCCTTGATTTACCATTTTGAACTCTAACCAATGCATTGTTTACCTGAGATTTTTTCCTAAGTTATGGGGTCAGTCCTTCTGGCATGTGCATTCTCAAGGGTGTCATCCGGGTGCATCAATCATGGCATTTTTTATTATATGTACGACTTTTAGTACAGATTATGCAAATGCTAAAGGTGGTTTGCATTTCACATAAAGTGTAGTAATTTATGATTTTATTGTTTAATGTTATTATTACATAACTCTTTAATTTACATGTTGCCTTGCAGCTGCATCATGGCCTGTTCTTCTCCAATTTCTTTACCAATGTATTGGCACAGAAGTCTCTTTGAGCAAGAAGAGAGGCCCAAAGCCCATTTTGGCAAAAACTTTAAAAATATATGTTCAACATGCAGAAGATGTTAAACGCTCAGGTAATGTAGACTCTGCTAACTAGATTGTACATGTAAAGGTTTATCTTCAGTGGATTAAATGGTGTTTAGCAAATTTAAAATCCACTGGCATTAGGTTTTGTATATAAAAAAGAGTTTCATTATATGAACCCTTCACAACATTTCATGCAAGCATTAAAAAAAGTAGGAAACCTATAATTATATTTCAGTAAGTGACTATCAAGATTGTTGACAACAACACAATATATGTTACTCATGATATATTCTGTAATTATCTCACAAGGTTGGAGGAATTGCAGTAGTGATTTGCTTTGATCATACATTAATTTTGGTATACACATAGGTGTCTTGGTTCATTAGCTAACCAGATGATGTTGTCTGTATCAGACCAATTTTTTCTTGTATAGTTTCCACATGTCTTAATCACAGATAATAAATATGACTTTGTTGAAATGTGATATCAAATTCTATCATTCTTCTTCAAACCCCTGAATCTGTGGGTCCTTGAGAAGGAATGTGCAAAGTTTAAATCTTTAATTATTGTGATTCTATAAAACCTAAAATTTGAAAATGTAAAGATTTAGGTCATTTTTATTGTCTGTTTATTCTTAATGGGCTCCTCATCTACTTAGACTCTAATGGGTACACTTGCTTCTCCCAAAGTGGCAAGGCTAGTGTGGTGGATTATGTAATAGCTAACCAGACTCTGATCCAACATATCTGAAATTCCTCTCTCCCACTCAGTCCCTGTTGCTGACCATGCATACCTTGCCTTTATTCTCTTGAAGCCCTGCCCTTCCTTTTCTCCCCATCCCAGTCGCTCTTCCTTGAGATCCTACAGCAACACACCTATCACAATTCATTTTGACCTTGGGTACCTGAATGCCTATGCCACATACCTTTCCAATTTTATTCTCAACTTTTTAAATTTTCCTTTGTCACAACTGCCTCAAGCGACTATGATTCTTTATTGCATATCGTTTGGGAGGGTGCCCTTGATTCTCACCCTTACACCATCCACCATGGAAAAGTTGTCAATTTCCTAAGTAACTTTCTTATGAATCAATGGTATGATGAAGAATGTAAAGTTATGCATAGGTGACTTGATTTGTTCTTGTCCATGACCAATATACGATTATGAGTGAACATAGAGAACCACCATCACCTTTGGCACAAGAGGCATGACTTTCTTGCTTAGAGAAGATGTTAGCTACTTTCAGTGCTCCGCTATTCCACTATGACTTTTGATATACTCTTTTTCCTAGGAAAGCCCCTCCCCACTTTCATATTGATTTCCAATATTAGGTCTCTCAGGCTACCTCCCTTTATGATGTGCTGATTCAATTTCTCTATTCTTGTTACCTCTCCTTCCTTGTCACTGATTGACATTCAGAGATATTAAAATAATTGTTTGGAATTATAATTTTATAAAGATGACTGATGGGGAAGGGTTGCCAGCTGAATATCTAAATTATGGAATTGACTCCTGCTCTCCAAATTGTTGCCCCTATATTTAAATAAGGTGATAATTATGAGCCAAATTATATGGTCATTAGAATTAGGCATACTTTGCCAAGCTTTATGCCACAATTTTGAACATGTTGCTTTTCAAGTATTTGGAGAGAAGTAAACTTAAGCCAAAGGCTAAGTAAGTTTTCAAATGGACTACTAGATTATTGATTACATTTTTTTACACTTCAAGCTATTGTTAAAAAGGCTAGGCAACCATTCTCAAAAGCATTTTATCAAGTGAGTTATCAAATACACAAGAGACACAGAATGTAGGCTTGTGAGCCAGGGCCAAAACCTCTCACTCTTTGAGAGGAAAACCCGATCAGAAATTCTTCTTATAGATCTTCAATTGACGAGTACCAAGGTCCAAGCCCATGACAAATACTCTTGACACAAGTATTCCTCCAAGACCCTTGTCACTATCCTGCACTGCTCTTCTCGGCTCCTTATTTCGATCCTCCTTTTCTGCACTGTACAACACCTATACTAGAGAAGCTCGGTCTCTACTTCAGCAGCCCTAAACAATGTGCTTCTTCTCGAACCTCAACTTCCTAGAGTACCCTTTTCGGCCTTCTTTCTGCACCTTTCTTATATGTCTCTTTAGCCCAAGACCAAGCTTGTCTTCACGCTGTAATAACCTTCAGCCTTTCTGAGTTATGTGAGATATAGGCGCAGACCCAAGACCGAACTATGGTGACCTTGTTGCTTCATGCCTTTTCTTTTGCAGTCTTTGTAGCTCCTTCTCCTCGCAGATTTATCCTCTTCTTCTTCGTACATCCCTTCACACTTGTGATTGCAGACTTGTCCGAATTGGATGTCCTACAATGAGGCTGAGTCACTGTATTTATAGAAAATGTCTACTAGCTTTTAGGCTGACATGATCTTTAGAAGGTAAGCTGACTTCATGGTGGAGGATCTTGATCATATTTTAGGCTGACTTGGAGAGGCCTAGTGACAATGTCTTGGAGTATTACCTTTGCATAGACAATGTGTCTTTTTACAAGTGTAGCTTGACTTCATTTACATGACAATGACTCTAATGATTTTTATGACAAGATGAAAAAATCCTAAAGACACCAAGAAGAAGTCTTTGACCTATAAATAAAATCTCTTGCTCATGAAACCCATGATGCAAGTAATACAATAAATACATTTGATTTTTCTTTGTCTCTTCTTTACATAAAATTATAATTACATGTCATTATGAAGACTGAACCTAGTTACACTTTTCAACACCCCTTTTCACCATTTAGCATTTGCAATGTTTTTTCGAGGCGAATCATGTTTTTTCTTGCCTTAGCCTAGTGGAACTCCCCCTTATGCCTCCTAAGCAGCTGGGGACATTACACTGGCTCTGAGGTTTGGGGACCTAGTTTACAACCTATTGATGGGGAACGGTTGGAGAAAGCCCAATCCATCATGCTCTAGTCTATGATTTGTTGCAAAAGGACAATTTCCTAGGTTATTATCTAATCTAAGTTTCACTCCCATCCTTTATGTCTTGAAAGTTCATTTAAGCTTGTTTCCTTTCTTAACCAGATGTGTGCTTTGGGTGATTATTGTAGGATGGGAGAGGCATCTGTACATGGCCTATTGTTCCTTAGAGGATATTGTCTCCATGACTCTTCCATGATGAAGATGGTTTTGGTTCTCAATGGTTTTTCATTCACCTTTTAAATCTAAGTTGCAGGAAACATGGGTCTAGGGCCCGTTTCTAAAAAAAAAAAAACGAAATGGAAACGTTGAAACGCATACCGTATGGTCGGGAAACGCTTTTCCAGCTGTACTGGTACGTTTCCCGTATGGGAAATGTTGCCAATACGGTCGGAAACGCGTTTCCTAGCCGTATGACCACGTTTCCTTCCCAAACAACGTTTTAACTTGTTTTTATTTATTTATTTATTTGTTATTTGTTTATTTATTTATTTATTTTTTTTTGGTTTTCGTGCCATCTAATATTATTTTAATGGTTTTATTTGTCTCTTGGATGCTTCTAGATGGCTTTCTAAACTTATAAAAAGACGATTCACCTCATTCTCTCATCACACGAATGTAATGAATAAAATAATATAAATAATGATTAATTAGTTAATTAGTAATTAGGTTGAAAGGGCATGTCTAAATCAGACATGACCTTTCGTGAAGAGGCACCTGTCTAGGTATATAAGCAGACCTCATTTGTAACATTCAATCATTCTCATTCATCATACATTTTAATAATATTTGTATCCTCAATGGATATTCTTATATTCCAAGTCTTCTAGAGTATCTAACGTGAGAAGGAACTTTGTTCACTTCATTTGGTATCAGAGCAGTTCAATCTTCTGGCTGCTCACGCTGCACAGAGTCACGCTCTCCAATCTAGGTCCTTGACTGTCAAATTCGTCAACATTGTTGCTGTTGAAGTGTTTCGCTACACTTTTTGGAGTTTCTCCATTTGCTGATTTCATTAGAGGCCCTTGGCCATTTAAAAAAAAAAGAAAAAGAAAAAAAAGGAAATTATCATAAAAGAAAAAAACAAAATAATAATAATAATAATAATAAAATAAAAATAAAAATCATACCTGGTGCAATGTCTATAGCCACCGCCGCCGATAGTAAAGTGGTGGCCTCTGCCTTCTCGACTAGGCCCTAATGTTATCGGTCCCTCATTGCCATACAACCATTCATCGAACAACAACATTATATATATATATATATATATATATATATTTTAATTTTATTTATTTAAATACAACCCTCAAATTGTGTTCTACTTCCTGTGGCTGCCAACCAGAAATCGACAACGCTATATTTAGCAACCATTCGTTGTACTGCAGTGATAATCGTCATTTATTTGCAACAGTCGTACTCGCCCCCCTGTCGTCAACCCTCGTTGTCCTTCCCGTAAATCGACCACCCATCGTTCTGCTGCCACAACTCGTCCCCCATGCACCATCGGCCTACCATCCCAACCTCGTCAATGCCATCTCACTCTCGTGCCTTACGCTGCCCCGTGCATCGTCCCTTCCGACAATCGTTTTGCGTCGACCCCCGCCATCCATTTCGCCACCTTCGATGCGTTGACTGCACAATGCACCTTTTGCCCCACTTTCCGCCGTCGACTACTGTAGCTGCTCGACCATGTCACCGAACCATTAGTCGACTACCGCAGCCCGCTCGATCCCCAACACCTTTCGACAACTCCGTCCACCGCTCTTCCATTTGACGTCCCCCAACCATCGTGACTGTGCAATCACGTTGTATCTATTCATTAGTGTCATAAATCTATTCCTTATTAAAATTTAATTAATAATTATATAATTATATATATAATTCTAAATATATATGTATTATATAATTAATTAAAAATTAAATTTTAATTAAAAAAATAATAATAATGAAGCATATAAGTTTTTTGTAAAGTTCAAATTGATTAAAATTGAAATAAATATTGAAAAGGAGTATTTTAGTATTTAAGATACTTCTACAGAGTAGATGAAAAAGGTAAGGAAAAAGTATTTCAAGTTATCAAAAATTCATAACCAAGGAAGATTAAGATTATAAGTTACAAAGGGTGAATTTGAAGAAAATTTATCTCAAAAAGAAGAATGACATCTAATTCGGAAAGGAAGTAACCAAGATTCCTAGAAACGTCACGTAAGTATGCTTCAGTGCTATTTAGAACTAAAGGGTCTGTTGTGGGAAAATATGTCACTATTGCTATCTCATTTATCGAGGATAAAAATTATATAAAACGTAAAATTGCAAACCAATTGGTGATTCCTTAGTTAAATATAATCGAAAAATTAGACTTTTCCGGCACAAAACAATGCGAAATAACTAACTTATAGTTAAATATTGACGATTATACATTTATATCGAAATTCTCTGTTCAATCCTTATTTTTTGACGATAGTGACATTGTTTTGGGTTCTACCTGGATAAAAACTCTAGGATCCTTTATCCTAAATACAAAAAAAAAGTTTTAACATTCTTCTACAAAAAGAAGAAAATAACGCTACAAGACGTTAACTTGAAGCCAAAATTAGTGACGCCTGAAGGCATACAAGAAATTTCAAAAGTAATTTTTCAAAAAGGTAAAAAGGTGGTACAAAATATGCAAAAGGAAATTGACAAAATCACCACTAACAAGAATGAAGAAGTTTCTCACCTCAAGGACCACAACGAAAAATTACTAACGTAAATTAAGAAGCTGAAGAAGAACAAGAAGTCATTAGAAAACAAGGTGTAACAACTTGTCAAAAAGGAATCATCAAAACCTTCAAATGTAGAAATTCAAGTTGAGGAAAAAATGCACTTCGATCCAGTAAATATCACAACTCAAAAAGAAAATAAACTAGTTGAAGTAAAGATGTACTCAGAAGTTGCAGCTCCAGCAACAAAAGATTGGGGTGAAGATCTAGAAGTTAGCTATTCAACGTCCATAGCTAAAGGAAATCAGGTACTTCAAATAAATCAAGGAGACGACATAAACAAGATAAAGAAAAATCAAATCAATAGAATTCCTTATCGACATCCGAATCACGAGAGTAGACAACTCGATCAAGTTACGTATTGAGAACAAAATCAACACGCTGATATTCCGAAGAATACTAATGTCAGTGCAATCCACTCATGTGATAACAAGTCGTCACAAGTTGCCAACCATCGCAAAATTCTGCAGAAGATTAATCTAGGATGGTCTGATCCCTACTCAGTGTGACAATTTTGTTTGTCACTTAGAGGATCATATCTGTTAGCCATCAGTAAATTTTTGTCATGAGCAAATGATGGCTAAAACAGTCCTTGAGCCTTCAAGAGATCATTTTCATAGAAAAATTAGTCTTTCTTGAAGGCTGCTATTCCCTAAATTGCTGTTCCTTAACTATTGAGCCTTAAAAACAATGCTGTTCCCTCCAAAAAATCCACCAAGAAAACCTGCTGTTCCCAAAGAAAACTATTTTCTAAAAAACCCCTTGTTCCCCTTCATTTACTCTTCATTCTCTTAAAAATCCTTTTTAAACCATGAAATCCCTTCTAAATGGTTTAAAACCCTTCTTTTTCACTCTACCGAAACCTGAAAAACCCACAAATAACCCATTAAAAACCTTTAAAAACCTCTTCCGCCCCTTTTAGGCCTTAAGCCCTCGAGCGCTTAACCTTCCGCTTCTTTTCTTCATATGCCCTCGCGCCCGTGATCGGGCGCTAAGCACTCATCGCATCGCATTGTCGCTGTTCCTTACCTCACTTCCCCTTTCCCACCGTCGATGCGATAAACACCCTTACCCTGGCCCCTGGTCACTTATCCTCTCATGGGACCATGCCCCTGCGCTTATTCTCAAGCCCCCATCGCATCGGTCCTTGCCGCTTTTTCCTCTCCCATTTCCTTTGTTCCCCCGCCGATGCGGTAGGCCCCTTCCTTTTCGCCCCTGGTCCTTTTTCCTTTTATCCCCGCCTTGTAACTTTGCGAAGTAATCCCAACTGTTGATCTTTAAAGATCAACGGCTATTGCACCTCTTCCCCTATCCTTCTTCCGCCCAAATCCTGCCATTCATTCACCTTGGCAAATGAATCTCCTCCGTCGATCTGGGTGATTTGACGGTCTCCATTCAACTCGACACCCAATCTTGTCAACGGGCCTACCATCTCCTGCATACAGCGCCCGCCCTATCGCACGCTGCCACCTGGTTTCCACTTTCATTTCCGCCCGAGCAACTTTTCCATCGCGCTTGGTCCGCACCGTCTGATCTCATCCCCTTCATTCGACGGCTACGGTGGCATATCGCGCAATTTTCGCGCCCGGAGTTTAACACTCCAAAATCACGCGATACCGACGGTATCAAAAAGTCCACACGACACAATATCATTGGATCGCGCTCGATTCATCCAAAACCACTTACCGCCCAAATCGAATGCGACAACCACTCGCGGTATTTCCAAACCCGCTCTTGCTCAATTTCGCGCCAGAAATCCATTTTAAACCATTTTTTTCACTTCTCCACCATAAAATCCCTCCTCTGCCTGCATCTCCGCTTCTGCCTATGCTCATCCGCCCCCACATCAGCCTCTGTAAGCAGTTTTCCGACCCGCAGGGTTTTCATAACACATTTCGTTATTTTTGTAGGTGTTTATCATGGTTTTCAGGGCAGAAACTTTGTCCTTGACTCGCGAAGGGACAGAGCTGAAGTCCTCTATATTTGAAGGCTAAAACACGAAATAAAAGGCTGCAGGTCTTCGTCAGATGATTTGATCGGTGCTGTGAGAGCTCTAGTCATAACATTGTACCCTCCACCGCACCAACAAACTACCTGCATACATCAAAGAAGAAGAACGATGAAGGTTAAAGCTTGAAGATCAGAGATTAAAGGTGAAACCCCATAAATCTGAAGATTTAATCAATAATTTAAAAACTAAATACAATGGATTAAAAGATTTAATCATGCAGTTTGGGGGTTTATACACAATGTCAGGGATTAAAATATCAACAGCCGAGAACTATAGGTTTTAAAACCTACAGTTAAGGGAACCAGGAAAAGGTAAAAGGCAAGTGACAAAGCCCAGAACAGTAAAACACCGTCAGCATATCAGGATTAAAGACTCCAAGATGATTATGAGGGCATAAAGATAGACAAATTAGCAAAAGGGGCCTCCAAATGCCACATCAGTGAGGCAATTAAAGCCAAAACTGCCACCTATGGGTTTATTTCCTCAAAAGAAGGCACAATGAATGCACAGTCAGGGATATTTTTAAAAGACAACTCAACATTAACTGCCAACCTACCAAAAACCCTCAAAGTCAACAAGAGTAACTAAAGTTGATGAAATTTAATATAAAATTGATTAAAACAGAGATAAGCACTTGAAATCTTTTCCCTTTGGCCTCCCAAAGGTCAAGAAACCATTACTCTGTAGTAATTGAACAAATGAACCCTTTTTACACTCCGCCTCCTCATTCTTCTATAAATACTTTTGTAGAAGACAATATAGAGGTTGGTCTTTGAATACTCATCAAGTGTAAATAGCTTTGAAACTGCTGAAGCTCTGTTTTGTAATAGAAGAAAGATAGGCTGAGATGAGAAGTCTGAAGCTGTAAAGACCCACTGGACTTGAAGATTGTAACTGGTTTGAACATCAAATACAAGCTGATTTATGGGATCTTGGTCTATATCAATGGTGATGTTTTTCTTATTGTAAATTGTTATTTTTTTTCATGTTTACCATATTGTTCATTTTCTCTAATAAAGAATAGCAAATATAGATTAGGATTTGCTGTCAAGTACCCTAAATCTCATTGATAAATCTTTATCTTTATGTTTTCTGCTAATTGTGTATTTGGGAATAATTTCAATATAGTGTGATCAGTCAAGGAATGTTGGTGAGTCCATGTCTTGCTGAGTAAAACTTGAGATATTGTTTTTGAATGATGTTTTCATTGCATGCTAAGTAAAGTTAAATTAGGGAAGTCTATGGTTAGCCTTGTCCTCTAGTGTTTTCTCCAACAGTTGTCTTGAAAGTTTCCTGAGAGTATGTCAAAAGCAGGATAGGTTCAAAGTTCTTACCTGATTTTAGGCTATTCTTTGTTTATCATAATGTTTTTTCTTTGAATATGCTGAAAGCAAGCTAAGTTAAAAGTCTTTACTTGATCTTAAGTTGTTCTTTGTTTTTTAATGTTTTTTCTTGAAAGTATATCAAAAGCAGGCTAGTTTAAAAGTACTTACCTGATCTTAGACTGTCCTTTGTTTCTCCATATGTTTTACTTCCTTCACTTCATTTCTTACTGTTTCATTCCATAAAATCAACTTAAAGAGATCCTTTGACATAGATGACTTGCCCCATGGACCACTCTTGAAACTTGCTGTCTAATTAAATCCTATTATGACTCCATAACCCAATGGATTGATGCTGTTCCTTACTTATCTTATCAGCTGAACCATTTTCAACCTACTCAGAACTTAACCTTTCAAAAGACTTCCTTTATTTTGATGATGTTCATCCCAACCAAAACAAACTAAAACCTTGTTCTTCATAAGTAGCCTAGAATCAACCTTTTACAAGCTTTAAAGATCATATCTTTGAAAACATACATAGAGAGATCCCTCCCTGAATCTAGGATGGCTAGGTCCTCAGATTCCAAAGTAGTTTGATGTAGGCTCTGCAGCGTTTGTACTAGCCAATCTTGCAAACTATGGAGACCCTAACAATATCAACTGGTATCGACAAGGATGGCTACTCCAAGATGAGAAGACGTTCGTAGTAGGAAAAGAAATCAAGGCCTTTCATCAACAAGCTTTGAGGACAAAGATTTTTGAGGAGGAAGGCAATGTAATGAATAAAATAATATAAATAATGATTAATTAGTTAATTAGTAATTAGGTTGAAAGGGCATGTCTAAATGAGACATGACCTTTTGTGAAGAGGCACCTGTCTAGGTATATAAGCAGGCCTCATTTGTAATATTCAATCATTCTCATTTATCATACATTTTAATATAATATTTGTATCCTCAATGGATATTCTTATATTCCAAGTGTTCTGGAGTATTTAACGTGAGAAGGAACTTTGTTCATTTCAACGAATTGAGCAAGTCATTTCACTTGGAGAAGAGCGATTTTGGCGACGAGAAAGGAGGAAGAGAGTAGTGCTTCAGCTAGGGTGCTTTAAACAATGAGCAAAGGAGATTTCAGTGGCAAGAGAAAGAGATTTCAAAAGCAGATTTGGAGTGCGAAGTTTCCAGCTACGACATTCTTGGTTTTTGGCTTAGCTACAACCATATTTCTCTTGTTTTTTCTGGCATTTTGTGGTAGCTTCAGCTACACAAAATTAATTTGGGTACGAAGCATTCAATTTCTTGGTTTTTTCCCATTGTTTCGTCTATTTTTCAAGGGTTTATGCTACCAAAATTATAAAAAACGTTTTTTTATTTATAGATTTGTTTTTTTAATTTTTTTGTAACAATGGTTTCCATCCAAGGTTCAAGTGAAAACACCAAGGCCAACCCAAGGGTTGAATATTATCCTCTTTGGAGGCATGTTGAGAAGCTGCAAAGATGTGGAGGTGGTGGCTCATGGGAATGGCGGTGTAATCTTTGCAATAATTCTTACAAGGGCTCTTACCCGAGAGTGAAGGCACATATTTTGCACAGAGGAGGACAGGGGATTGTAGGTTGCACGAAAACATCAGACCTTATGGCAAGGAGGCAATATCAAAGAGAGCAAGATCAAGATGATGCAATTAAAAGAAAGCATGATGATCTTAGTCAAGCTAAAAATCTAGCAAACATTGAGCCAAGGATTGTAGTTGAAGCAAGGAAGAGGAGAGGCACTCAACAACTAGAACAACCACCATCCAGAGGGGCATCCGGTACAGTTCAAGATAGCGGAATTGCTAAACTGGTGAATGTGCAAGGAAGAGAAGAAGCTGATTCTATAGTGGCTCGGTGCATCTATGCATGTGGTCTCCCAGTCAAGGTTGTTCGCTCTCCTTACTGGCAAGATATGATAAGGGCAGTTAACAAAGCTCCTCAAGGGTACAAGGGGCCCAACTATGAGAAGGTTAGAACTCAACTTTTCAAAAATGAGAAGGACCTTGTGGAGAATGTGTTATCACCAATTCGTTCTTCTTGGAGTAGCTTTGGGGTTACCATATTCTCATTGCCACTTCACCAAAAGGAGCAATGTTTCTAAAGGCAGAAGACTGCTCGGGAGAGGTAAAATATGCACAATTCATTGCTGATGTTATTATCAAATCTATTGAACAAGTTGGTCCTAATAGGGTGGTGCAAGTTATCATGGATAATGCACCAGTATGCAAAGCTGCAGGTTTGATTATTCAGGGGAGGCATGACCACATCTTTTGGACACCCTGCATTATCCATTATCTGAATCTGATCATAGAGGAGATCGACAATAAAGTTCCATGGATAAAGGAATTTACAAGGGAAGTAAGGAAAATTTAAATTCATCACCAACCACCCCAGACTTGAGCAATATTTCGAGAGTACTCCAAATTGGAGTTGTTAAAAGTTGCTGAGACAAGATATGCCTCAATCTTCATAATGTTGCACCGCCTTGTTGAGGTTAAGCAAGCATTAGTGTCTATGGTAGTGAGTCAACTTTAGGCTGAGTGGAGACAGGCAGATTTAGAGCGGGGATCTACGATGTGTAGATTGTGCCTTGATGAGGATTGGTGGAGCAAGATAGATTTCTTGCTAATGTTCACAACCCCCGCATTTGAGCTTATTCGGAATGCTGACACTGACCAACCTTTCTAAGGAGAGGTACATGATGGCATGGATTCCATGGTTGAGAAAACTATGGAAATCATTTCATAATAGTCTCCACAACTTTTATTTGTAGATGATAATTTTGCCGAATTAATCAAAAAAATCATTGTTGATAGGTGGAACAATTTCAACACTCCATTGCATACTTTAGCACATGCCTTGAACCCAAAATTTTATGATGAGGATCTTATTTCTCAAAGCAATGGGAAGACGAAGGCACCCCATAAGGATAGAGAGGTGGCTAATGGGGTGAAAAAAGCCCTTATGAGAATTTTTCCAGCTCATCTACACAGGGAGGTCGAGGAAGAATTTGCCAGTTTTGCTGCAGGAATAGATGATTATTCAGATATATCATCTTTGGAGGAGAGAAGCACCATGAATCCGGTTAGGTGGTGGATTTGTCATGGAGCAAATGGTGTACATTTGCAAAACCTTGCCATTCATCTCCTTTCACAAGTGGCAAGCTCTCTTCATCAGCAAAAAGGAATTGGAGCACCTTATGGTTTTATTCATTCTGTGAAGCGCAACAGGTTGAGCTCACAGAAGGCTGAGGATCTTGTGTCTGTGCACTCCAACATTCACCTTGCATCTCTTAGGGGTCCAGAATATGGCAATGGTCCTTCTAAGGCACTGAATGTGGATCCAAAAAATCATGATTTGGATCTCTCTCTTGCTGCCTTGAATATTGAGGACCAGGATCATAGAAGTGGAATTGGCCAAACATCTTCTTCAGCTACACCATCCACTACTGAGCATGCTTCTGCTACTTTATTTGATGAGAATTCTGATAATGAGTATTAATCTTTTGTCTTTATTGTACTTGCAGCTTCATATATATAATAAAGGTTGATTTTGAGAATTTGATATATAATAAAGGCTGGTTTTGGATATTCCAATATTGCTATTTTCATTATGTGTTTGTTATCAATGATCATTCATGAGTAAATGTGTTGTAAGTTGTAACTTGTAATAGTTTATGGTTTGAATTTATGATTTATCATGTATGTTTTAAACTTTTATGATTTTATATAACATTTCTTAAATGTCCTAAATTCTAATATAAATTTAAATTATATATATATATATATATATATATATATATATACCGCGTTTCTCCGTTTCCAAAATTTGGGGAGGTCGCGTTTCGTATCGCTTCTTGTTTCAGAAACTTGTTTCCGTTTCCCCGTTTCATGCAACTTAGTTTTAAATCCATCAACAACTTTATTGAGCATTCCCTCCCTTTTAGATATTACTCAGATGCCCTTGGTCATCTTCTCCCTTTAAAAGAGGAGATTAGTAAGGTGATCAATGAAGAAATATATCATTAAATATCCATCTTACTTGGATCTCCCCTAGCCTATCAGATCAAAGATGGATTTCTACTTTAATTATTCTTTATATGGATGGCCTCATTATTCACCTCAACTATGCCATTGGTAATATAGCTTCTAGCCTTGGGGGTTATATGGTTGCTATTCAGAAAAAAAATTGAGTCAGAGCATTTACCAAATTGTTGGTTTACGAAAGTTTTTCTTTGAGAACAAATTGTTGTCCAAGTCCTCTTTGGACGTTGTTCAAAGCTCATTGCAGCACATTTTGCTTTTATACACTTGTCAAGATGCTTTGTTTCTTGTCAAATACTATCATTGATTACCTGATAAATGGTCATGGGTTGCCTAATTGTTATCTATTTTATTGCCCGGAAGCCTATATGTTATGATTGGTGGAAGGTTTATGCTGCTAGCAATGCTCCATTTGGTGATACTACTTTTTATGGACATTCCAAATTGTTTACTGGAATGCTATTTTGAAATGCTATAACTAGGTCACTAATCTTAACGATATAATGGCAGAGACTGGTCTAGTTCTGAAAGCTTTATAACTAAAGTCTGGAAAAGTATACTTTTGTGTATGTTGGATTTCAATAATATTATTATCAATTTTGCAAGTTTGCCTTCATCTTCAGATTGGAAGAATTACCAATGGTCCACTATCCTGGATCCAACCACCTGGCCATTTGCTTGGAGTGGGTCAAACATATGCTCAGTAAGATATGCCAAAAATGTAGGATAACTGTCCCACCAGTCTCCAAGGACCTGCACCTGGCCCCAACTATGCCACCAAGAGTGGCAGGACCTTTATCATATTGGAACTCTGGTGGATGGAATGACAATCCATCGTCCAAATCCATCGGCATTGACTTGTATTATGCACTTATAAAACCTTATTTCATTGATGTCAAAGGTATGTGCAAAACACAAGTGTTGCATTATCACGAAAAAATCACAAAATGGTGATTTTTTGTTAGGATATTCTGACACATAGGAAATAGTTAAGAATAACTTAGTCTAGTGTAGAGTTAGGTAAAGTGTGTTTCTTTACCATGTACATTTGTAACTTATAATCCGACGATCACGATTTGTAATGATCCGACGGTTATCTCTCTCCTTGGTATTAACGACACTTGATTCGTGGCTTAACATCCGATTGGTCCATGATCTCTATTTAAAGAGCATGGAGGGTCATTTGTTTGGTAACCGTTTATGAGAGAAACATATGTAACTTTTCTTTTTATATTAATAAATTGCCTAAAGTGGCTGCGTTGGCTCAGGCCGTGGACTGTTTCTCTCTTTGAGGGTTTTAACCACGTGATTATACTAGTGTACTAATTTGTGATCTGTTTGTGAGCAGTGACGTTTGGTTCTTGATCTACGGAACTTACCCTGTAAATTCCTACATGGTATCAGAGCATCTCCATTGTTGATTGGTTTCATTGATTCTGATTGGGCTGGTGACCCTGATGATCGAAAGTCCACTGGAGGATATGTATTCACTCTTGGTTCAGAACCTATTACTTGGTCTTGTAAGAAACAAAGTGCCATCTCTCTTTCTTCAGCAGAAGCAGAGTATCGTGGTGCAGTTGAAGCCAGCAAGGAAGCCATGTGGCTTCGTCAGATCCTGTCTGAATTTGGTCTTCATCAACAGCATCCAACTACACTTTGGTGTGATAATCAGAGTGCCATTCAGCTATGTAAAGATCCAATTTAGCATCAGCGCATGAAACACATTGAACTCCACATACACTTAATCAGAAAGCTCATTCATGATCGTGTCCTTGAAGTGCAGTACTGTCCAACCAATGATCAAGTAACCGATATCTTTATGAAGGTTCTCACAGAAGCGAAGTTTACCAAACTTCGATCCATGCTTGGAGTTCAGGAAATTTGTCATTAAGGGGGGATAGGCTCTATTCCCTCCTTCCTTCTCCTATTGTGTCACTTTTGTAAATCCTTCAATCCTATCCCAATTTGTTCTTAAGGGGGGATGTTAGGATATTTCGACACATAGGAAATAGGCTCCTTTTGTGTCACCTTTGTAAATCCTTCAATCCTATCCCAAGTTGTTCTTAAGGGGGGATGTTAGGATATTCCGACACATAGGAAATCGTTAAGAATAACTTAGTCTAGTGTAGAGTTAGGTAAAGTGTGTTTCTTTACCATGTACATTTGTAACTTATAATCTGACGATCACGATTTGTAGTGATCCGACGGTTATCTTTCTCCTCGGTATTAACGACACTTGATCCATGGCTTAGCACCCGATTGGTCCATGATCTCTATTTAAAGAGCATGGAGGGTCATTTGTCCGGTAACCGTTTATGAGAGAAACATATGTAACTTTTCTTTTTATATTAATAAATTCCCTGAAGTGGCCGCGTTGGCTCAGGCCGTGGACTGTTTCCCTCTTTGAGGGTTTTAACCACGTGATTATATTGGTGTACTGATTTGTGATCTGTTTGTGAGCGGTGACCTTTGGTTCTTGATCTACGAAACTTACCTTGTAAATTCCTTACATTTTTTGGCCTCGCTGATGCTTGCTGATTCTTGCTGATATTTTGGGGGTATCTTAATTTTTCCGATGTTTGCCGATTTTTACTGATATATTCTCGATTTTTAGGTTTTTTGAATCCTTGCCGATTTTATCCCAATGCTGATATTTGCAACATTGAAAAGAACGTTTATATAGATATTGACCTTGTATGGGTCATGGCTTTTATCTTTCTCTCATAGTTATATATATTGTTCTGTCTAGATTCCTTGATTGTACATCTCTTGTAAATTAAATCAGATTTCAAAGAATTCTGTCATGTATCTTATATGATTTCATCATTTTTTCTTTAGTGTTGATTCTAAAAACTAGCTACGACATTTTTTGTCAAATTGTATATTTGACTATCTTGCACAAAACTTTTGCAGGTAAAACACTCCTATTGCTTCGAACTATTAGGGGATTTTTTAATCATATATGGGATGTAATACGAGATGTGCCAAGCTTTCAATCAGAGTACAGTAACATACTTCGGCAGTTGTTGGCTGTGTCAGAGTACCGTGAACACATGAAGAAAAAGGTGTACTCAGGTGAGTAACTGGGTTCTTGAGCTCATAGGGTGTACTAAAAGTTATTTTTGGTTATTGATGAGTTGATAAGTGCGTTATCATTGATTCTATTGTGATCCTGCCTGCAGTTATTTTGATGACGTTATCAGTGTGGTTAAAATGAAAAATATGACAACACCTCTATTCCTGCAGGTTTAGTGCTTTTCTACATAAACAAGATAAAGACATCTCTGTCCTGTAGCACAGATGAGCTGTCAACATCCAAGGAAGAACTATTTCGCCATACGTTAGCACTTCACTGTCTTCTAGAAAGCCCCCCTGGTGATTTTCCTGATGATGTCAGGGGGGGTTTGATAAAGGGTTTTCATGAGATCTTTAAACATTTAAGGTATAAACAAGTGCAATGAATGCTTTTATTGTGTCTTTTTATGAAGATATTTTTTTTTGTTATCCTTATGTCTAGAACTGTGATGAAGTCCAAAGCATCCCACAATCTTGCAGATCTGGCCTATTGTAAAATTTGTACCTACCAGTATGTATTCATCTCCTTTTCCATGCTTTCCTATTATTGGCATTGTTGTAGGGATGAAGGCAAGATTGCAAGAAAACTTCTAGCCTCCCTAAACTCATTTCTTATGAAAGATGGTCTGAATATTGGGACCTCTGCACAAGAAATCCACAGTGCTGTGCAAGACTTTATGGTTCGCTCCTGGTTAACGACACATGACCGCTTGTTGAAGGTAAATGAGATTCTAATTTTTGCTGCATCCATCTTGGGCAATACTGGAGGTTTTAAACTTGAATCTGAGTAACAACTTCTGTGGCAGGAAGGATTATTTCTTTATGCAAGGATACAGCTGAAACTCAGGGGCATTCTTTCAGATGGTGGTGCGGCTCTTGATCAGTTGTTAGATATAGTTGTGAAAGAACTAGACCAGAATAGCATCACTACACCTGGCATTTTACGGTAATAGTTTACATTCAGTTGAATTTGGAAACAAGTTTTACCTTGCATCAGTTGCACATACATAGACGTTGGGTGATATTTTATTGATACAAAATATGATACAGGAATTACGATGGAGGGAGAGATGAGAAGGTTGGAAGTATTACAAACAGTCAGCGAAGCTTAGTGGAACTTGCAGCAACGGTTTTTCATGAGGTTTGCATTGTTTCTGCAACTTAGTTAATGCTATGGTTGTCAGCTAGATATTGAAATTGAAATATTTTTACTGTCGTAAAGGTTACCAAAGAAGCTGTCAAGTGGGATTGAAATACAAATTAGCATGTCAGGTACATAGCATAAGGGAGTGCTTTATAGTCTGAGATATTTATATCCTAGTACCTGGTTTCCAAGTTGGCTGAAAACTTCTTATGTTGTTGCACTGGGAAAAGCAAATTTGAATGCATCTACAAATTTATTTGATGGTTAGCTTACAATCCTTGTACAAGCATTCATAAAGAGTGAGAAATGGTTGGGCGAGAAAAGAATTAAATATATCTTGTTTGAGAAAAGGATGAAGACGTGAAAGAAATTTAAAAGATGCACATTATTGCTATATATAAAATACATATATTCCCTGCACAGATTGATAGAAATTGTCAGGAGTGATGTTGCTTAGTCATCGAGAACTTGCATCATCCAGAAGTGGTAAGAGAGGAAAATGCTTGGGCCAGTGTGTGGGTGGCTTAGGTCATATATTTAGATTTAAATTAAACTATGCTTGGGTTAAAATGAAGCTTTAAATTAAATTCAATCTATTAAATTTGCATTTTTTAGAGAGAAGTTACTGATTGAAGACTTGACTCGGGTCCAGCAGAAACGTTTAAAAACTTGTCTGCTTATTCTGCTGTGGCAACAAAAATAATAAAAATCTTTTGTGTTTTTTATTTCAACTGTCTTCTGCTATAATGCTTGCAGGCTTGTGTCAAAGTTGACAGGGGTCCACGTGCACTGAAACGACATAAGAAGGAGAACATTAATACCATTTTAAAGGATCGGCTTCTTAAAGCAAAATGGCTTTGGTAAGTCCGAAATTCTGGCCCTGTTTAGCTGTCTTCAAATCACATAAAATGGCGATACTTCTGCTCTTAGGAATGACTAATATGTTGAATAGAAATGCCATTAGAGATAGTTCCAACCAATCTTAATGAGTTCAGCTTTGAAAACAGTGAATTTTAAAGTCTATTTTTTAATATTAAGTTCATTGCTTGTTCTGTTTGATTGATTTTTATCCACCATAGTTAATACTGTAAGTTTTAAGGCAGAATTTAGAAAAACACTTCCAATGAAATGGTGAAGCTGACCATGAAATAGAAAAAGAATCAAACATTTGCAAATAATGGCATTGTAAAATGATTTCCTAATAGTGCAGCTGACCAATACAAAAGGAGAAAAAATGTTCCATATTTTTAGTCTGTCTGCTTCTTTAACTAAGTGTTCCTGTTGGATGCTTATAAGTCAATTCTTTTACTGAATATGTTATCTTATTAATAAAATTCTGTGGTAATGTATATCCTCCTTGGTTTATTTTCTTAATAGTACTAGGAAATGGTTGATTTACCTCTGGTGAAGGTTGCAGTTGACCAAGCTGGCTTCATGGCCAGATATTTCTGTATTTAACATTAACAGTTAGAATTGAATTTTTTTGTTGCTGTATGCTCTGTTTTACTCCAAGCTAATAGTATAATGGTATTATCTTTGACAGGAATGGAGCATTTTGCCTTTTAATTCGGCATCATTCTGCCTATCTTCCAAAAGCCTTTATTCTTGACTGGTTTGAGGGAATATCAGTTAGCTTTGAGAGGTGCTAATTACTTGCCACTTCAGTGTACATGTTACGTTTTGAAATGGTTTTGGAAAATGGTGATATAGAATTACTGGCACACTTTTTATGCAGGGTTCTGAGTGATGGAGTCAATACACACATGTATGATGCTCCTTTATGGACTTTGAGGTAAACACATACATTCTTATGTATATATTAATCTCTCTTCTTTGAATGTGCTAGTATGCTTACCTCTAAGATTGATCAAAGCATTGGCATCTTTGGAAGGCTTGCTTTGGTTACTATTTTCTTAGAGCACAGAAATTATTTGATTGCTTCACTGCATACTTCATGTCAGTGCCAAGTTACATTTTTATAAATTGCGCAGAGGCTTGCAGGAGTTATGTGCTATATGGCGATTAATTGTGGCAACAGGGAAAACTTCTTGCCATTCAGCTGATTTCGCTAATGAGGTGCGTGTTATCTTCATTCAGACTATAAATTGGATATCTAGAGTAGCCAAGCGTCAAGGTGCATAATGCATTCCAGATGTCTTGGATGTGGCAGGAATGCCCTTTTAATATTAGTATCCCTTGTCCATGTGATGAATGTGTGCTCTTATAATCAATTCTCTCAAAGGCCATGATGCCTATTTAGTAATTTACCATTTCAGTCCCCATCTTCCTTTGGTAAAATTACCACTGTTATGCACCTTAATTCTAATTTCAGGGTAAATACAAATACGGTTATGTGTTGAGGATGATTGATATCAGCATCCATGAATTGGGTATCTACAATTACTGCCTTTGAATGTGCAAAACATTCCACTTTTTGAAGTTTTTCGTTTGTCCTATTGAATGTTGGTGCTCTCTTGTCCATAATTTTAGAGAATGCTTTTGTTCTTAATTCTATTTGAGGTGTTAAGGCCTAGTTTCATTTTGTTTATGTATATTGGATATCCACACTTGGTGTTAGTACCTTGGTTATGCCGTCTCCCTATTGTTGAAATACACGAATTGAAAGTTAAGTGTGCAATGCGTTTCTCATTCATATGATACACATAAATACGTTATTTAATGGCTCTTGGATTCATCTTCTAAGGTCTCTTGGACTCCCAAAGACTATTCATATCCACTTGTGACTTTTCGTCTTCATGCTCAAGTGAACAATACAATTTATCATAGTCCTTGTTATCGCAAAATCTAAAAGGCCTAGTGCAAATTCTCACTAGGCAACCTAGGTCTCGTGGCAACAACAAGATTAGCCACCATGGTCACCTTAGTGGCTTCTCTCCTGGTGTTTAGTGGTGGATGTTTTTCCCACAAGGGGGTCTTCCCTAACAAGGCTCAAAGGGTATTTACCTATGGAAAATGAATCTCTAAGGGACTTGCAAATAATATCACCCAATAGGATCTTCAATAAATAAGGGTGCAAGGGTGTCAATGGTCTAATGGTTATGGAAGAAGGTACTTGTAAGGCCTTGATGGCCGTGATAAGAATTACGTGTGATCAAGCACACTTTCCACCAACCCTAGTGGACTAGAAGAAGGCTGTTATAAACTAGGGTTTTTATAATATGCAGATTTACAACATGCAACAACATATAACAGGAATGAAAAACCCTCTAACTGATAGATTCAACAAAGAATCAAATGCTCTCAAGAGGTAATAAAGTGATAAAGAAACTAAGGTTTTTAATGGTTTTATGGGCATAAAACAACTATAAATATCTAGACACCATCCCTATTTTTGGGGTGAAAATACAATTAATCATAGATTTTTCATTTTCAATTTATTAGTTACAGTTTCTATAAATAAGACAATGACATATAAATGCACAATTACCACAAAATGCAAATTAAAGTCAAACACTAACCCTAGTTACCAAGAAATTAGGAAAAAGAGGTAAGAATATAAAATGATAACCACTACTAAACTAGTGCCTGTTGCCACACAATCTAGAATGGCCCTAGGAGGGGAACCTATGGGATAACAACTAGACCAAATGACAACATTGGGAGAAAGACCCACTGTCACCTCAGTCAATGTCCCTTGCTCTTTACAGACTTTCACCAATGGGAGAAGTCCCAATGAGATAGGAATCACTTGGAAAAAGAAGGATCAATACTCTATGTGAAGTGATTCCACTAAGCCCATTTTAGGAGAGGTTCAATTAAGGCTTGATGAAGTAAAAGGATCTCCAAGAAAGACCTAGGATGGAGATCTAGATCAAGGGCTTGAAATTTGCAATGGGATAGGCATGCCAAGAGTCAAGGCTTGAAGAGTTAAATAGGACCTCAAAGGAGGCTTGCGAAATGATTTTGATGCTTGAAATAGTCCTTTTGCTACTTTGGAGAGCCCTAGAAAAGCCTACGCTAGACCTAGGGTTTTAGGATATTTGTGGGAGGAGTCCCTCTAAGGTGCTCACTAGGTTAAGGCAGTGGAGGGGAAAGGGTATTGTAAGATTTATTCTATCGAATACTATGTCCATATGACCCTAAAGAAAGCCACCAATCCAAGAGATTCAAGCTAGGATTCCCTTCTAGGGCACACCTAAGGCATTGTGTTTTATGGAGAATCCACTGTGGGAACTCAACCAAATTTTGAGATCCTCTAGAGAAAACACTAAGGAAGAGTCCTATCCAAATGGTTTCTCAAACTCCGTCCCTAATGAAATCCGCAAGATGCCCTAGCTAGCTTGTTGAAAATAGTAGCGACAAAGGTCCTTCTTTGACTTGTGCCTTAGTCAAAGAGACCAAGAAGTAATTTTCCTTAGCATGCATGAGTTCCTAAAAGTTAGGACGAGTTTCTAAAATTTAGGATGAATTCCTAAAAATCAAGGCGGATTCCAATAAGTTAGGACAATTCATGAAGCAGTTCGATTGATGTGTTGGAATGGGAGGATCAGTTGTTGTCTCCTAGTGTGAGTTATCTTTGGAAAAAGAGAAGCGAGTGAGTCTCAAGTTCTAAATTTGGGCAGGAAGAGTTACACGAGTCAGTTAGACTCAGTTCACCCAATCAATCACTAGTTCGATTTCTGGAAGTAATAACTTGCTAGATTTAGCCTATTCGAAAAGTTGCTCCTTATAAGGAGGACCAAGGGATAAAATTATTCAATTGTTTTATGAGCACGAGTTGGTGAGACAAGGCAATCGAGAGCACGAGTTTGTGCAGGAGCTTGTGGTGGGAAGGGCAAATTGATAGAGGAGAATTCCTTGAGGAATGCACTAGAATTTAGGAGTAATTCCTAAATAATAAGAAGCCTCTATTGCGCTAGGATTTAGGAGAAATCAGGGCAACGAAAAAGGAGCTCATCTAGGCAAGGAAAGGAAGAAGCAGGATCAACATTCTTGCAAAGTGTTTCAAGCTAAGGACTAGCAGGGAGAATAAGTTGTTTTCTCTCTTGAAACAAGACTGTGTTGTAAGAGATCCATTGCTCTAAATTTCTATCAATAAAATTTTCAATCAAGTAGAGGGTTTTCCAAGTTGGGTTTACTAGAAAAAAATTGTGTTTTTGACATTGTGTGACTGTGTTTATTTCTGTTCCTATTCCGCTGCAAATTAAGTAGAGAAAATTCTGTGTCTTGGGTTACAAGCTAGTTTCATATTTGTTCATTCAAGTAGATCATAATTTTTGTGCATTTTGTACATGGTATTAGAGCCCTTGGAACAGATTTAAGATCATCACAAGTGCAACACATCTAAGGGAAGGAGATGTGAAAATTTCACTACCCAGAATCCTATTGGAATAATTGATGAGAATTATTCTATTTGTTAATTAATGAACAAATTATTTACTGTGTTCTACGGTAAATATTAAAACCCATACACTACAACCTTCACAAAATTAAACTGTGGAAAATAGATAAGTGCGGAAACAAGATCTAGGCAAGAATAAACAATAAACACACGACACAGTTATTTTTGGACTAAGTCCTCAGAAAAACCCAATGTGGGAAAACCGGTGCAGCATCTGAGGGTTTGATATATTATGCAGTAATTTTGAATACAATCTGGGATGCCTTACTGGCCATCCACACAAAGAAACTGACTGACAAATAGCCAGTGAGGATTACCTCACACTGACACTGGAAAATCTTGACTGACCAAACATTGAGCTAATGAGCCCTACACTGCTGCCTCTGCACAGCCTTTGTGCAGTTTTGCGTCACTTTGCGTGGGGACTGCGTCACCTTTGCTTGTTGGCTGGATATTGATCTTTGGCCCCTCCGGTCTCACACCCCGACATTCGATTTGACTGATCCTCAGCTGAATCTCGGATCTCCTCAAGGTTGCAGCGCTGCTTCTACGTGGCACTACGCTACCTCTGTGTAGCTGCTACGCTGCCTCTCTGCGTACTACCCTCTGTTTTCTCTGCAATGTATTCCCGGCTCAGGAAAATCTCCAACCGACAATTATCTCTACCCCTCTCTGCAAGAATATTCTCGATCAATCTTCTCCCTGGGTATTGCTCACTAAAGAATTTCGATCTCTACACTCTGTCAGTCTCTCGGTATATTTTCCAAATGCCCCATCAAGTCCTTATAATCTTCTCGTTGAGGCTTCAATGGCCGAGATTAAATCATTAATCAACGACTAAGATTAACTTGACTTGAATCTGAGTACATCAAATATGGGCACCTTACTGGTTAACCCGACTGAGAAAAATAGATCTGCAACAATACCTGCTGCTTTGGACTCTGAAGACTGGACTGATTCACCCCTCAAACGGGATTTACAGAACACAACCCTGTTCTGGCTCTAGAAACCCTAGTATTGCCCTAAAGCTGCCTGCATGAGCCCTGCTAGCCTCTACGTGCCCCTGAACTGCTCAAAAAGGGGGCTATGTGACCCCAGACTAGGTGATGCAGTCCTTACACTGCCCTGGATGGCCTCTGCGTAACTCTGATGGCCTCCTGAAGCCTCAGCGCTGCCCTTTCTGGGCCTGCGTAGCGGCTGAAACCCTCTGCGCTGCGCAGCTATAGCGTAGCCTTGGCTTCCTTTGCGGTGCTCCTGATTGCTGCTTCTCTGCCTCTTGCTGACTCTTGGCTCTGGGATCAGATCATCCCCTTAGCCAATACTACCCCTCGTTACAGCTGAAACTCTTCTGGAAATTCCTAGCAAACCCGCCCTAGAATTCTAGCTTAATCTCAATGCTCTGCCTGCGTGTGTTTGTCACCAACTGACCCCCAAGCCTTTCTCTTATACTTTTTCGTTGACACATCAATGACCGTGATTTAATCTCTTATCGACGGCTAAGATTAAAAGAGTGCTTGATCTGCATCACTTAGAACATTTTATCACACGTTTTTAATTAGTTCACTTTAATTTTTCTAATTCCCTAAGTTAGACTTAGGGTTCTCATTAAAAAAATTAATTATTTTAATATCTCACACATTAATGAAATTTCTCCAAACGCTTTCTGGGTTTTGGAGGAATTGTGTGTCTTAGACCCTCCACAAAATTTCAGGGCTAGAGCACACCCGATGCTAACCCAACACTCAATCTCAACAAGGCCTGCATTCTCCTCCTCCTCCTTGGGCTTCGTCTCGCAGTTGCTGTTGCCATCAAGTTTACACTTGAGTAAGTCTCTCCTCATCTCTTCTTGCTGAAGAGCTACCCACATTCCTTCCCAGTCCGACAACTTCTCTCATGATACTCTGGACAAAGACTTGATATTCTTCGGACACAGAATTTAAGGCCAATCTAACCATCTTTGTGGCCTGAGTAGCTGCTCCTACAAACTGCCAGCTGATCTTGGACCCCTGAAGTTTTGCAAGGAATGGATCAACATGTTCTCCCTTTTGCATCCTAGTATTCTGCATCTTTTCCTCCAAAAACATCTTCCTTTGCTCGGAAGACCCCTGATATAGCATGGCCAACACATCCCTCATTTTCTTTGCAGTCCCTTTGCTGGAAATATGTGAGAAAATATGATCCTTCACCTCGTTGAAGATCAACCATTTGGCTTTTGCCATGTTCTTCTTGAAGGCTCCTAATGGTGCGACATCTATAGGTTCAACCAATGTACTGTCGATGAAGACCTTGAGCTCATGCTCATCCAGAAGGAAGGAGATCCTTGCCTTCCAGATTACATAGTTGGAGGCACCCTCCAACCAATCTTGATCACGCAACCCATTGGATGCCATCTCACCCAATCACTGTTGAACTACTGCCTCTAACCCTCTGCGCAGCTGGCTCTACGCACTCCCTGCTGGAGTAAGCCAAATAAGTCACGAACTCGCTACTTCTCCACGGGAAATTAGAATTTCTTGGGCAAGAAATTCTCTAAGGTCAAAATTCCCCCAAATGTCTTCTGCTAATCTCTTCTGACGCTTTCTGCAGTAGATACTGCTGCTACAAGGAAACTGCGTCCCACCAGCTGTTGATCTGCGCTGCTCCCTTTGCCTCTGACAAACTACAAACTGGAAAATCCTACCTCTCTGTCGACTCACTCAGAGAGAGATTTCCTTGCAGATCTAACCCTCCTGGCTTGGATTGCGCAATCACTGGGGAAATCGATCTGCTGCTTACGCAACTCTTTGATCTCCTACTTCTTCAACACTGGATCCTTCTGGTCTACTCTCTTGCTTCATTTGCATTGCTAAACAAGCTTTGATACCATGTGAAAATTTCGCTACCTGGAATCCTACTGCAACAACTGATGAGAATTCTTATATTTGTTAATTATTGAACAAATTATTTACCGTGTTCTACGGTAAATATTGAAACCCATACACTACAACCTTCTCAAAATTAAACTGCGAAAAATAAATAAGTGCGGAAATAAGATCTGAGCAAGAATAAACAATAGACACACAACACCATTATTTATGGACTAAGTCCCCAAAAATACCCAATGTGGGAAAATTGGAGCAACAACTGAGGATTTGATATATTATGCAGTAATTTTGAATACAATCTGGGATGCCTTATTGGCCATCCACACAGAGAATTTGATTGGCAAAGAGCTAGTGAGGATTACCTCACACTGACACTGGAAAATCCCAACTGACCAAACACTGAGCTTATGAACCCTACGCTGCCTCTGCGTAGTTCTGCGTCACTTTTTGTGGGGACTGCGTCACTTTTGCTTGCTGGCTCTTTTGCTGGTTGGATACTATTCGCTGGCCCCTCCAGTCTCACAACCTGACACTCTGGCACTCGATCTAATTGATCCTTAGCCTCTGCGTGGCATTGCTACGCTGCTACGCTGCCTCTCTGCGTACTTCCCTCTGTCTTTTCTGCAATGTATTCTCGACTCAAGAAAATTTCCAACCGACAATTATCTCTGGCCCTCTCTGTAAGAATATTCTCGATCGATCTTCTCCCTGAGCACTGCTCACTAAAAAATTTCGATCTCTAGACTTTGTTGGTCTCTCGGTGTATTTACCAAATGTCCCATCAAGTCCTTCTTATAATCTTCTCGTTGAGAATTCAACGATCGAGATTAAATTGTTAATCAACGACTAAGATGAACTTGACTTGATCTTCGTATTTTCTTGAACATTCACACCCTGTTTTAATTAATATCCTTTAATTATTTTAATTTCCTAAGTTTAGACTTAGGGTCCCATTAAAAATAATTAATTATTTTCATAAAACACATTCCAGGCGGAATTTCCCAAAACGCTTTCTGGGTTCTTTGGAATACATGTGCTTAAGCCTCCCTGCAAAAATTGTGACTTAGAGCACATTCGATGCTACCAGAAATCAACAAGAGATATGAATTTTGAACTAGCTGCAGCCTCAAGGAATCTAGATGAAGTGAAGGAGGACCCTATTTTGGTGTCTTTCTTGTGATTGGACTAGGCTGAGTTGAGGAAGAGGGTTGGAGGACGCATTCTGGGTAGTATTGTGCATAGTTTGGAGTGTTATTTCTCTTGAGAACAAGTCGTAAGTTTTGTGCACTTTTTGGAAGGAGGCCAAGCTCCTATAGCTTGGTTTGGAGGGTCATAAGGCCTAACAAGGGGCTGGAAACAAGGGCCAAGTAGTCACAAAAGGCAACACAGGAGGAGGGCTTGTAGAAGAGGGCTATGCACGATTTTTTGGGAGCAGTTTGAGGCCAGTTTGGAGGGCTATAACAGCTGCTACAGGCAACCCTAACCAAGTCCAAAATTGAAGACTTTGGTGCATGCATAGGTGTAGGATTTGTGCGACATAAGTCAACGTCTCAAGGTATGTTAAATCTCCTTCAAGTATGGTGTTGATGCTAGGTTGGTGAGAGCCTAGGATTGGGACAAAATAGGTGGCAACTTAACAATAGATTGGAGGGTTGTTAAAAGGTGTCTATTCAAGCCCTAAGTTTAGTTGTTGTGAGGAACTATAAGATTGATAGGAGAGGCAACATTATTTGAGCCCTAAGTACAACTTCTTGTGAAGGATTACGAGGCTATTAGTGGGTAGGTGTTGGAGGGCTCTCTAGGCAAGCAGGATGGTGTACCAAGGGTTGAGAGCAGATCATTGCTTAGAGGGAGCATGGAACTCCATCTCTTAGAAAGGGTGGATCACGATTGTGCTAGAGGATAATGGGGTGGGAGAATTTATCAAGCAAGCAATAACAACTCCTTAAGCTCCCCAACAATTGGCCCAACATAATAAGAATGATTTCAAGGCAAGGAGGATTATTCTAGAAGGCGTTAGAGATCATATAGTACCTCATATCCATGAGAAGAAGACACCATATGAGATGTTCGAAGCCATCTTAAAACTATATCAGATTATCGGTGATACTAAGAAGCTTGCTCTTAAGGAGAAGTTGAGTAGTATCTTGATGAAAAAAGGTGAGACTGTTATCACATATCTTACTAGGTTCACTTAGGTTTATGATGAATTGGGTGGTGTGGGTGAAATTGTATTTAGTCATGACCATGTGAGGCTTTCCTTACTTGGACTTCACAAGTCTCAGAAAGGGTTCTAGGATGCTGTTAGTGGGAGAGAGAAATTTCTTGATTTGGAAAGGTTTTGGACTGACTACATATAGGAAGAGATTTGAAGAGGAACCATAGAAGGGAGATCTGTCAGGACCGAGGACGAGGAGAATTTTGCTCTTGACGATGACGATGCCACTGTCATTGCTGACCATGACGATGCCATTTTGTATTGCTGACCATGATGATGCCACTGTCACTGCCACATCTGTACTGCAACTCCCTCTCAATTTGTTGCACCGTGCTGCCAATTGCTGCACCGCAACTTCAGTTACTAAGAGAAATAACTGAAACTTCTGCCCAATCTTTGATAGACAAGTCAGTTGGGCTGCATCCTCATCACTGAAGCTCCATAGGTTGCTGCTCTGTGCTGACATCTGGAGGTGCTGCATAGCTACGACTTTGCATTGCGTAAGCAGTCCTCCTCTGCGCTGATGAAGTCACATCAGCCTTTGTGCGCTGAAGTCCCCTACGCTACCGCTGTGCTGCGCTGTCCTCCTGAAGCCTCTACGTTGCTGCAGCTCTACTCTGCGTAAGTCAGCTTGCACTGCGCCGCTGAAGTCACATCAGCCCCTCTGTGTTGCGCTGCCGCGCTGCTGCTGCATCTGCACTGTAATATTCCCAATTAGCCTTGCTAATTGGAATATTGCATTTTTGCTTTATTTTGCCGCTTTAGCTAGAAATAATAAATAAAGTGAGAAATAAGAGGGGTCACCTCACTTTAGTCACCTCACTTTATAATAAAGTGTTCTTTTTCCTAGTAGATTGACGTTGTAACTTAGAGAGGGGGCCTTGGGGGTCCACTTGTGTATGATGGGGGAGGCATCAGGCTAACCCAAGGTAAACTGCGCAGATCCAGGGAGAGTTAAGTTTTGGAGGGAGTTTGACATTATAAAAGGAGAGGTTCTCACCTCATTTGGATTCATTCATGATTTGATATTCTTCTTGATAGCTAGACTTTGTCTGCTTCAGCACGCCGGTTGTTTAGTCGGTCTGCAGCACTGTTTAGTGCACGAGTGTCTCCGGTCGGAGATCTCACCCTTAGCCTCGGGGGACTTCGAGTGCCGGCCCTGGTAAGGTTTTCTGGTTTCACCCTTAGCTTCTGGGGACTTCGAGTGCCCGCCCTAGTAAGGTTTGTTCTGAGTACACTTTTCAGTTCCAGTAGCAGAGCAGCAGCAGTTTCTGAAGCAAATCTGAGGAGGAGAAAGCCCTCTTGTGGCTGCGCAGTTCAGTGAGGAGAGGACGCTGTCTCATCAGGAGAGAGGACGCTGTTCTATTCAGGAGGGTGAGGACGCTGTCCCAGGAAGGACGCAGTCCAGATCTAGCAAGGGAGAACGTTGTCCAGGAGGAGAAGAACGCTGTCTAGCCTGGAGGGAGGACGCTGTCTATTTCTGAAGGAAAGGGTTGCAGATCTGAAGGCCCATTGTTAGATCCAACCTTGAAAAGGGTAGATCTGAGCAGATACTTGCAGATCTAGTCTTGTATGTTGCAGATCTGGAGGTTTAGCCCTAGATCCAGCTTGGAGAGTTACAGATCTGAGGAGATATTGGCAGATCTAGTCCAGATCTGAAGGGATAACATCAGATCCAGCCCTAGAGGCTGTAGATCTGAAGAGATATTGTCAGATCCAGCATAGATCTGAAGGTTTGGTAGCAGATCTGATAGTGGAGGACGCAGATCAGGAAGGGAAGGACGCAGATCTGGTTTGGAGGCTTCAGATCCAGCAGATCTGAGCATTCAGGAGCAGATCCACTTGGTAGGACGCTGATCTGATGAGCAGGCTTGGGTGAGGTAGGCTCAACAACGTTTTCTAGCCTTCAGGAGCTGATCTATCTGTCTGGAGGTTTGGGTGACTGGTGCTCCATCTGTTTCTGCGCTGTCACTAGCAGAGACAACGTTTTTCATTGGAGAGGGTTTTGCAGTGGGAGATCAGTTATTTATCAGTCTTCAGCCCTAGTACCAGCGCAGTTCATCTTCAGCATTCAGAGCAGCTAGGATGCTGTCCTTGTTGCAACCATTATCTGTTGAGAGGGTCTCCACTTGCCTAGGGCAAGGATAGGTGCACTTACTCTGATTTACTTGTACTCCTCTCTATGTACCTTCTGATTAATAAAATGGCTCAGTTTCTGGTATTCTATGTGTCATGATTCAGTGATCTGGTTCAGCGTTATATTTTCTATATCTGTTTGGCATATTTCTGTTTATTACTGGTTATTCCCCTTTGGGGATATTACAGTGGTATCAGAGCATAGTTCTGGCTCAGCCTGTGGTGCTAGCAGTCTATGACATCCAGTGGTAACCCCCGTTTCTTTGGGGGGAGTGATTCTGATTCAGAGGCAGAACAACGGAATCCAATGGAGGCCATGTTTGCAAAGTTTACTGAGAAGATGGATGCATTCATGCAGGATGTGAAGAAGATTGCAGAGGGGACGCAGAAGGAACCCCCTAGGGTTTTTCAGGTGGGGGAAGGATCGGGCGTGTCTAGCTACATAGCGGATGCTATTCCCATTGTGACAGCACAGAGGGTCGATTCCGCACCCACTCGACCTACCATGCCTACCTTTCCGGTAGAGGAAGAGGAGCAGACAACACCACGAGATGGGGGTCTAGCTCAGCATGCGACTCTGTTTGCTGATTGGCGGAGCATGGGACAGGAGTTCATGGATGCTTTTCCTTTTAATCAATATATCCAGTTCCGATGTGGCGGCAAGTCTCATGATCGAAATAAGGGACGGGGCTCCCACCGTGATAGTAACCGTGCAGCCAGCAAATTTCACTTGCCGATGTTTGATGGTTCACCGAAGACTACAGCTAAGTCTTGGGTGGAGAAACTAGACCTCTATTTTCAGCTTAACCAGATGCCAGAGAGGGAGGCCATTAAGATGGCTGCATTACATCTAGAGGGTGAGGCCCAGAACTGGTGGTTTCATGGGTTGACAACACTGGGGCATTCCGCAGTAACTACATATGCTGAGTTCACCAGGAGAGTGGTGGAACGTTTTGACCAGAAGGACCCGGATCAGCCTTTCCTCGAGCTGACCAAGCTCAGACAGACAGGGAGTGCAGAGGCATACATCTCAGACTTCTTGAGGGTTTCAGTGATGGTACCTGACTTATCAGCAACTCGGCTGATCACGATGTTTGTAGAGGGGCTGTCGGAACCACTTCGTGGCCTAGTCCGGTCGAACAAACCGGCTACATTACAGGATGCTGTCAGTAGGACCCGTGACCTACAAGATGTCTTGCCTAGGACTCGGCCACCTTATCCCCAGAGACAGGCTTTCCAGCCTAAGGGTAAGGACACGAGGGTTCCGCCTCCCAAGGCGAATCCCGGACGAGGACAGTATGATGATGAGGCTAGGAGAGAGCTGAGACGGAAGCGATTATGCTTCACCTGCCAGGAGCCGTGGGCACCAGGACACAAGTGCACAACAGGGAAGGCACATTTCATAGAGGTCTTCTCCGAGGGCAGTGGAGAAGAGGATGAGATGGATGATGAGGAGGCAGGAGAATGTTATGCAGCGCAGAGTACCTTACCACCTCCACCACCCGATGCAGGGGGGGCATCATTCGCACCTACAGGGGGAGCTCTAGCAGCATTACGAGGAGTCCCCAAGTATCTGACATTGCGCGTACGAGGGACAGTGCGCGGACAACGTGTTTCAGTTCTAGTCGACAGTGGGGCCACCCACAACTTCATCGATGCCCAGATGGTCGCACGGAGAGGCATACCCACGGAGAGCTTTGATGGGTTTTCAGTTTTGGTTCCAGGAGATCAGACCATGGCTTGTGCTCGATATGTACCAGAGTTATCAGTAACGATGGGCACCTATACATCGACCGATCACTTCTTTGTGGTGGACATTCCGGACACCAATGTGATATTGGGAGTGCAGTGGCTTATCACTCTGGGGAAGGTCACAACAGATTGGAAGGCCTTGGAAATGGAGTGGGATGATCCCAAGACGGGGAGGCATGAGAAGATCCGAGGACAGAACACATATCCGCCCCAGACAGTATCGGCACACAGCATGGATGCGACATTCCGCAGGGGAGATATAGAGTGGGCAGTCGAGTTGCGGGCTTCAGAGATAGTAGATATGGGAAGGGCGGTGCACCCTGATCTACAGACTCTTCTCGACAGGTATGCAGTAGTTTTTGGAGACATTCCACCAGGACAGCCACCAGATCGGGGGTTTGAGCACACGATCGAGCTGGAGCAGGGGATACAGGCCGTGATCACCACCCCATATAGGCATCCCAAGGCCTATCGGGATGAGATAGAGCGGGCCATTCAGGAGTTGCTGGCCCTTGGGCACATTCGACCCAGCACCAGTCCTTTCGCTTCTTCAGTAGTACTGGTGAAGAAGAAGGACGGCACGCTACGCATGTGCATTGATTACAGGGCTCTGAACAAGAAGACCCTGAAAAACAGGTACCCCATTCCCAGGATCGATGAGTTGATGGATGAGTTGAGAGGAGCACGGTTCTTCTCAAAGATTGATTTGAGGTCCGGATACCATCAGATACGCATGAGGGAACAGGACATTCCCAAGACTGCTTTCAGGTGTCATTATGGGCACTTTGAGTTCCTGGTCATGCCATTTGGGCTGACCAATGCACCGGCCACTTTCCAGTCTTGCATGAACCATATCTTCCGGGATCATCTGAGGAAGTTCGTACTGGTTTTCTTTGATGATATTCTCATATACAGCAGGACCTGGGAGGAGCACCTCCAGCACATTGAGACAGTCTTGCGCATTTTGGAGGAGCAGCAGTTCTTTGCCAAACTCTCCAAGTGTGAGTTTGGATTGACAGAGATGTTGTATTTAGGACACATCATAGGAGTGGACGGGGTGAGGGTCCACGACGAGAAGATCCGGGCTATCAGGGACTGGCCAGAGCCGCGGAATGTGACAGAGCTTAGAGGGTTCATTGGTATCTGTACTTACTACAGGAAGTTCGTCAAGGGCTTCTCACAGCTTGCTGCACCCCTCACAGAGCTGACGAGGAAGGGGGAATTCAGTTGGACGGATACCGCCCAGCGAGCTTTTGATAAGCTCAAGGAGGTGATGAGTAGTTGTCCGGTACTGGCATTGCCCGATTTCACTCAGCCCTTTGTCCTAGAGTGCGATGCATCAGGGGAAGGGATTGGAGCAGTTTTGATGCAGGAGGGTCATCCGATTGCGTTCGAGAGCCAGAAGCTCCTTCCACATGAGAGACTTTATCCCATCTATGACAAGGAGATGTTGGCCATCATGCATGCATTGGCCAAATTCCGGCAGTACTTGGTAGGTGGCAGATTCAGGGTCAGGACAGATCATAACAGCCTGAAGTACTTTCTGGAGCAGAAGCAGTTACAGGAGAGGCAGCAGAAGTGGATCAGCAAGATCTAGGCTTACGACTTTGACATAGAGTATGTCAAAGGGAAGAACAACGTGGTAGCGGATGCCCTTTCCCGTAGACCAGCCACGTTATCCCTCATGAGCTTGGACGCTGATTGGAAGGCTCGACTACTGGTTGAGTATTCCAAGGATAGATTTGCATGTGAGGTGCTGAATGGAAAGGTAGCAGATAGCAGATACAGGGTGGCAGATGAGGTCATCTATTACAGGGATCGGATCTTCTTGACTGAGGGGTCTCAGCTCAAGGAGAAGATACTCCATGCCTCTCATGATTCACCATTGGCGGGCCATCAAGGGTTCACCAAGATGTACAGGGCCATCCGGGAGAGATTTGCATGGAAGGGCCTCAAGGAGGACGTACTCCAGCATGGTCGGGAGTGTGAGGTTTGCCAGCGGAACAAAGGGGAGATGAACCATCCCGCAGGGTTGTTGCAGCCGCTTCCCATCCCAGAGGGGAAGTGGGAGAGTGTTTCGATGGACTTCATCACGGGTTTGCCCACAGTGCAGGGCAAGGACTGCATCTTCGTAGTAGTTGACCGGCTAACGAAGTATGCTCATTTTTTCGCCATCTCGGCACATTATACAGCAGCGCAGGTGGCAGAGCTGTTTTTCCGGGAGATTTTCAGATTACATGGTCTGCCCAAGACCATCGTTAGTGACAGGGACAGCCGTTTTATGGGTGGTTTTTGGCAGGATCTCTTTCGACTAGTAGGGACTGAGTTAACACCGAGCACTAGCTATCATCCCCAGACAGATGGGCAGACAGAGATAGTTAACAAGTGGCTGGAAGGCTACTTGCGTAACTACGTCAGTGGGCAGCAGAGAGCATGGTTGAAATGGCTACATCTGGGCGAGTACTGCTACAACACAACCCACCACATGACTATTGGCATGACCCCTTTCTATGCATTGTATGGATACCATTCCTTATCTTTTGTGGACGTGATGTTTGGTGTTAGCAGGGCTCCACGAGCCAAATTATGGATCCAAGAGAGCCAAGATATCCTCCGGGCTCTCAAGGACAACATAGCCACCGCACAAAATCAGCAGAAATTGTATGCAGACAGGGGCCGAGTGGAGAGACACTTTGAGGTAGGGGATCTGGTCTACCTACGGTTACAGCCATACCGCCAGTCTTCACTCAAACAGAAGGGGGCAGAGAAGCTTAAGCCTCGCTTTTATGGACCATACAGGGTGATTCGTAGGATCGGACAGGTTGCATATGAGTTGGAGCTGCCCCAAGGCAGCCGGATTCATAACATTTTCCATGTATCATGCCCGAAGAAGGCACTGGGCCAGCACGTGACAGTCACCGGGGAGCTACCACCGACAGATGATGAGGGGCACTTGGTATTACAGCCAGAGGCCATTATTGACACCAGGGAGAGACAGCTGCGGAGCAGGAAGATCAGAGAGTTCTTGGTGAGATGGAAGAATCTGCCAGATGAGGATGCCACTTGGGAAGATGAGAAGATCTTACAGCATCCCTCACTTCAGTTGCTTGAGGACAAGCAACGTTTTGCCGGGGGAGACTGTAATATTCCCAATTAGCCTTGTTAATTGGAATATTGCATTTTTGCTTTATTTTGCCGCTTTAGCTAGAAATAATAAATAAAGTGAGAAATAAGAGGGGTCACCTCACTTTAGTCACCTCACTTTATAATAAAGTGTTCTTTTTCCTAGTAGATTGACGTTGTAACTTAGAGAGGGGGGGCCTTGGGGGTCCACTTGAGTATGATGGGGGAGGCATCAGGCTAACCCAAGGTAAACTGCGCAGATCCAGGGAGAGTTAAGTTTTGGAGGGAGTTTGACATTATAAAAGGAGAGGTTCTCACCTCATTTGGATTCATTCATGATTTGATATTCTTCTTGATAGCTAGACTTTGTCTGCTTCAGCACGCCGGTTGTTTAGCCTGGCTCAAAGAAGTTCACAGCACGAGTGTCTCATATCGAGATCTCACCCTTAGCCTCGGGGACTTCGAGTGCCTCGCCCCGGTAAGGTTATTTCTCGGTTTCACCCTTAGCTTCGGGGACTCTTCGAGTGCCCTAGCGTTCTGTTCCCGGTACACTTTTCTGGGCCTGTGGAGCGTGCCTGATGGTGTCACAAATCTGAGGAGGAGAAAGCCCTCTTGTGGCTGCGCAGTTCAGTGAGGAGAGGACGCTGTCTCATCAGGAGAGAGAACGTTGTTCTATTCAGGAAGGTGAGGACGCTGTCCCAGGAAGGACGCAGTCCAGATCTGGCAAGGGAGAACGCTGTTCAGGAAGAGAAGAACGCTGTCTAGCCTGGGAGTGAGGACGCTGTTTATTTCTGAAGGAAAGGGTGCAGATCTGAAGGCCTATTGTTAGATCCAACCTCGAAAAGGGTAGATCTGAGCAGATACTTGCAGATCTAGTCTTGTATGTTGCAGATCTGGAGGTTTAGCCCTAGATCAAGCTTGGGGAGTTGCAGATCTGAGGAGATATTGGCAGATCTAGTACAGATCTGAAGGGATAACATCCATCCAAATTTCTAGAGGTCAGAGATCTCAAGAGATATTGTCGATCCAAGATAGATCCGAAGGTTCTGCAGCGTATCCGATAGCGGAGGACGCATCAGAAGGGAAGGACACAGATCCGGTTTGGGAGGCTTCGCATCCAAGCAGCTTTGCTGGTAGCCACGAGCGTATCCACTTGGTAGGACGCTGATCTGATGAGCAGGCTTGGGTGAGGTAGGCTCAACAACGTTTTCTAGCCTTCAGGAGCTGATCTATCTGTCTGGAGGTTTGGGTGACTGGTGCTCCATCTGTTTCTGCGCTGTCACTAGCAGAGACAACGTTTTTCATTGGAGAGGGTTTTGCAGTGGGAGATCAGTTATTTATCAGTCTTCAGCCCTAGTACCAGCGCAGTTCATCTTCAGCATTCAGAGCAGCTAGGACGCTGTCCTTGTTGCAGCCATTATCTGTTGAGAGGGTCTCCACTTGCCTAGGGCAAGGATAGGTGCACTTACTCTGATTTACTTGTACTCCTCACTATGTACCTTCTGATTAATAAAATGGCTCAGTTTCTGGTATTCTATGTGTCATGATTCAGTGATCTGGTTCAGCGTTATATTTTCTTTATCTGCTTGGCATATTTCTGTTTATTACTGGTTATTTCCCTTTGGGGATATTACATGCACTGTGCTGCTCCCTTCAGCCTTCAGCTCCACCTCTGCTCCATCTGTGATTCTCTTCATCAACTGCTTCACTTGTCCCGCTACTATCTTAAGGCTCCCGTAGCTCGAATGTGATCCAAGAGTTGGGCTACTCAAGGATCCCACCACCACTCTGTAGCTGCTCTACAGATCCATGTCGCCTCACTTTCGTGGTTCATGAGCGCTCATGGCTACGTCATCTTCAAAACCATCGCCCGCCACAGCAGCCTTGGAAGTAGAAGCTTCCTTGTCCTTCTTCTTCTTAGGACAATTGCTGGCGAAATGTCCTAGTTCGCCGCACTGGAAACACTTTATCTTGGATAGATCACGCTTCTTCTTCCCTTGCTGCCTCTTTGATGCCAAGGCTGCATCTTCTTCCTCTTCCTTCTTCACCTTACTTGATCCCGTGCAGTACTGTCTCTTGGTGAACCAACGAAGTTTTTCTTGATGGAGGATCGCCCACATACTGTCCCAGTTGGGAAGGTTCGCTTTGCCCAAGATACTTTGGATAAAAGTTTTCCAGTCCTCTGTGACTGCATTGAGTGCAGTCCTCACCATCACATCATCCTCCACCTTAGCTCCCATGGTAGACAACTGATCTCTGATCGCTTGTAATCTGAAAAGGAGGGGCTCGATTTCTTCTCCCTTGGCCATCATGAATAACCGCATCTGGTTCTCTAGAAAGATTCTCCTTTGGATAGATCTTCCCTCATATATGGCAGTTAAGGCTTTCCACATCTGCTGAGCTGTTTTCTTGTCGGCTATGTGTGGAACTATATGATCCTTAACCCCATCCATTATGAAGCGTTTGGCATGTGTCGCAGCTTCCTCATGCTTCGCTAGGAGAGCAACATCGGTTGGCATGGCCAGGACTTTTTCTGCATGGTCCCTTAGACCGTATGCTTCCAGGACTACTAGGATTCTGGCCATCTAGATTGTAAAGTTGGACAGACCGTCCAACCTATCCTGATCACGTAGTCTGTGAGGTGCCATCTGCTCAGCAAATCTGTCAGAACCCCTCCTCTCTATGCTAGAGATTTGGATCTAGGGTCCTTTGCGAAACAAGAACCCTCTGCTCCTTCTGACAACTAACCTCCTCTCTTGGAAGTCTGCCAAATCAAACGAATCAGCTCTCTTCGATCCTCTGATTGATCTCCAGATTTCTTTGGCTAGAAACCCTCTGAGAAGCTGTTCTCCTCCTGCTCTTTGTCACCTAGTGCTTAGGCTAAATTCTGAATCTTCAGAAATTTAACCCCACCAGCAACTTCTGAAGCTCTGCAGCACAGCTTTCGGCACTCTGAATCAACAATGGCTTTAGATCTGTGTTACCCTTGCTGGCCTCTGCGTTAGCAGATATTCCCAGCGTTGTCTCTTCTCTGTAAGTAAGTGGGCCTGCGTGGAGACTATGTAGGACTGCATCACTTTGGCCTCTGCATGGCTCTGCTCCCTCTATTGCTGCGCTGTCCCTTCTGGTCCGGATTTCTGTGGCTGCTGTTGCTTTCTGCAACAAGGATTCTCCAGTCTTCTGTTGGTGATCCTGCTAGATTTGCAATCGCTCTGATACCATGTGAAAATTTCTGAATATTACTTTATGCAATAACCCTATTGTTAGATCTGGTTGTACTTCTCCTACTTAATCAAGTTATTAGTGCTGAAAATTCAGATTAACATCAAAGTAAACACATAATAGACTTTCACTGATTCAGATCTAAGCAAAAGATACATGCACACAGACAAAGCGACAAAAAAGATTTTCTGGACAACTGTCCCCGGAAAAACCCAATGTGGGAAAACTGGTCTTCTGGCTGCTGGAGCGTTTATATTATTAAGTAGTTTCTGAATACAACAAATCTAGGCATCTTACTGGTTATCTCGACAGAGAAAAAAATAGATCTGCAACTAACCTGCTGTTTTGGAGACTGAAAACTTGACTGATCCACACCCTCAAACGAGATTTACAGGACTCAACCACTTTCTGCCTCTAGAAACCCCAGCGCTGCCCCTGAAGCTGCCTGCGTCAGCCCTACTAGCCTCTGTGCTGGCCTAGATATGGCTGCGTAACCCCAGACTGGGTGATGCAGTCCCTACGCTGCCTTGGATGGCCTCTGCGTAACCCTGGGGCTTTCTGTTGGCTCGGCGTTGCCCTTTTTGGGCTTGTGTAGCGGCTGAAGCCCTCTGCGTTGCACAACTGCTACTGCTGCCCCTGCTTCTCTGCGCTGCTCCTGGTTGCTGCCTCTCTGCCTCTTGCTCATTCTTGGCACTGGGATTAGATCATCCCCTTAGCCAATACTACCCCTCTCTGCAGCTGAAACACTTCTGAAAATTCTTAGCAAACCCGCCCTAGAATTTCAGCTTAGTCTTAGTGCTCTGCCTCCGTGTGTGTCTTCCAACGGACCCCAAGCCTACCTTTATACTTTCTTGTTGGGAAACCAACGACCATGATCTAATCTTGAATCGATGGCTAAGATTAAAAGAAGGCTTGATCTGTGTGACTTGAGTCATTTCCATCACATGTTTTAATTAATTACCTTTAATATTTTAATTTTCCTAAGTTAGACTTAGGGTCCTTAATTAAAAATATTAATTAATTAATTATCTCCCAAACTGGATGGAATTTCCCAATCCCTTTCCGGGTATTGGAGATCTCATGTATGCTAGTCCCTCCATAAATTTTGGGAGCTAGAGCACATCTGATGCTACCCCAACACTAAAAAAAAACTCAACAATACACAACGTGAAGGAGAAGGTATCACAGCAAGGAAAAAGATCTCGGTCTAGGGCATCAAGGGTGCAGGAAGGTAGGCCAAGGATAAGTCTCTGAGAGGCCGAGGCTAGTGCAAGGAATGACAGAAAAAGGAGCTCACTGTGTAGGGATAGGAACCGAGCTTTCCTAGTGTTGGTGCAGTGTAGTGCAGAAAAGGAAGATCAATATAAGGAGCCTAGAAGAACAAGTGACAAGGGTCTTGGAGGCATACTAGTGTCAAGGGTCTTTGTCATGGTCTTGGTACTCGTCAATTGGAGATCTATAAGAAGAATTACAATCGGGTTTTCCTCTCCAAGAGGGAGAGGTTTTGGCACTGGCTTGAAAGCCTAAACATTGTGTCTCTTGTGAATTTGATAATTGACTTGATGAAGAACATAATAATCTAACAAAGATAAGATCTAAGTGAAAGAAGCATAATGAAATCTTAAGTAATTATCAAGAAGAGAAATTTTAATAAAAGCCCTAATTTCTCAACATTGATAACATTTTTACAGCAAATAGAATTGTGGCTACAATTTCATTTGCCAAATTTACATTCAAGCAACACACATTTAATTTGGGCACTTTATTTTCAAGCATAAGCATTTACTTTTGGCACTGGTCTATCTTGTTATTCATTTGTGTCATTTTGCTCATCTTGTATATTGATGGTGAATGTGATTATTTGCTCATCTATCTTTCATATTGTATTTGATGGTGAATGTACTCTTCTATGATATAATTTAACTCCTAGAATAATTTTCTTGCTTACTATAGCTTAATCATCTATAGTTGTTTTAGGGACTACCCTCCTTGGCTTCGCCAGGAGAGGCCGAAAATTGAACTCCAAATACTTTTACTAAATATGCTGAGTATTCTAACAAATAATAGCAACGAAAAATAAATTCACAAAGACACAAGTACACAGCAAACAATACAACAAAAATTACCCAGGGAACCCCAACTGGGAAAAACTTGCCAACTTGTGTGTTTTTATTATTTTGCTCAGCAAAGATCTCAAATAATTATTACAAATTAGAGGGAAAATTTTCGCTTCAATTCATTACCCCTCAATGCACTGATCTATGCATGCTTATTCAACTCGACCTCCTTGTTTGCACAATTGTATGCACTCGTACAAGCTAACTTGACCTTGGAAAAAGCTTTACGCTGACTGAAGAATTCCCGAGGCTATTTGACCTTGTTTTCTGCTCTAGCACATTGATCTGGAAACCCTTCTTCACTGAGCTGTACACATAAGGCTCTAGTGCATAATGATATGATAAGTATGCGCTCTTTCTCTCCTTATAAAGTTGACTTGGCCTTCCATCTTCCACGAACGACTGAGTTTTAAAACTCAATGGACGGATGAGATTGTTTTTGTTTTTGGCTATATGAAAATTAGAATTTTCCCAAGTCAAAATTAAGAAAAAGTAAATTGTGCCTTAGCTTCACTTGTCGTTCCCTCTACCAAATCTAGTGCACTTCTAAATTTTGTAGAACCTTTCCATCTCTAACTCCAATAAAAACTCCCTCTTAGAGAGGAAGGTGTTTTGTACTACACCCAATTTATCTCTGAAGTAAACATACCCGCCCCTCGCTAATGCCTTGTTCAAGTTATTTTCTGTTTGCTCGTCTGTAGGCACATATCGGAGTCCGACTTTACCCCTCTGAACACAATCTATGATATGGTGGCATCATATCTCAATGTGCTTGGAGCGGTCATGAAATATTGGATTTTCAGAGAGCTCGATGTAGCTATGATTATCACAATTTATGATTGTGGGCTTCGACCTCAACTAAACAACCCAACAAGTAGTTTCATCAACCAAATAGCCTTTCAAGTTGCCAAGATGGTAGCCATGTACTCGGCCCCAGCTGAGCTTAGTGCCACTGATCTCTGCTTCCTGTTGAACTAGGAAATAATTGCTGATCCAAAACTGAAAGCACAACCTGAAGTGCTCTTCCTATCTATTGAACTGTCTGCCCAATCTACATCAGTGTATCCCTGAAGACTTACTCCATCAACCCACTTGTACAACAACACATAATCTTTTGTGCCCTTTACCTCAACACGTGCTTAGTAGCAACCCAATGCACTTTGGTTGGCTCAACCATAAACTGACCCAACTAGTTCACTGTGAAGCAAATGTCTGGTCGTGTGTTCACCAAATACATCAACGACCCAATGAGGTATGTATACAGAGTAGCATCTACTCACTCACCTCTAGTAGCATCCACCTTCCTCTAGTTTGTGACTAGAGGCATGGTCATGTGCCTGAAATCCTGCATGTGGAAACTCTTGAGAATCTCCTGTGTGTACCTGCCTTATCCCAAGAATATCTAAGGAAATAGTGCATCAACCTTATATCCTTCATCTCAAAACCCTTTGCAAGATCTCTCTTGCAGTCACGGATGACTTCCTCATCCCTTGTTAATATCAAATCGTCAACATATAATATGAGAATGAGAGGCTGGCCCTCAACCACAATATAGTACATGTTAGGTTCAACTTCACTCTTGGTGAAGCCTAATACGAGAAGGTAGCTGTCTATCTGGGCATACCATGCCCTTGGTGCCTGCTTGAGCCCATAAAGAGCTCCCTTCAGCCTGCAAACATGCGTGTCTTTGCTGAAAGTCTCAAACCCCTCAGGCTGCTTACATATATCTCTTCCTCAACAACTTCGTTAAAGAAGGCGTTCTTCATGTCCATTTGGTGTATCTTCCACCCCATATGTGCTGCAAGCGAGAATAGTCCTAATGGATGAATACCGGCCACTAGTGCGAAGTTGTGAATGTCTCATCATAGTCTATCCCTTTGACCTGAGAGAAACCTTAGGCCACGAATCTCCAGGTCATTAAGTTATATTGGGAAGTCATGATTAGAGTCCCAATTAGGAGATCATGATGGGTGCCTTCATGATGCCATTTCAAGCCTTCACTTTGGTGCCCTATCTTTCAAGTCTAATATAATTACCTTTTTCTGTGTTGATTTTTGTTTTATCTGTGGGTTGCATTTCTAGGCATGTTTCAAGTGTGGAAACTTTAGAAAGTTAGGACATAATTTCTAATGTATCTTATATTGAAAAATAAAAGAAAAAATCATTTGTTTATTTATTTTAAAATTTGTGCAATGTGGATTATGCCAAGGAATCCCATTATACCGGGGATGTCTGGTGATATCCCTCCTTTTACAAGTGATGGAGGTGTCTGCTTTTTATAGTGTACGTCAAGGGTTGTTATGTGATGGAGATTACCTGGAGATGGGGAATGCCTGGATATCTACAAAATGCTCCCTTGTCCATGTTCCCTGGGAATATAAAGAAAAGACAGATTTCAAGTATGAAGGAACATTTTGTTTAAGATCTTAATTTTCTACTTATACTTTCTTTATGTATATCAGGTTTATTAGCAGTATGATTCTTTGGAACATACTACATAGTATAAGTTGAAAATTAAGATCCCTTGTCCCTGTTCCCTGGGAATATAAAGAAAAGACAGATTTCAAGTATGAAGGAACATTTTGTTTAAGATCTTAATTTTCTACTTATACTTTCTTTATGTATATCAGGTTTATTAGCAGTATGATTCTTTGGAACATACTACATAGTATAATGTGTGTGGCTTCTGTTTTATAATGCTAAAATTTGACCTAACTTATCATTAAATTGGAAATGAGTTGTAGGGGAAGGACAATTGGCAGATGATATGGAATACTTTGGTTCAATGGTTACCTGTGTTCAGCAGCATGGCTGTGATGGTAAGTTGGGCTTGATAGATACTACGGTATCTGTATCTATAAGTAAATGCTACTTCTAATGGTTTGCATCTGGTGGTATAATAATTTGCTATTTTCTAATTTAGAAATCTTGTTCTCTTTTCTCTATTATGGAATTTTCATTTCATTCTTAGAAAGTTGTTTCTCAGAAAGCATATGATTAGATCTCCTAATTCACAGGAAATTCTTTAAATTTTCCCAATTGGATGCCTTTACATTTCTAGAATTTGATTGTTATTACTGTATTTCCAATTTGGTCATGTTACCCACAATTTTATCTAGCACAAAATTGTTCCTGAGGGAAGCCTTAGGATGTGCTATGGCAATTATGAGACCAGGAGCACTTACAACATATAAGCTGAGCATTGATTGGAAAGCATAATGTCATAGTTAAATATTATAGTAAAGTAATACCAAGGTACCTTAAGTAGTATAGCAAGGAAGCTTTTGAAAAGAGATTTATTATCAAATAAGGTGAAAGGGTTTTTTGAGAAGAAATATTAAAAACGGTTATTTTTAAACCCTAAGCTCATACTCAAAAACATAAATTGAGATTAACAGTGGACAATTTTAGAAACCTCACTCAGCTATACTCTAGTGCTATTTAGAGTTAAGGGGACTCTTGCAGGAAAAAATACTACTATTGCTATCTCTCCTCCCAAGGGAAGAAATTATATAAACCCTAACCTTGCTAACCAATTATGTGATTCCCGAGTCAAATGTAATCGGAAAATTAGATTGTTGGAATAAAAAACAATATAACATAACCGATTTACGATTAAACATTGGGGATTTTATATTTATATCACAATTCTCAGTTCAACCCTTATGGAGCTATCAAGGTGACATTATTTTGGGTTCACCCTGGATGGAAGTTCTAGGATCCTTCATCCTAAATACGAAAAAGAAATTTTTGACATTGTCATACGAAAAAAAATAACACTACAGGATGTTACATTGAAACCAAATTTAGTAACACCATAAGACATACAAGACATTTCAAAAGTAAATTTTCAAGAAGGTAAAAAAGTACTACAAAATATGCAAAGAGAAATTGAAAAAATTGTCGCTGACAAAAATGAAGAAGTTTCTCGGCTTAAAGATCATAGTGAAAAATCACTAACACAAATTAAGAAGCTTAAGAAGGACAAGAAGTCGTTGGAAAACAAGGTACAACAACTTATTGAGAAAGAAAGTCGAAATCTTCAAATGAAGAAATTCAAGTTGAAGAGAAAGGAATGGATACTGATCCAGTGAATATCACAACTCAAGAAGAAGACAAGCCAGTTGAAGAAAAAACACACTCATATGCTGCAGTTCAAACGATGAATCTTTTAAGTAAAGATTCTGTAACCAACTCAACAACATCAATACCTGAAGTAAATCAAGAAATTGCCACAGTTGATAAGGGAAAGTCAAACCAAAATAACTCCTTATTGACATCTGAATCACAAGAGTAGACAACTTAATTAATCTACTTATTTGTATCACTCATAACATAAACAACAAACTTATGTTCCGAAGAATACTAAAGTTTGCACAATTCAGTCTGGTGATAACAATTCATGAAAAATTTCCTGTAATTGAAAGATTCCAACAGAAGATTGATTTAGGTTGGTTAGATCCCTTCTCAGTGCGACAATTTTGTTTATCATTAAGAGGATTTTATCATCATGTATCGATGAAAATGAAAATTCAAAGAACTACGAAAGATACGAAAAGATTAAATGACGAATAAATAGATGACACACCTTGTCAAGCAATAAGCCTTGAGGACAAGGGTTTTTGAAGAGGAAGACAATGTTATAAATAAAATATATATATAAATAATACAAATAATATAAATAATAATAATAATGATTAATTAACTAATAATTAGTATTAAAGAGGCATGTCTTTATGGACATGACCGTTCGTGAAATGGTGGTTCCTAGCTATATATACATGACCCTCAGTTCTAATCAAATCATCTCACATCAATTTTTTTATATAATATTCAATATATGTTCTTATCCTCCATGGATGTCTTCGTGTACCAAATGTTCTAACTATTATTGCAAAGTACGAAACTTGTTCGTAACATTGGTATCAGAGCATTTACGAATTTTATTCGTAACAACCATAAAGGAATGTTGAACTCAGAAGAGTTGAAAAATTGTCAATTTTATGCAATCTAGGGCAATCATAGTTTCCATTGCAATCCTAGCAATAGAAGGTTGACATATAGAAATGCTGGAACCTTGCCGGAATTAAATCCAAGAAATGAAGTTATATAGGCAAACAACAATTCCAGAAAGCAAAGAATGTTGTTAACATGACCTGGAGGTAAAATGTTATATAACAAAGGAGATATGAGTATAGAGGAGGTGCATATGAGTACGAACGGGTGTTTCCCTCATGGTTTAATGTATTAATCTTATGTAAAGAGTGTTGGAAAAATAATTAATCTCCTCCTGAGTCAATTAATTAAATTTTTTGGCCAAATTAAATAAAAAATCCTAAGTCAGAAATTTAATTAATTTTATGTCCTAGGTAAAATTAAATTCTTCAAAGGCAAAATTCGTGGGTCTCTAAAAAATAAATTTTTAAAGGTCCCGGGCCAAGGGAATATTGGAAATTTTGAGAAATTTTAGACCCTTGGGCCTTGGTGGTTAAGTCAAAGTCATTTTTTTGAGGTAATTAACTCAAAAATATTATTTTTGAGTTAATTAAAAGAGAATTAATTGAAAAATTCGAAATTCCTAAAAAAATTATAATTTCGAGTTTCGACAGACAAGATTAAAAGATAATCAAATATTTTTCGACGGTCGAGATTACTTTGACGGGGATCAAGTGAACTAGCCGTTGGCGATTTTACCTACAAATTAGAGGTTAGTGTCAGTTTGATTTTTCATCCGATTTTTTGATTGTGTACTAGCTCTTTAAGCTTTCCTGTAATACTTTTTGGAATAATACAAACGAAGTCTTTGGGGTTTTAACTTTTATTTGATGGTCGTGTTCCTCTTCAACATTTTATGGTAAATTTGTTCTTTATATTCTGCTGGTGATTATTTCAATGAATTGTTGATTAATGGCTCTTGTAGAGTAATCTATTGCACATGTATCTTGCTTAGGTTACTGGGTTTAGGGTAAGAATTTTAATTGGATTGAGTTAGCAAGTATCTCTAACTCTTGAAAATTTCATTTTTATCTTATTTCTCTATTGATTTAATAGTTTAACTTTAAGTATTCAGAAATCTTTCGGATTTAGAATTGGGTGTTTGGGGAAGTCCTCGGCTGGACCAACTGACTCCCAAGGAAATAAGATTTGAAGAGCCCTCCGGATCTAATTCCCCGGGCTTATCTTAAATTCTATTTTTGCAGGGGCTTTCTAGGACTTGTGCCTAAATTAAAAAATTATCTCAACTTTTATTAAATTTAAAGTTAGATCTGGCTAGTAAGAGCATTTGATCTTCAAATCTGGGAGCGAAGTCAGAGTTACACTCCTCAGATCTGACAGATCTGCAACTCTTGTGCTTAGATCTGTAAATACGTTGTATAGATCTGTATTTTTATAGTGTAAATATTTAGAAATTTTTTAGTTTCTGATTTCTAACTCGGGGTTTCAGTTTTTGATTTTTGTAAAGTTGCTGGGTATTTGAGTTTTCTTGTTTATGGTTGGTGCAGGTGATCTTTGAGGGCTTTCAGAGAATATTCTGGATCTGAGACAGATCTAGGCCTTGGAGGGTAAGATCTGATCTTAAGATCAAGATTTTTTGCAGGGATATTCAAGTTAAATTTTTAAAATCTGTGTTTCTGGGTAAAATCAATTGCTAGACAGAAGGAAAAATTCGAAATTATTTTTTGCGCCAGCGTGCTTGTGATTTTTTGTGGGTTGCCTTCATATGTCGCATCTCCTCTCTGCAAATCTACATTTTTCTTCGGCAGTTTCCTTACTGGCTGCATCCCTTCTGCATTTCCACAGCCTCCTTCCTTTGTTGTGTAAGTTGCCCTCGCTGGATGCCATCTCCCTTCTCCGTTGCTTTTTCTCTCATCCTCTCCACGCAGTTTTCTTGGCTCCTCGTTGTTCCTCGTTTTCCTTCCGTGCCCCTAACCTACAGTCTTTCCGATACTCCTACGCTATCTGCTGTCTTTTCCCTTGCTGCTGTCCCCTCCTTTCACGCAACCCCTTTATCTATCCGAGCCCTCCTCCATACCCTCGATCTCTACTTCATTCTGTTCCCCTTGCAACTTCCCTCGACCTCTGTGGCTTTTCTCTTGTTGCGTTTTCATCTCTTGCTAGCTCCTTGTTGTTCGACGACTCCATTTCATCTCTTCCGTCACCTGCATCTCCTTTCCATCCTTGCTGCTGCGTTCTCTTTCCCTGCCTGCGTGCTACGTCCTCCTCGCTGTCCTTGTCGGCTTCGATATCCCTTCACGCACAGCTCCATCGCTCCCTTCATTCGCTGCTCTACTTGTCTGTTGCCTTCTTTTCTGCTCGTCGACCCTCCTTCATCCTTTGTCGTCGACCCGCATACTCTAAACCTAATGCATATCATAATTTTTTTGAACTTTGATTTCTAATTTTTTTTTGTAACTTTCAATTTTGATTTTTTTTTGGTTTGACCTTTGTAAAAATAAAATAATTGTTATATTTATTTTTAACTTTCGACTTTTAAAAAAAGAAACTTTAAAATTTAAATTTTTAACATTACATAAGTTTTTGACATCCAAATTTTTTAACATTTTTTTTTTTATTTGTACAAAAGGTTTCAGATTTATATTTTAATTTCATTAAATTTTAAAAATATTCAAAAGCTTCAAAAACTTTAATCCTAACTTTAAAAATTTAAATAAATGAAAGATTTATTTGTTTAACTTTAGTCTATAGTTTAATTTTTTAATTCTTTGTTGTATATAAAATTTGGAAAATTTATTTTTGAAGTTAGATTTCTTTTTACATTGTGGTTCTGAGCCATTGGGCAAGTGATTTATTTCTTTTTACATTGTGGTTCTGAGCCATTGGGCAAGTTGTTGAAATTTGGTACCGGAGGACAGGTGGTTCCCTAAGGCTTTGATCTTTGGCCTAGGGAAAAGTGTCCAAAAGAATTTAATTGTTCTCCTAAAGTAACTTTATAAATTTTTATAAAGTTAAATCTAATTTAAAAGTGACTTAAGTGATAAAGTTACTAAAGTGACTTTATAAAGTTATAAAGTCAAATCTAATTTTAAAGTGACTTTAAGTGATAAAGTTACTAAAGTTAAAGTGACTTTAAATAAAGTCAATATAAAATTAGAAAGGAAAAAGTGACTTTGGAAATAAAAGACTAAGTGGGTCTTTATTAAAGTGTGGTGAATTAAAAAATAGAAAGTGAGATTTAAATGAGCATTTAATCTCAGCCCTAGATCTCAATCTATCTCAGCCATTGGATTTAGGGATTCCCCAAAAGTCACTTAGGGTTAAGTTAAAGGAGGAAAAGGAGGAAAAGGTCATTAATTCTTTCATGAGCAGATTGAGAGAAGAGGAGAAGGAGAGCAAGGGAGATTTCTGAGCAGAGAGGAGAAAGAGAGCAGCTGATAGAAACTTCAGCAAAGTCCGTACAGCAGCAAGGAGGCACGGATTCCAAGGCAGAAATCCGTACAGCAAGTGTTGGGCACATTTTTTCGAGGGAGAGAGGCACAGTTTTCAAGGAGAACCGTACAGCAGCTTCAGCATTTAATTCTGAGCAGATTCTGGGCACAGAAATCGAGGAGAGAGACTGCTGCTTGGTGGTACAGATTTCTGGAAATCCGTACAGCAGCCGTACAGTCAGTTTCGGCACAGATTTCGAGGCAAAGGAGCGCATATTTTGAGGAGAAGCAGCAGCTGGGTTTTCCGTACAGTCCGTACAGCAGTACGGCCGTACAGCTGGGCACAAAAATCGAGAAGCTCATTCAGCATTTAATGCTGTCATAAATGCTATAAAATTTCTGTTTTGGGTTTTTCCTGTTTTGCACGTTTTCCCAGGCGGAGTGAATGCACGAAAATCGAGATAAGTACTGTTGTTTAGTTGCTGAAATTTTTGCTGTAATTTCTGCCTCTGTAAAAGTATTTTCAGAAATAAGAAGGAGCTCTCAAGACTGGTTTTCCCCAAGAGTTGTAGGGGGTTTTTCCAGGGTCAAGTTGACCAAAAATCTCAGTGTTCAAATGTGTTGAATGACTGTTTCAGCTTGTTGTGTGTTTTGTTTTATTTCTGTAGTTTCAGCATTCTGTAAAAGTTTTCCAGAATTTGTGTTTCAGCAAAGTAATTTGTGTTTCAGCAAAGTAACTTGTGTTTCAACAAAGTGATTTCTGTTTCAGCAAAGTGATTGCTGTTTCAGCAAATAAAAATTATTTTTTCTGAGTGTTGAATGTAAGGATATGGGAAAGGGCATTTAACCAAAAGGAGAAATAAGTGATACTGAAACCGGGGTTGGGAAAAACAGGAAATTTCTACACAAGTGATTTATTTTGTGAAAGAATTCCTATAGTTGACAAATATTTAATTTTTTAAATATCCTAAGTTTAACTATAGGAGAAAAATTAATTTTTGGATTTGCATTATTTTAGAATATCGTTTAATCCATAAAGTGCTTGATGAAGTGTTTATTTAGCATTAAAATTTCATGGTATATCTTGATGAATAATTATTGAGATTTAAGTGCTAGTTACTTTCATATGCTTCAGTTGAGTTTGATGATCATTGGCATCTGATTCTATAATCATCTATCGTGTAATTAACTCTTGTTTCATTTACTTGAATTTGTATATATATTGAATATTAATGTTTGGGAAACCTTCAAGTAATGTAATTGATATTCTTCAGAGCTCTATTATGGATCTGCGACAAATTGTATATCTTTTAATTGAGTAATCTTTTGGCATCTTCATAATTGACACTCTCGCTTAAGTACTTAGTGGTTAGATCAAATTATTTGTAATCTAAGTGCTTTAGGCCTTTAACATCACCTCTCATCTTCGAAGCTTGCTTCATCTCGCTCCAAATCATTTTCCTTGCATTCTGCATTATAAGTTAGCATTGCATAGCAGTAGTTTCTCATCAAGTACTTGGTTGTAATTTCCTTAGCAAGATAGTTGACTCCATAAGTCATTGGTATCAATCATTCAAATTTAATCAAATCATTAAATCTTGCTAGATCTTTTACATGTATTTGGTCGTTTAACTGTGTCTCCCGAATTGGTTGGTTCCCAACTGGTTCTCCTTCATTCCATTTCCATAGGGTCTACCCCCCTTAGTCTGCTATAAGGAGACGACTTAAACAGAAAGATTGGGGATCAGGGTGACAACCCCCGATCTGAGCCGTTGTCGCGGTGCCTAGACATTCTGTGCGACAACAAAACTGACTATGTTTTTATACCTATTTTTTGTGCATGTTAACATTCTATTAATGGGGATATCATTAGAGGTAGACATTCTATTAGTGTTAAATGGTTTATTCTGCTAATAGGAATGTTGATGATTATGTGTTCCTGTGATGTTAATGTGTTAATTTTGGGCAACTAGGTCCAAAATCCATGTTGTACTGCTCAGATGATGATGCCAATATTTTTATTGGATTCCTCTTTCGGAGAGGTGCAAGATCGATCTAAAGATCATCTTGATCAGATGAGCAGAACATTTATTTTGTATTTTATTCCACTTACGTGTAAGGTTGGCCAGAATTGTAATGTAGGCTTGGAGCCCCAACAGATATGTCACACACCCTCACAAATGGATATATATTGGACATACTTGGAGTTCATTTCATCATCCACTCATCACACACTTCTCACATGTGTCTGATTGGTTCGATCATCATTTGGAGGCTTCTCTTCTCACACGTGTGGAACAATAGCTAGGGTTTCTGTATGGATCTGTCTAGGGTTTTAGCGCAGGTTTGACCAACATTGACTTTTGTCAACGCATAGTCCATTTGACCTCAAACTCCACCAAAATTTCGATTTTTGAAGTCCGCATTCTTTGGCCCAAAAATCGAGGCTAGACATTGACCTTTGACCTACTGTGTTGACTTTTTGTTGCTGCTGTTCTGCGTTGACCGTTGACTGGACAACTTTGAATTTGGGTTGACTTTTGTGGAGTTGTCTTGAGGGTTGTGTGACACTTTTGGTTGGCTGACCGTGAGGAGACGTTGCTGGTTGAAGCATCCTGTTGACCGCCGTAACGCACCCCAACACATATATTTTGCTGATCAAGTTAAGTGTATTTTTGGGTTGTCTTCCGTCGATCTATTGGTATGTTCTATCAACATTTTACTTTCATGTTTATGTGATCACTATTTGGTATCGGGTTTAAAATAAAGTTGCATGAAGCATTGAACATCTTCGAAAATTTACATGGTATCAGAGTTAAGGTGAAGACAAAGCCCAAGTTTGTGCTAAGAGCAATCACCGAAGAAGTAGCATGTGTCAAGGACCCATGGGTACCTCAAATTATAATGGCTTCAAAGTTGATGATAAGTTGACTAGCAAGTCAGACTATCATGCTTGGAAGATGTCTTTGGACTTGGTCTTGGAAGATCAAGAGGTCATGGACTATGTGGAGGGTAAAATCCAAGAGCCTCCATCATCTGCACCTGCTGCCACAAAATCGAAGTATAGAAAAGGAGAAATCAAAGCTAAGTTGATTATCCGGGATTCCATCCACAAGAGTCTAGTTGCTTACATCCTTGAGCTGCGCACATCTAAGGAGATGTATGATAAGTTGGTCAATATGTTCAGAGCTAATAATGCAAATCAAGAAAGGCAGGGATGAATCTGTTCAATCCTATTTTCTGAAGTTGACTGAAATCAGGAATAACCTTCTTGCCATTGGGGAAACAATAGCTGATCGAAAAATGGTTCTCACCGCACTTGGAGGTCTTCCCTTTGGATGGCATGTATTCATTACTACCATTCTCAATAATAATGTGATTCCTGATTTTGACAAAGTATTGTCGAGATGCACTTAAGAGGAAACAAGAATGATGGAATATGAAAATGAAGGTAATGTTGCCTTCACCGCTCGTGCTAAGAAGAAGAACAATGGTGGTCCGAGGAACCATGGAAGAGCAAGGGCCAAAGGAAAGAAAGGAAGATGTTACACATGTAACAAGTTTTGCCACTATGCTAAAGAATGCCCTAATAGAAGGGATTCTCCCGGGGATGATGGCAACAACTACAGGAGGAATGGAAATCAAAGGAACAACAGGTTCAAAGGAAAGAGGAAGGCTCCCTCTGGTCATAATGGAAATGGGCAACCTTTCAAAGGGTCAAGAAATTCCGAGTATGAAGAATCTAATGTTGTTGACGATAAAAGAAATGAATTCATTCTTGTATCTGCCCTCTCTGCTGCATCTCCACCCGACACCTTGGATGTTTGGTTGATTGATAGTGGTGCTTCAAGGCACCTCACTGGGTTTAAAGAAGCTCTCTCTGATTTGATTGAGAACGATACTAATCTGAAAATTATCCTTGGAGATAATGCCACCTATCCCGTGAAAGGGACAGGGACTGTGATCCTCCAATGATCTCAAGGTCAAGTCCTCCATTTGCAAGATGTATTGTATGTACTTGATTTGAAGAAGAACCTTGTGTCTATTTCGGTCATGGAAGACAAAGGTTTCAAGGTGGCTTTCATCGATGGAAAGGTATGCATCTGGAAGAAGAGTTTCAAGGAAGCTCTCGCGATTGGCTTTAGAGTTGATACACTCTACCAAGTTGGAGGAAGTCCACTGGGGGCTATGACATGTGATACAATTCGTTAAACCGAATTATGGCACCGGAGGTTTGGACACCTTCATTACAAAGCCCTTCCCGAAGCAAGGAAGGTGGTGATAGGGATGTCCGAATTCAAAAAAGATCATGAAGGTGTATGTCAGGGTTGTGCCGAAGGAAAGCATACAAGGGGACCTTTCCCCTCAAGTGTCACAAAGACATCTGATGTTTTGCAATTGATACATTCTGATTTATCTGGTATGCTGTTCGTGTCATCCTTGGGAGGATGTTCTTATTACATGATGTTTATAGATGACTTCTCTCGCAAGACCTGGATATGTTTCTTGAAGAAGGAGGATGAAGCGTTCATGTGGTTTCGTACCTTCAAAGCCTTGATGGAAAATCAAACAGGAAAGAAGATCAAGATTTTAAGTATCGATAATGGCACTGAATATGAGACAAATGAGTTCAATAACTTTTGCAGAGAAGCTGGCTTTAAAAGGGAGACCACAACCGTGTATACTCCTGAGCAAAATGGCGTTGCTGAAAGAAAGAATAGGACCATTGTGGAAGTTGCCCGTGCCATGCTATGTGACCAAGGTCTTCCGAAGTTTCTATGGGGAGAAGCTGCGAATACTGCTATGTACATACAAAATCGATGCCCGCATTCCGCTTTGGATTCCAAAACTCCCGAAGAAATCTTCTCTGGTAAGAAACCTGGTGTTTCTCATTTTAGTGTTTTTGGTTGTCCCCTTTACTTTCATGTGCCGAAAGAGAAGAGAAGCAAGCTAGATGCTTTTGGGAAGAAGGGAATGATTGTGGGCTACATTGAAACTTCGAAGGCTTATAGAGTCTATGTGCCTGGTCAAAGAGAAGTGGAGATATGCCATGATGTCACCTTCAATGAAGATGCTTCCCTCAGGAAAGTGATAAATCTTCCGAGCTCCAAGGAAGACCATCATGTAAGATCAAGGAAGCAGGAAGAGCCTGAGGATGAGATGATGCCCGATGTTGAAGGACTGATGGACCCCATTGATCCACCTCCTTCAATGAAGAGAAGACCCTCATGGCTCCAGGATACTCTCGAAGATGTCGAGAGACATATGGCCCCAAGGGGGACATTCCGTGAAAGCAAGAAGCCGAATAGGTACCAAGGGTATCTAGCAGTCATGAGTACAATCGTACAATCTGAGCCTGGATCATTTGAAGAAGCCGTAAAGCATCAAGTCTGGAAGGATGCTATGCATGAAGAGTACGAGTCCATTATGAAGAATGATGTCTGGGATGTGGTTCCGAGACCGGAGGACAAAGCTGTTGTCACCTCGAAATGGCTCTATAAGATCAAGCATGGATTTGATGGTAGTGCTGAAAATTTCAAGGCAAGATTCGTTGCCCGAGGCTTCTCTCAAAAGGAAGGCATAGACTATGATGATATATTTGCACTTGTGGCCCGCTATACCACCATCCGATCTATTATTTCCCTTGTTGCTATGCAAGGATGGAGTCTTCATCAGATGGATGTGAAGATCGCTTTTCTGCATGGTTTGATAAAGGAAGAGGTGTATGTGGAGCAACCTCTGGGGTTCGAAGTCCAGGATAAAGACTCTCATATATGCAGGTTGAAGAAAGCCCTCTATGGGTTGAAGCAAGCCCCCAGGGCTTGGTACGAGAGGATAGATAGCTACTTGATGAAGCTGGGCTTCACTCGAAGTAATGTTGATTCAAACCTTTACTTCAAGGTTGATAGAGAAAAGCCTCTCATTTTGGTTCTCTATGTGGACAATCTCTTCTTGGCAGGTGCTGACCCTTTCATTCATCAGTGTAAAAGGGAGCTCGCTTCTGAGTTCGAGATGAAAGACCTAGGACTGATGCATTACTTCCTAGGCTTGGAGGTCTGGTAGAGACCTGGTGAGATTTTCCTCTCTCAAGGAAAATACATTGTGAAGTTGCTGGAGAGATTTGGAATGGTGGACTGTAAGTCCGTGTCGACACTGATGGAGCTCAACTTTAAGAAGTTGAGTGGAAACGCTGCTGGGCCCGTGCTTGCAAATACTACCGAGTATCGACAACTTTGCAGGGGCCCTGATGTTCTTAGTGAACACCCGTCCGAACATATGTTTTGCAGTGAACACTTTGAGTCAACACATGGTTGATCCTCATCACATTCACTGGATTGGTGCCAAGAATCTATTGAGATATCTTCGGGGCATGATAAACCATGGGCTGAGATACACTGCCGGGAGTTTGAGACTCCTTGGATATACTGATGCCGATTGGGCTGGCAGTGTGGTGGATCACAAAAGCACATCTGGATGCTGCTTCACACTTGGGTCTGCTTCGATATCTTGGATGAGCAGAAAGAAGAAGTCGGTAGCTTTGAGCACCACTGAGGCCGAATACATTGCAGCGAGTATGGCCTGTTGTGAAGCTATTTGGTTGCGAAAGCTCTTTAGTGAGCTGTTCAGACATGTGCTAGATACCACCGTTATCCTTTGTGATAACTAGAGTGGGATTCGTTTGTCAGAGAATCCCGTGTTCCACGATCGATCCAGGCATATTGATATTAGGTACCATTTTATCCGGGATATGGTACAATGAGGCGCTGTAGGTCTCGATCATATAGGAACTGATGAGCAGGTCACGGATATTCTCACAAAGCCCTTGGGGAAGGTCAAGTTCCTAACCTTCCGTGAGAATCTTGGAATCGTGGAACGACCCTATGTTGAGGGTACTATTGGACAATGAGCTCTGGGAGCTCCAGGGGGCTTTGGGGATAGCTTCTTGGAGTTATAAGCAACCACAGGGCTAGGCTTGCCGAACCTTGTTGGTGTGCTTCCGCCCCACCATGATGATATTGAGTTGGTTCACCTCTCTTTGATCTGTGCCCCGTATGCATCCTACCCATGGAGTCCCAGACTCATGGGAAGTACCTCTCATCTTGGCCAATGAGGTGGGGAAATGTGGATAGAGACTGATAGCAAGACCGATGGACGCATCGGAGATTTCTGTACTCTCTATATCTAGGATGGCACGTGTCCAACCACTTGATCTGGGATCAAGTCTAGTGAGGTTTCGGACCTCCAACTGACTTCAGGTTAGTTAAAATAACTTCGGGTTAGTATGAGACTCCTTTGAGTCCTATAGAGGTTTCGGACCTCTGAGCTAACTTCGGGTTAGCCGAGAGTGATGTCTTTGTGACTCACCATTTGAAATAAAGAAGCCAACAAAGCAAGTTACAGCGGGATGACGCACGATATTTGGATGGCACAGGTGGATGGAGTTCTCCCTAGTTGAGAGGGAGTGTTAATTTTGGGCAACTAGGTCCAAACTCCATGTTGTACTGCTCAGATGATGATGCCAATATTTTTATTGGATTCCTCTTTCGGAGAGGTGCAAGATCGATCTAAAGATCATCTTGATCGGATGAGCAGTGCATTTATTTTGAATTTTATTCCACTTATGTGCAAGGTCGGCCAGAATTGTAATGTAGGCTTGGAGCCCCAACATATGTGTCACACACCCTCACAGATGGATATATATTGGACAAACTTGGAGTTCATTTCATCATCCACTCATCACACACTTCTCTCTTGTGTCTGATTGGTTCGATCATCATTTGGAGGCTTCTCTTCTCACATGTGTGGAACAACAGCTAGGGTTTCTGTACGGATCTGTCTAGGGTTTCAGCGCAGGTTTGACCAGCGTTGATTTTGGTCAACGCTTGGTCCATTTGACTTCAAACTCCACCAAAATTCTGATTTTTGAAGTCCACATTCTTTGGCCCAAAAATCGAGGATAGACATAGACCTTTGACCTGCTGCATTGACTTTTTGCTGCTACTGTTCTGCGTTGACCGTTGACTGGACAACGTTGACTTTCGTTGACTTTAGTGGAGCTGTCTTGACGATTGTGTGACACTTCTGGTTGGCTGACCGTGAGGAGACATTGCTGGTTGAAGCATCCTGTTGACCGCCGTAACGCACCACAACACATATTTTGCTGATCAAGTTAAGTGTATTTTTCGGTTGTCTTCCGTCGATCTATTGGAATTTGGTATGTTCTATCAACATTTTACTTTCATGTTTAGTGATTACTATTTGGTATCGGGTTTAAAGTAAAGTTGCATCAAGCATAGAACATCTTCGAAAATTTACATAATGCTATTATGATTGGACATATACATGTTCTTTCCATTTTAAAATTCTGTGTCAAACATATCTTAGAAGATTTTTTTCTTTTTCGAAGAAGTTATGTCCATTGTCAAGTGGCACTTTGCTTTTGCTATCAAATGCATATTTCAGTATTGTGTATCAAATATTTCATTCATTGAGTACCTTTTATCTGTAGATTTTTTTTGCAGGTTCAAGTTCAACCAATATCTCTTTGTATGTCTAGATGCTCTTGTTTCTTAGCTTCTGTGTTATTTCTCAGATAGAATTATAGATCCTTTTCAGTTGTTTCTTTTCTTATGTGGCGTGAAAGCTAGAATAGAACACATCAACTTGCAAGTCTATTCGATTGCTTTTGATAACATGTGGACTGAATAAAGATTCTATTATCTATGTCAAGCAGTATTACTCTTCATAATGAAGTTGTAGTACAGTTGGATTAGAGGGAAATAAACTTGTCTTCTTTTTTATTTCTATGTTTAATTCTGAAATAGACAACCACTCTGATTTGTTCTTAATTGTCTTTTGTATATATGGAACTGATATTTTATCTTCATCTCACTTGTTGGCGCATTTCTATATTAAGTCCTACTTTGATTTACACTTTTACATTATGTATGAACAGGTGGAGGCTACGTTCAAGCTTCTTGGTCAGTTGATATCTGAGGTAATGATTCTAAACTGTCACTATTGCTTTTACGATTGAGTGCAAGCTCTCTTCAAACAGCATAGAGATTTTGGGAATACAATAAATGAGAGTAGCGGCATCACTCCTTTGGTGAGGCATGGATATTGATGCAATTAAGCTGTTTCATCTGAATAACTTGTGTGCAGCAGGCCTGAAAAAGATATTGTATGAACATATATAGAAGGATCCTTTCTCATTTGGCCAGTTTTAGTGCAATCAGAGCTATAGGTTGAAGGGAGTTGAGTTTTAACTTTATGATACTTATATCCTTGGCTAAATTCATCTTTTCTGATTATAGTTGTTTTTCTTCAGAATCTGTTGCCTGTGTTTAGTGTGCCTCAAGACTTTTGGGACTTTCGTGTATTTTCAGAAGTGCCTTCAGGGTATGTCTTCTATTTTATTTGAAAAGTTGATATTTTTATTTTCTTTATATTATGTTTTGATAAAGATGCCATAATTGACTTTATGTAATAGCTTCACACAACTATAATTCATTTTGTCATGTATATACAAAAATGCATTTTGCTTCAGTTCTTTGCTAAGCTCTTGGCAAATAGCGTGGTTCAATATGGAAACATAGAATGAGTAGTGGCAGAATGAATTAGAAGAGTAAGAGAGGAAAGTGCAAGGTCTAGAAAGGAATAAATTATGCCTTCATTTTCTTTCAAGACTCAAGTAAAACCCGTTATCTGCTACATATTGCAAAGCAGGTTTTGTTGTTGTTAATTGAGCATAATACATATCTCATATCCTTTAAATGAATGACAGGTCCACGTTGTATTTTATTGCTTCTTTCTTCTCCAATTCGGGCTGTCAGGTAAAATTGGCTGTCTTTTCTATATCTATTTTCTTAACTCTCTGCTTTTCTTTTCTTTATTTATGTGGACCTCAAATATCTAGAAAAATGTTTCATGTTAAGTAAATCAGTACGTTGTTTTTCTTTCATAATTGAGAGTCCCCCACTTCATAGAGCATGCATTTACCTAGGAGAGGGTAAAGCAGCAAGCTGAATAACATTTTCCATTTCCTTGTTATTGTGTATAAGAAGTTTAGACTGTTTTTGGTTGAATTGCTCAGTTATGTGAGCCAAGCTTCAAGGACATCCGATAATCTCTCAAAATTTTTAAATAATACTTGGTGAATAAACGCATTTTCAACTCATTTCAAGTTTTTAATGTATTAATCATGATTAATTTTTCTGCAGGTTGTACATGGGGATGTTCTACAATTACGAAGAAAGATTTTAAAGGGGATTTTGAAAGTTTTGGACCCTTTGGTATGTTCCCTTTTTAGTGGCCAAGAAAAGAGGAACTTTTAAATTTGGCTATGCAGTTGTAGGAAATAATTATACATAGAAAGAAACATATGGTGCTCAACTTCACTAGTTGAATTTCTTTTCAACTTGATTATACTTGCTTTAGTATTGGGATATGAAGCAAATTGGTCAATATGATGACATTCACCATTCCATTTGAACTGTTTAACACATTAGAAAGTGAGTAGTACCAGCCTGTTTAAGTTGTTGAAGTTCATTGCAAATTAAATGTTTACATCTTACTGTGAGAAATTACTGGATGCTAGAGAAACATGGTTCTCATAATCTGGCCATTGGATTCAGCTGTAAAGGACATAGCAGCTTTTACTGGTCAATTAGGCAACTAGAATTGAAGAAGAATAGATTTATTTATATTGAATTTTGTTTTCTAAAAAAGGATAAATTATGTTTTCCCTGTTTGAAAAGACCAGAATTCAACATGTCCATGTTAGGATATTAGTTTATAGTATATACAACAGTTTTAGTAATGAATTGCTCCAGGTCAAGGTAAATTTGCATTTGTGGTCTGTGGTTCTAAAGGCCATGAGTCATGACATTGTCTAGACTCCATCTTAGTTACATGGTTGGTACCCTAACTTCCATTAATGGTGTACCCATTGTGCCCAGATAATTGCAAGCTGTGCTTTGTACATTCCATCTTTAATAAGAGCTCAATATGGAACCTTCTACAAGGACAGATGTGTAAGAATGAAAGGTCGGTTAATGCAATGCTTTAGAATCAGGATGGTGTTACTTTAGACACTCTTTTTCTGAGTGTCAAATCTAAAATAACATAAAAGTACAAAAAGCACAATATACATAGTTGCACAAATTACACTTTATAATATTGAAATTTGGTTACAACATCCAAAGTGGAACATCCTAACCACACTTAGAATGGAACACATGCGGGTTTGAGTTTGATTTTGATTTTCCTCTTGATTTGGTGAAGCTTGTGGCTCAAATGTGATTTCGTACTTATTAGGCATCTGTGTTCTCACTGTTACAGTGAAATCTAGCACCTTAGTGCAAAGCCTCACTAGGCGACTTAGACAAGCACAACAATGGGAGTGTCACCACTGTTACCTCAGAAACTACTCCCGTAGTTTTAGTGATGGACAATATACAACACAAGGGAGGCTTCCCTAGTATATTTGAGGGATCATGTAACCCAATCAACTTAAGTGCCCCCTAAGGGTTCTACAATGATTTCTACCAAAGGATAAAGATAGGAATTTAGGGTCAAGTCTTATACTAGAAGGTTTTGTTAAGTCTTATCTCCTTTTCCAGTTGTGAATCATCTTTCTGTTGTATTACTCGATTATCTTATACTTAAAGATTTTTTTGGTAAATTGTAGCTATTTTTGATAAACCCCAAGGAGAATCTAATTTGTGATTCAAGTTTGTTCTATTTTTCGTTGGTTTACTTATTGTGGACTTGATTGAAAATGAATTGGGTTACTATTTCATTGTATATCATAAAACCCTAGATAATAATTCAAGATGCCCTGCTTAAAATTTGAACATCTATCTTCTTGGATTGATATTTATCTAACTCTCAAATCTGGAAATCTGCGTATAGTCACTTACAAAACAGATTTGGAGGTTAAGGACAAGCCAAATTACAGAGCAACAGCTAAATTATTAAGCACAAAGGCCAGGTTTAAATGGTAAAAATAAAGTGGAATGTGTTGAGAATTAAAATGGCAGAGAGCTGGGATAAAAATAGTGCAAATCTCAGATAATCAAAGGAGTATCCATTGGGCCTGGAGTCTTGAAGGATAGAGCACAATGGTTTATAGGTGAAAGGTGGAAAAAATGAAAACAACAATAAATCACAAACACAAACACAAACACAAACAGTAAGGTAGTCACTGTCGTTTTGGGATGAAGAATATGGGTTTGCTGGGTATTAAATTAATGAATCCAGCAGAATAGAGAACATGAAAATGAGCATAGAGGATGAATTCAGTATCATAGCATGTACATTTGCAATTGTAGGAATAGTTTGACAGATACTTTGCAGCTACAGGAAAGAGTCTCTAAAGAAATTCTTCCACTACATCCTGAAAATGCATAAATCCTCCACATATAGACAGAAATTACAAAGACAGACTTGTTGAAACTCAATGCTCTGCTTTATTAACCACTGAGCAACGGAAAACTGATCTACAGAATCACAAAAACTGAGCTAGAGTAGGTGTGAAAAAGAAAGAAAGCTTAACACATAAATGATAAAGAAACCGGACTCTATTTCATCCAAGCCATGAATCCACGAGAAACCCTTTTGGATATGAAAGTTTACAAGATATAAAAGCCCATTGGGCTTTACACAGCCTTGCTACCTCCAGAGTCCAAATCCTCCCTCCCTCCGACATCTGATGATATCTATATGCTCTCCAAATGCTGAGTTTGATGCCGTGAAAATGTTGGATTTAATTTGGATAAACTGCTAATATATATTTTCTCTTTAAATCTGGAACAGGTTACTAATAATATTCATGAAGATGATTTTATTTTTTATAGTTTGACTGTGACAGCCGAATATATTAGCTGTTCGTTAGTTGCTACTTTGGAGGAGTTACAGTCTATCTATATCTTTGTTCGTAGACTATTTGTAAGCTCTGCGCAGTATCTGAAGTACACTCCACTGTAGTTTTCTGATCATATACTATAAGCCTGTCTACCAAATATATTGCCATTATAAAATCTTGCACTCAACAACAAAAGCTGTCTTCTTGGTATGAAAAGTAAATCAATTTATGACCTTTTCTGTCACAATAATCTGTTCAGAATCTAAGTATGCACTTGGTTCATCAATGAGATAAATGTCTACAGACCTGTCAAGACATAAGCATATCGCTACTCTCTACAATTCTTGACCTCTAAGTTTCCAATTGTATCTGGTTTCAATAATCCAGCCAACATGTGCACGCAGGCAGTCTTTCCTGTTCCATTTTCTCCCAACATTACAACAATCTGTGAATTCTCCTTCTTCTACATGAAGTTTGAAATTTTTCTGTATTTCTTTCAAATTGATTGGCTTGGTCACATCAATGCCCTGTAATAAAACCTTACCAATAACTTCTTGAATGCAGCTACACTTATTTTTCGTTATGGAAATCAATAGCTTCTGTCATTAGGATTTATTCACATCATTGTAGTACAAGAAGTTGGAAATGGAGATTAATCTCTTATATTTCCAAAACTCAAAATCATAAAACACAAAACAAAACATGGCCTTGCACTAGGAGCTTCCGTCTCTTGTGTTTCCAGTCCAATATTGCTTAATTGCAATCGGGATTTTCTCTTATTTAAAGGGACCACTCTCATGATCCATCATGTGACTTTTCCATCTCATGCCACTGATCAAGTTTTCCCTTGGCCGCTCTATTTGGAATTAGACGTTTTGGGAAAACCGAACATGGACAAATCTAGCAAATTCATTTTTAGTGAAAAGTTTAAAAATCCAAAACCATTCACAATGTTTATATTTTGTCTACATGATAATTAATTTAGGTCATTCTGCGAAAAACCCATGTTGTTATTTTTTGAATTTCACCTTCATTTGCTCGGAAAATGTGCCTCATATTTACTGCATCAAAACTGCCATGAATTTGACCAGGGATTGACCATGTGCTCCAAAATGGTTTCCGCAGGGGCCGGGGGGCGGGAGGGGGTGCGATATAGCTCCCTCTGCCATGTGACTTTGTTTAAACTAGGCAGTTTTAAATATTGGGAACCCCTTCCCCCCTCCTTTAACAGTTGAGGATTTGAGGCTGTTGATTCACTTTGATTGTGACAATCAAAAGCTGTGTTGTTGGAATGTTTGGTATTGCTTTTCAGACAGGCTTCGACGAGAAAGTCAAAAGTTTTTGACTAGGTAATTTTTAGGTTACAACAAAAGTAATCAATTTTTATGTATTCAAAATATCCTAACCAAATATAGAAGTGATTCAATGATTGACCACTCAGTTAGGGGGGTCTCTTTGTAAAATTAATTGCTGCCGTCTTTTTAGTAGGTCTGTAATTTCTGCAAAAAATGCGGAACTCAACAAGTGTACCCCTTAATAAATCATCCAAACGTGACAGAACACTTTTAGATCTTAGATCTAGGGGTGAGGAGGTTAAAATACTGAAGGATGGTCAATTTGGATCATGTTTAAGCCTTGGACCTGCAGTAAATTGAATTTCTAGCGAGCTGAAAATTTAGAAGTCTTTGGGTCAAAACTCCTTGGGTACTCACCGAGAAAATATTCTAGCTACTAATAAAACTTTTAAAGGCTGAAATAGATTAATTTAAGCTATAGATGTAAGATAGAAACCAATCAAATAAGTCTGAGCTAATGCAAGACATAAATAAAGCACTTGAAATATGAAGGGTTGTTCAGTACCTTGTTGGTGAAATCTGCACTCTGAAAATTTATAACAGCAATATTTACTTGCATATCTGCACACGAAAAAACTAGACATAACTGCGTAACATATGTGAAATAAACTAAAAAAAGAAGATATATTAACCCTGTTAGTTTTTACGCGAAACCCAACACGGTATTTAATTCCAAGCAATTAATTGCTGAACAAATACACAGTGAAATTCCTAACCAAAATATTTAGTGGAAGCAAAATTACTCAATCTGAATCACAACGAGACACAAATTTCTCAATCTGAATCACAACGAGACACATAATGTAGAAATTATACAACATGCATGTATATCTTGGATTCATCCGATCTAACAATGTACTAAATTTAAACACTGAATCGCTTCTACAAAACTTTTGTTGAATTAAAAACACAATCGCTAATCACATGAAGCAAAGAAGAATCAAATCAAACACAACACAGATAATTTCCTGGGGAAAGCTTGTTGCTCAAAACCCCACTATCTTCTATTGTATATTCAACATGGATCATGAAACAATTACATACAAAACTCTTCTCACAAGAGCCCTCCAGTACTCAGCTAATTGTCTCACACTGTCATACAAAAACTGACCAAATACTTAGCCAATTTACTGCCTCCAGACAGCCTGCCTTGCTTGTGCAATCCCTGAAAGATAGGAACTATGGCCTTCCTTGACTGCGCAAGTATCATGGGCACTCCAATGGGTGTTTGGTGGCATGGGTGCAACCCAATAATCCTACAACTGATATTCAACTTCCCTTTCACCTAGATCTCAACTGGGTCTCCACTAGATCTAACATGCATGCAGCTAATAATAGTAAATCCTCAGTTGCATGTGAGATCACTGATTGTGAATTAATTAATATTTAATTCACTTGATCTCTCACTAGTGTATCTAACAGTTACTAGCATCACTGAGTTGAACTCACTTAACTGAGTTAAACTGATTACAACCTGCATTAACTAATGTACCACTGCACTTCGAACTTTGTTACAACTAGAATTACTCTGCATGCCTCACCAACTACCTCTAACTCGAAATCCACTAGCTACATGCACTAAAAATAGCACTGTGGGCCCCACCCTAGTGTAGGTGCTTAATGCACTAGGCGTGGGTGCTGAAATTTTCTTGTTGAATCTCAACACATAAAACTTAGAACCTACTTTGGCTCCCGTCCTAAGATAATGGCCCAACTGAGGAATTACATATACAACAATAACCCTAGAGTTATCCAGTCGATCAAGTCCTAGATTTGTCCTTTGATCTTCCTCGACTAATTTGGATCTATCTCCATCGCTGCTCCTTGGACCTTCCTTGGACCTGACACATTGGAGTATCACACTCCTCCTCCTGAAGCTAGTGCCACTATAGTGTGTCTTCTCCTCACCTTAGCCTTGCCTTTATAACTTTTCATTGAGCCAAAACCCTAATCCTAACCCCAACCCTAATCTCAAAGTGATTGATGGTTGAGATTAGATCTCGCCTCACTTGAGATCAACGACTAAGATTAAATCTTATTCACTAAAGTAAATAATTTTCTTTTTCTAAGTTAAATTTTAGCTCAATAATCCAACATATTAATGTGTTTTTTCCCAATTTAAACTTAGGCTAAGTTATATAAACAACTTGCTCAACCTAGAGCAAGTGTTCTAAGGTGATATGTGGGTGACTTCTACATGCTTAGACACAAGGCCTATGTAGAATTACTTTCCTGAGCTACAAACTTCAACACTCCCTCTTAGCGAGGGAGGTACTTATGGAAGAACCTCCTCCACCTAGATTTGTCTCCAACACCACCACATCATTTGATGTTGTAGCTGCTCCCTCTAAACTGGGAGACTTCTCTGCTACATACCTGGAATTTGATCTGAAGACTCGTTCCTTCCAACCATTCTCCTAGGATCATGCTCCTAAGCATCGATCAATGTTAGCTCCTACCAACTGGTCTTGACATATCTGGATGAATCTCTCTTCCTAGTCATCTGTCCCTTCTTAGTAACTGACATTGATCCCGTATCCAAAATCCCCTCAGATACACTCGTAGGCTATCTCAACAACCTGTATGACTACCCCTATCTGATGCCAAGCACTACTGCTGCATCCAAGGCCGTGCTCTCTGAATATAGAAGCAACTGCCCATCTCGGAACAAAACTCTATATCCATCTTCCTCCAAGGCGGATACTGAGAGAACATGTGCCATTAGCCTTGGAACAAATAACATCATTGTCACCCCTAGAAATCCTCCTGACTCTAGCTGGAATCTAACACATCAAACCCCCTTCAGTGCATGTGTGGTGCTAGCTCCACAACTCACATAGAAATCTAATCCCATCTTTGAAATACTGCAGAACATTGACCTCATCCCCGTCATGTGACTGGATGCTCTATTGTCCACTCTTAGCCATCTGCGCTCACCATCGCACAGATCCCTTCGCCAGCCTGTCATGCCAAACACATGATTCCGTTAGCAGGTCATCAAGTGCCTTGTTGCGGCTTGTAGTCATCTCAATGACGAATTTGTGCCACAATCCTTGTCACAGGCCTCACGACCTCCACTGTCAGCACCTGTTGCCACTATACAAACCCTCGCTCGACTAGTTGCTGGCCCCTTTGGAACTCCTTGGTGGTTGTTCCTCCTGCTATGGCTATTGACTGGTGTTGTGCCACGTCTTCCTTAGCCAATGTTATCTGTTGAATTTCCACGATCTTGGGTCTTGGTTAGAGTTTTAAAATCACTAACGCTACCAAACCAAGAATCTCAACCACAACTACTTTGCACAACGGAAAATATAAAACAGTAAATCACACATGCATAAGTGTAGATAATTTTTAACAAAATTGTACAATAATGTACAACCCAATCTTCGTTATATTAAACCAAACTGAATAATACAATAGTCTATGGTATACAAGATACAATGACAAACTTCGCTGATCAAACTCGATGTCATATCTTGTCCTGCCGGTCCTTCGCTTCCGTACTGCTCACTAGCTGCCCCCTTAGTCCTTGAAAGGACAACACATCGAGACTCCAAGAGGGCTGCCACCTAACACTGCTGCAAGTCACTTTTGCTTGGTGTACATGGGTTGATCCAATCTATTCTCTAGGCTGGCCACTTCCCGAACTCCAATCTGCCAGACTAACATTCACTTTTGTCCATCAAAGTGCTACACTTTCGGCACCAATCTTCACCCAACTTTTTTTTGATCTTTAATGTACCTTGGACAAGTGGTTTCCCATGGGTTAGTCTCTCCCTAGGGAAAGGTGTCCAAAATAATTCTTTTACTACGTGTGACTTTATAAAGTGAAAGTGACTTTATAATTGGTAAAGTCAATGTTAAATTATAAAGTGAAAGTGACTTTTTAAGTGGTAAAGTCAATATTAAATTATAAAGTGAAAGTTACTTTATAAGTGGTAAAGTCAATGTTAAATTATAAAGTGAAAAGTGACTTTAGACATAAAATACAATGGGGGTACTTTATTTAATGGGTGAGTTAAAAAATAGATAGTGAGAATTAAATGCACATTTATTCTCATCCCTTGATCTAAATGAATTTGATCCATTAGATCTTAGGGTTGCCCAAAAGTCATTTAGGGGAAACAAAAGGGGGAAAAGAAAAGAGAGTTTGCATTCATTCATTCTTCATGAGCAGATTGGAGAAAGGAGGCTTAGGGCTGGAGAAAAGTTCTGAAAGAGAAATCTGTGGCAGCACATTGAAGGAGTGATTTCTGGGTAAAGTTGGGCATGAAAATCAAGGCATAGAAGACATCAGAAGGTACAATACGAACAACATTTAATGCTATGAGCTGCATGTAGTTCGAGAGAAGTTTTTAGGCAATTTTTTACTATTATTATTATTTTTGAAAAAAATCCGTACAGTCTGTACAGCTATATGGAATTTCGTACAGTCTGTACGGAATCTGTACAGTATAGTCCGTGACCGTACAGTAAATTTTCAGCTTCAGGTGGGCACGAAAATCGAGGCAAAGTGGGCACAATTTTCAAGGAGTTTTGGGTTGAAGAGATAAGTTGTATTTTGTTGTTTTGTTTTGTCTGCAAATGTATTTTTCCTGAACTTGAAAGATAAATAAATTTGAAGAGCTCTCTAACAGGTTTCCCTAGAGAAGATTGAAGGGGTTTTGCCTGGGTCTAAGTTGGCCAAAAATCTATGTGTATTTTTTTATGCGTTGCTGGTCTGTTTATATCCATATTTATTTTCAGCTTGTGTTGACAATCGCATGTGTTTTAATCTGAAAATTTCATTTCCAGAATTCTTTATGTTGAATGTAAGTTTATGGGAAAGGGCATCTAACTGAATGGGAGTTATAAAGTGAAATTAAAACCGGGTTGGGATTGCAGGAAAATTTTTAGTCATCAAATTTCAACACTTTCAACTCTTCTTCGTCACTTCAAGATAACTTGTCTAGGGCTACTTTGGGTAGCCAACACGCTGCCCTCCACCGGACCAATGGCACCGAATACAATCACTACAAGATCTGGTCCTATGAAGGCTCCCGATCACACAATCAAGCCTCCAAATTGGCTCCCATAGGCTGCAAATGAAACCGCTCCAAAACTGATCGAAAACTTGGATCCAACACCTACAAGAATGTCTTTAAAAACATACCTTAGCTCACTATATGAGGTCTACTCCAGATGCTGCAAATTTGGGCCTGATTAGGGCACAAAGCACTGTGAAAAATTCTAAATCTAAACGAGAAACCCTACTGCAGTAAATCTGATTTACTTCTCCTACTTGTTTTTCTTTAATTAACAAGTTATTTTCTGAATAATTCAGGAAAACATCAAAGTAAATACACTGCAACCTACACAATTATATAGATCAAGTGCTGAAAAATAAGTAAAGCACACAGAAAAATGACACAAATTTTTCGGACAAATGTCCCCGAGAAAACCCAATGCGAGAAAACCGGTGCAACAATTTTGAGGGTTTATATTATTAAGTAGCATTATTCTAAGTACATTTGGGGTACCATAATCCGGCTCACCCAACAGAGAAAACCTTGGCAAGCAAAGATAAATCGTGAGTTTTACCTTACTTTGCAAGTCCTGGTAGATCTGGCTTAGACCCTGGTGAAACTCTAGCTGCCTCTGCGCAGTCTCTACGCTGCCACTAAGTAAGCATGCATGGGTCTGGCTGATGGACTGCGTCACCCTTCCTCTGCGCTGATCTGCCTCTCCATAAATCGAGTTTCAGCCTTGTCGGCTTAGAAACCCCGATCTCTAGCTGATTCTGGACTGTCTCTTGGAACCACTGTGCAGCCCCTGTGTGAGCCCTGTGTGGGACTGTGTCACCTCTCCTGGTGGCTGCGCTGCTTCCTCAGCATCTCTGTTGCCCCTGCTCTGCAACGTATAGTTGGTCCTCCGACCAATTACTTCATTTGCCCCTCACTGCTTCTCTGAATCACTTAGATTTGATCTTTGTCCGAGCACTGCTCCGTTAGAAGAATTCGATCTCTTAGACTCACAGTGTATTCTCTAATTGACCCCAAGCCTTCCTTTAATACTTTTTCAGTTAACGAATCAACGGCGTGATCTAATCTCTAATTGACGACTAAGATTAGAAAAGACTTGATCCTTGTCACTTGGAACATTCTCACCCACATGTTAAATTAATTCACTTTAATTATTTAATTTCTCTAAGTTTAGACTTAGGGTCCCCATTAAAATAATTAATTATTTGAATAACTTAAGCTCCAGGTGGAATTTCTCGAAACGATTTCTGGGTTTGGAGATCTCATGTGTACTAGCCCCTCCACAAAGTTTTGGAGCTAGAGCACATCCGATGCTACACAAAAATCAACGCTCCCTCTTGGCGAGGAATGTGCTCTAACAACACTTCTCACTAGAAGCATTACTCTGATCCCTGGCATTGGTCCTCTATGCTGTTGATGCTCGGCTGCTGCCCCTCATCCCCTGCGCTGCTGATATCTGTACTGCTGCCCATGTCATTGCCACCAACACTGCCTCATTTGTACTGCAGCTCCCTCCCAAAATTCTACATCTTGCTGCCCATAGCACTGCCACTGCTAACCGCTGCACTGCAACTCAGTCGCTGAGAAGTAAGCAACTAAAAAACAACCCAAAATCCTGACATACAAGTCAGTTTGGGTGCACCTTGATACTGAAGCACCCTCTGCTGCTAATCTGCGCTGATCCTCTGGTGCTCTGCGCTGTGATTGCTCTACACTGTTGAAGTCCATCAACCTCTACGCTGCTATTGCCTCTGCTCTGCGCTGCTCCAGTCTTCAGCACTTTTGCTTTGCCATTGTTGCTCCATCCTTCTCAAACCAACTGACTCCAGTCATCTTGCTACTGTCATTAAGGTCTCTTGTAGCTCGTATGTGATCCAAGAGTTTGGGCACCTCAAGGAACCTGCCCTTTTTCACTGCAGTTCGAAAGAACTACAGATCAATGTCGCCCCACCTCTTCTCTCGAGGCACATGAGCACTCATGGCCACATCGTCATCATCTCCATCATCGTCCTTAGCTACGATAACTTTCGAATCAGAATCTTCTTTACCCTTCTTTTTCATAGGGCATGTTGTGGCGAAATGTCCTAATTCACCACACGTGAATCATCTAACCTTTGAAAGGTCTTTCTTCTTCTTCCCTGCTGCCCATGCTGTTCTTTAGATGCGAGAGCTGCATCTTCCTCCTCCTCCTTGATCTTGATCCCTCCGCTGCTGATGCCCGCCTTGGTCATCCTTCTGATCTCTTCTTGTCGAAGAGCTGCCCACATGTTTTCCCAACTTGGAAGCGCTGCTCTGCCTAAAATGCCTTGGAAAAAGTTCTCCCACTCATCGGAAACCACATTCAGAGTAATCCTCACCATAAGACCTTCATCAGGTGTGGTCCCCACGACAGCCAATTGATGGCGAATTGCCTTCAATCTAATGAGGAAGGGGTCGATCTCTTCTCCCTTCAGCATCTTGAATAATCAGAGCTGATTCTTAAGAAGCATCCTCCTCTGAACAGAAATCCCCTGATACAATGTGGTCAAAGAAGTCCACATCTCATGTGTTGTGTTCTTCTCAGCAATGTGTGGGACCACATGATCCTTGACTCCGTCCTTGATCAAGCGCTTAGCCTTTGCTTGAGCTTCTTCATACTTCTTGAGAGGATCAACGTCAACAGGAACAACAACTCTGCTCTCGGCGAGATGCTTGATATGATGCTCATCCAGTACTGACAGGATTCTGGCCTTCCATATGACAAAGTTGGATGCTCCATCCAACCTGTCCTGATCCCTCAGTCCATGTGTGACCATCTCCACTCAACAAAAGATGTCGAACTGGTTCTCTTCTCCCTCTTCTGATGTTGCACCAACAAAGCTCATATCTGGGTTTCTTGGCACTAGAAACCCTCTAAGGAACCACACTCCCTTTGAAAAATGATTTCCCTCCCGAAAATCCTCTGCCAACTGATGTCGAATCAACCCTCTCCGATCACTCTTTGTTGTCGATCAACATTGGATCTAGACTTCCTGGCGAGAAGTCTTCTGAGGAACTGGTTCCCTCTACTTTGTCACAACCCCACTAGGCACTATTCTGCACTGGCAGAAACAATGCCCCACCAACAACTCCTAAAGAAAAAACGAACTACTCTTCTAACCACGGCAACCAGAAAGACGAAGGCTCAAACCTCTGCATTGGCCCAACAAACATTGTGCTGCCTCTGCTGCAACGGCAACGTCACCCTAGCTGGCTGACGCAGGCTCTGTCGCCTGCGTGCGTCACCCTTCCTTGCCTCTTCCTCGATCTGCGCTGTCACTCGGGAGTCGGGACAGTTTCCTTCATGCAACAAAATTTTCTTTTCGTCTCTTCACTGATGGCTTCAACTCTACCTCATCTGCAACTTGGCTCTGATACCATGTGAAAATTTCTGAATCTAAACCAAGAAACCTACTGCAGTAAATTTGATTTACTGCTCCTACTTGTTTTTCTTTAATTAACAAGTTATTTTCAGAATAATTTAGGAAAACATCAAAGTAAATACACTGCAACCTACACAATTATACAGATCAAGTGTTGGAAAATAAGTAAAGCACATAGACAAAAGACACAAATTTTTCGGACAAATGTCCCCGGAAAAACCCAATGCTGGAAAACCAGTGTAGCAGTTCTGAGGGTTTATATTATTAAGCAACAATATTCTGAGTACATCTATGGTGCCATAATCCGGCTCACCCAACAGAGAAAAATTCTGCAAGCAAAGATAAATCGTGAGTTTTATCCCACTCTGCAAGTCCCGGCATATCCGGATCAGACCCTGGTGAAACCCCAGCTACCTCTGCGCAGTCTGTATGTTGCCATTGCGTAAGTTTGCGTGGGTCTGGTTGATGGACTACGTCACCCTTCCTCTGCACTAATCTGCCTCTCCAGAAATCGAGTTTCAACCCTACCGGCTTAGAAACCCTGATCTCTAGCTGATTCTGGTTTGTCTCTCGCAACCACTGCGCAGCCCCTGCATGGGCATGCGTCAACCCCTCTAGGGATTGCGTCACCTCTCCTGGTGGCTGCGCTGCTTCCTTTGCGTCTCTGCTGCCCTTGCTTTGCAACGTACTCTTGGTCCTTCGACCAATTACTCCATCTACCCCTCACTGCTTCTCTTAATCACTCATATCTGATCTTCGTCCGAGCATTGCTCCGTTAGAAGAATTTGATCTCATAGAGTCACTGTGTGTATTCTCCAACTGACGCTAAGCCTTCCTTTAATACTTTTCTAGTTGACGAATCAATGATCGTGATCTAATCTCTAATTAACGACTAAGATTACAAAAGACTTGATCCTCGTCACTTAGAACATTCTCACCCACATGTTAAATTAATTCACTTTAATTATTTAAATTCCCTAAGTTTAGACTTAGGGTCCCCATTAAAATAATTAATTATTTGAATAACTTAAGCTCCAGGTGGAATTTCTCCAAACGATTTCTCGGTCTTGGAGATCTCATGTGTCCTAGCCCCTCCACAAAGTTTCGGAGCTAGAGCACATCTGATGCCACCCAAAAATCAACAAACACAGTCCCCTAACAACCCCAATATTTACCTAGATTTTCCCTTAAATGGTGCGGCTGTCCTCCAATGGAAGGTTGCCCCTCTTCTCTGTAATTTTGGGCAGCTTCTAGCCCTTAACAAGGACTCGACCCTCCTTCTATTACAACGATAACCTACAAGACCTTAGAAAAGGCCTGTGAAAACCCTTCTTGAGTACTGTTCCACCCTCAACGAGCCTCAAACAACTCCTCCTTGCCTCGACCTTGTAGCAAGGTACTCGACCTACCTTCCAACCCTTCAGTCCTCTGAAATTGGCCTCCAAATGGCCCTTCAAGCCTTCGCTGTCTGCCTCTCCTTGCTGCAGCCCTGTTACCCACCACTTCGTAGGTGATATCCCTAGGAGAAATTTTTCTCCATGATGGACCTCAGCCGGCAGCCAACAACCCCTTGCAACCTCCTACTAGCTCATTGTGTCACTTCTTCGCCACTTGAGCGAACCATGTGGTCCCTCACCCATTTGTATTGATCGTATGTTTGAAGGTGGGCCTCTTGAATCTAAAGGTATGTCTTGTCATTTGGTAATCGAGTATTGGGTTTACTTATCATGGATATTTCTGGGCATGGATTGATGGGGGGATTTGGCGGAAAGAGTGGGCTTAGTCTATGCTCCTGTCCCCTTGATCTCTTTTGGGTGTTATTCTTGCATCTTAGTCCCGTGGGATCTTCTTTATTGACCATTTGGTTCTAGGGTGGTACTACTTGGGTGTAATATTCCTAATTAGCACCGCTAATTGGAATATTTGATTTTTGTATAGTTTTGCCGCCTATAGCTAATTAATAAATAAAAGTGAGAAAGAGGGGTCAACTCACTTTAATAAAATAAAGTACTTCCCTAGTAGGAGCAACGTTATGACTTAAAGGGAAGCCTTGGGGTCCACACCACGTATGAGGGAGGCCTCACGTAGGCTCTAGGAGCACCTGCGCAGACTTAGGAGGAGCACGTGGAGAGAGGGGACCACGTTAGGGTTTTTGAGGGGAGCTAGCACTATAAAAGGTGGGAGAGCCATTCCATTTGGGTTGTTGTTGTTGATGATATTTTGAGCTAGACTTCTGTCTACTTGAGCCTGCTGGCTGTTTAGTCGGTCTGCAGCACTGTTTAGTGCGACTGAGTGTCTCCGGTCAGAGATCTCACCCTTGGCCCCGAGGGACTTTGAGTGCCTGCTCGGGCAAGTTATTTCTTCAGTCTTTAGCAGGTGATTTGGTTGGGTGTTTTGCTGAGGAGCTGAGCTTCATTGGGTGACTGCGCAGTCCTTAGAGGGAGGACGCAGTTTGAGTTGGAGCTGTTCAGTGGTGGGGATTTCTGCAGGAGATTCAGTGCTATTCCGGTGTGGAGGTTCAACGTTATCAGTTGGAGAGTTTCTTGAGGAGTTTGTGGCCCCATCTCAGTATATTTCAGTTGGTATCTGCGCTGGGCCTGGAGGGACAGCGTTTTTCCTTGAGGAGGGCTTCTGGGGTGATTTCCGGAGGTGGTCCATTTTGTTCATGGTTTCTGGGTTTTGTCCGGAGCAGTGAGTACAAGTGATCTACAGATTTTCAGCTCATTCCGGCGAGGGGATCAGCCCCTAGTTCCAGTTCATTTCAGCAGCAGCAGTTTACGGCAGTTTCTTCCAGCAGCTGGGACGCAGTCTCTATAGCAGCCATTTCCTATTTCTGAGAGGGTTCTTCTCTTGCCTTGTGCAAGGATAGGTGCTCTTATTCTGATTATCCATTGTACCCATTTATATTCTCAGATTAATAAAATGGCTTAGCATTCCTGGCATTTTATGTGTACTTGCTTTATATTCTGTTTCCGGCATTTTTCCTATATAGTTGTATGCTTGTATTGCTGTGTATTGCTGTCTATTTCCTATTGGGGATATTACAGTGGTATCAGAGCATAGTTCTGGCTCAGCCTGTGGAGCTAGTAGTCTATGAGGCCGAGGGATAGATCCCATATCGGTTACCGGGGTAAGAAATATAGAGACGTTGAGCGTAGGTTGGAGAACACCTACGGAGAGGGGGACTGTGTTCGAGTGGTGGACACAGATCAGGAGCAGCCTGAGACAGATTCAGAGCAGGAGCAGCCTGTGGGGGACGCAGAGCAGCAGGGTCCTATGGCAGACGAGGAGGATTCGAGGAGATTTAGAGAAGCGCTCCTCCAACACATGCAGGATGTGTCACAGAGACTCACTGCGCTGGAGGTTAGGCAGCGGGAAACCCCAAGGGGTTTTCAGGTCGGTGAGGGATCAGGCACGTCACACCATATGCCGGTGCGTGATGCTATCCCCATCATGGCATCGCATGCACCCACGCGATCCACTATGCCCACTTTCCTAGCAGAGGACGCAGGGGCAGAAGCACAGCAGGAGCCGGAGGATGACCCTAGCCAGATGGACGCCTACATTGCAGAGTACCTAGCACGCGGGGCGGCGATCAGAGATCTTATCTCATTTAGAGATTATGTTCAGCTCTAGCGTGATGGTAGACCCCGTGGTCATCACAGGGGACACAGACATCATCATGATGACCACCGCGCAGCTAGCAGATTTCATTTGCCTATGTTTGATGGTTCATCAAACAGTTCGGCAAAGTCTTGGGTAGAGAAGTTGGATATCTATTTCCAGCTTAATCAGATGTTGCAGTCAGAGGCCATTAAGGTGGCAACATTACATCTGGAGGGTGAGGCCCAGGACTGGTGGTTTCATGGGATGACTACACTCGGGCATTCTACAGTGGGGACATATGCCGAGTTTACCCGGAGGGTGATAGAGCGTTTTGACAGGAGGGATCTGGAGCAACACTTTGTTGAGCTGACGAAGCTCAAGCAGACTGGGAGCCCAGAGACTTACATTTCAGATTTCTTGAGGGTTTCAGTGATGGTGCCAGATCTATCCGCAGCTCGGATGGTCTACATGTTTGTGGAGGGGTTAGCAGAGCCACTTCGTGGCCTAGTTAGGTCGACTAGACCAGCTATGCTTCAGGATGACTCAGCAGGACCCGGGATCTACAGGATGTCTTACCCAGGACTTGGACACCCTACCCCCAGAGACAGGCCTTCTAGCCTAAGGGGAAGGACACGAGGATTCCGCCTCCCAAGGCGAATCCTGGGCGAGGGCAGTTTGATGATGAGGCTAGGAGAGAGTTGAGGAGGAAGCGGTTGTGCTTCACTTGCCAGGAGCCATGGGCACCGGGACATAGATGTGCTGCAGGGAAAGCACATTTCATTGAGGTCTTCTCCGAGAGCAGCGGGGAAGAGGATGAGGAGGATGACGTGGAGGCAGGAGATTGTTATGCAGTGCAGGGTACCTTACCACCTCCACCAGCAGCAGCAGGTGGTGCATCATTTGCACCTACTGGAGGAGCTCTAGCCGCATTGCGGGGAGTTCCCAAGTATTTGACGCTGCGCGTACGAGGGACAGTACGTGGACAGCGGGTCTCAGTCTTGGTTGATAGTGGGGCCACCCACAACTTTATTGATGCACAGATGGTTGAGCGGAGAGGCATACAGACTGAGAGTTTTGATGGATTTTCCGTTTTGGTCCCAGGAGATCAGACTATGGTGTGTGCTCGGTATGTCCCAGAGTTATCAGTGACGATGGGCACTTATACATTGACAGATCATTTTTTCGTGGTGGATATCTCGGACACCAACATGATATTGGGTGTTCAGTGGCTCATTACTCTGGGGAAGGTCACGACAGATTGGAAGGCCCTAGAGATGGAGTGGGATGATCCCAAGACAGGGAGGCATGAGAAGATACGGGGACAACACACATACCCGCCTCAGACAGTGTCGGCACATAGGATGGAGGCAACCTTCCGCAAGGGAGACATAGAGTGGGTCGTAGAGTTGTGAGCTTCGGAGGTAGTAGATACAGGTCAGACAGTGCATCCTGAGCTACAGTCTATCCTTGACAGGTATGCCGTAGTATTCGGGGATATTCCACCAGGGCAGCCACCGGATCGGGGGTTTGAGCATACTATTGAGCTTGAGCAGGGTATACAGGCAGTGATCACCACACCGTATAGGCATCCCAAGGCCTATCAAGATGAGATTGAGCGTGCTATTCAGGAGTCGCTGGCCCTTGGTCACATTCAGCCAAGCACGAGTCCTTTTGCTTCTTCCGTGGTGTTGGTGAAGAAGAAGGACGACACATTGTGGATGTGCATTGACTACAGGGCTTTGAATAAGAAGACCCTGAAGAACAGGTACCCCATTCCCAGGATCGATGAGTTGATGGACGAGTTGAGAGGAGCACGGTTCTTCTCAAAGATTGACTTGAGATCTGGGTACCATCAGATACGCGTGAGGGAACAGGATATTCCCAAGACCGCCTTCAGGTGTCATTATGGGCACTTCGAGTTTCTGGTCATGCCTTTTGGGCTGACCAATGCACCCGCTACCTTCCAGTCGTGCATGAACCACATCTTCAGGGGTCATCTGAGGAAGTTTGTGCTGGTCTTCTTCGATGACATACTTATATATAGCAGGACTTGGGAGGAGCATCTCCAACACATTGAGACAGTTTTGCGCATCTTGGAGGAGCAGCAGTTCTATGCCAAGCTCTCCAAATGTGAGTTCGGCTTGACGAAGATGCCGTACTTGGGGCATATTATAGGAGTGGACGGGGTGAGAGTCCACGAGGAGAAAATCAGGGCCATCAGAGATTGGCCAAAGCCGAGGAATGTGACTGAGCTTCGGGGATTTATTGGCATTTGCACTTACTACAGGAAGTTCGTCAAGGGCTTCTCACAGCTTGCTGCACCTCTCACAGACTTGACGAGGAAGGGGGCATTCAGTTGGTCGGATACAGCACAGCAAGCTTTTGATAAGCTCAAGGAGGTGATGAGCAGCTGCCCCGTGCTTGCATTGCCGTATTTCACGCAGCAATTTGTCCTGGAGTGTGATGCATCAGGAGAGGGGATTGGTGCGGTATTGACGCAGGGCGGTCACCCTATAGCTTTTGAGAGCCGGAAGCTCTTTCCGCATGAGAGGTTGTATTCCATATACGACAAGGAGATGTTGGCCATCATGCATGCATTGGCCAAGTACCGGCAGTATTTAGTGGGCAGCCGATTCAGGGTGAGATCAGATCACAACAGCCTCAGGTACTTTCTGGAGCAGAAGCAGTTGCAGGAGAGGCAGCAGAAGTGGATCAGTAAGATCCAAGCCTATGACTTTGACATTGAGTACGTCAAAGGCAAGAATAACGTGGTCGCCGATGCCCTTTCCCGTAGATCGGCCACATTATCTCTTATGAGCTTGGACGCTGATTGGAGGGCTCGACTGTTGGTAGAATACTCCAAGGACAGGTTTGCGTGTGAGGTGTTGGATGGACAGGTAGCAGATGACAGGTACAAGGTGGTTGACGAGATTATCTATTACAGGGACAAGATCTTCTTGACTGAGGGATCTCAGCTCAAGAAGAAGATACTCCATGCTTCACACGATTCTCCATTGGCGGGCCATCAGGGGTTCACCAAGACTTACAGGGCCATCAGGGAGAGGTTCTCATGGAAGGGCCTCAAGGAGGACGTACTCCAGCATGTCAGGGAGTGCGATGTTTGCCAGAGAAACAAGGGAGAGATGAGCCATCCGGCAGGTTTGTTGCAGCCTCTTCCCATTCCAGCGGGGAAATGGGAAAGCATATTGATGGACTTCATCACAGGGTTGCCCATGGTGCAGGGCAAGGACTGCATCTTTGTCGTCGTTGACCGACTGACGAAGTATGCTCATTTTTTCGCCATATCCGCACACCACACCGCAGCACAGGTGGCTGAGTTGTTCTTCAGGGAGATTTTCAGGTTGCATGGTCTACCTAAGACCATTGTCAGTGACAGGGACAGCCGCTTCATGGGCGGATTCTGGCAGGAGCTCTTCCGGCTAGTGGGGACAGAGTTGACGCTGAGCACTAGTTATCACCCCCAGACGGACGGACAGACAGAGATAGTTAACAAGTGGCTGGAGGGCTATTTGCGTAACTATGTCAGTGGGCAGCAGAGGGCATGGCTGAAGTGGCTGCATCTGGGAGAGTACTGCTACAACACGACGCATCACATGTCCATTGGTATGTCACCTTTCTATGCTTTGTATGGATATCATCCTTTATCTTTTGTGGACATGATGTTTGGTGCTAGTAGGGCTCCGAGAGCCAAGATCTGGATCCAAGAGAGCCAAGATATCCTCCGAGCTCTCAAGGATAACATAGCCACAGTGCAGAATCAACAGAAGTTGTATGCTGATAAGGGTCGGGTGGAGAGACACTTTGAGGTAGGAGACTTGGTCTACCTGCGACTACAGCCATACCGACAGTCTTCACTTAAGTAGAAGGGGGCTGAGAAGCTTAAGCCCCGTTTTTATGGGCCATACAGGGTGATACGCAGGATTGGGCAGGTTGCATATGAGTTGGAGCTGCCCCAAGGCAGCAAGATCCATAACATTTTTCATGTATCATGCCTGAAAAAGGCATTGGGCCAGCAGGCGACAGTCACAGATGAGCTACCACCCACGGATGATGAGGGGCATCTGGTGTTGCAGCCGGAGGCTATTATTGATACCAAGGAGAGGCAGCTGCGGAGCAGGACGATCCGGGAATTCTTGGTGAGGTGGAAGGATTTGCCGGATGAGGATGCCACTTGGGAGGATGAGAAGATTTTGCAGCATCCATCACTTCAGTTGCTTGAGGACAAGCAACGTTCTGCCGGGGGAGACTGTAATATTCCTAATTAGCACCGCTAATTGGAATATTTGATTTTTGTATAGTTTTGCCGCCTATAGCTAATTAATAAATAAAAGTGAGAAAGAGGGGTCAACTCACTTTAATAAAATAAAGTACTTCCTAGTAGGATCAACGTTATGACTTAAAGGGAAGCCTTGGGGGTCCACACCACGTATGAGGGAGGCCTCACGTAGGCTCTAGAAGCAACTGCGCAGGCTTAGGAGGAGCACGTGGAGAGAGGGGACCACGTTAGGGTTTTGAGGGGAGCTAGCACTATAAAAGGTGGGAGAGCCATTCCATTTGGCATTATTGATGTTGTTGATGATATTTTGAGCTAGACTTCTGTCTACTTGAGCACGCTGGCTGTTTAGTCGGTCTGCAGCACTGTTTAGTGCGACTGAGTGTCTCCGGTCGGAGATCTCACCCTTGGCCCCGGGGGACTTAGAGTGCCTGCTTGGGCAAGGTATATCTTCAGTCTTTAGTAGGTGATCTGCAGGTGATTTGGTTGGGTGTTTTGCTGAGGAGCTGAGCTTCATAGGCAGACTGCGCAGTCTTGGAGGGAGGACGCGGTTTGAGTTAGAGCTATTCAGTTGTGGGGATTTCTGTGGGAGATTCAGTGTATTTCGGCGTGGGGGTTTAGTCTCTATCAGTTGGAGAGTTTCCGGAGGGATTTGTGGCTCTTTCTCAGCATATTGCATTTGGCATTTGCGCTGGGCCTGGAGGGACAGCGTTTTTCCTTGAGGAGGGCTTATGGGGTGATTTTCGGAGGTGGTCCATTTTGTTCATGGTTTCTGGGTTTGGTCCGGAGCAGAGAGTTCAGGTGATCTACAGATTTTCAGCTCATTCCGGCGAGGGGTTCAGCCCCTAGTTCCAGTTCATTGCAGCAACAGCAGTTTACGGTAGTTTCTTCCAGCAGCTGGGACGCAGTCTCTATAGCAGCCATTTCCTGTTTCTGAGAGGGTTCTTCACTTGCCTTGTGCAAGGATAGGTGCTCTTATTCTGATTATCCATTGTAGCCATTTATATTCTCAGATTAATAAAATGGCTTAGTATTCCTGGCATTTTATGTGTACTTGCTTTATATTCTGTTTCCGGCATTTTTCCTATATAGTTGTATGCTTGTATTGCTGTGTATTGCTGTCTATTTCCTATTGGGGATATTACATTGGGAAACCCCGACTTTAGGTGCGTGGCCCCCCTCCTTTATCCACATATATTACTCCCTTCCACTCATTATGCCCAAATTCATCATTTCCCCAACTTGGGTCCACATAGCCCCCATGGGTCCTCATAGGGTCAGCCTCCCTATCCCTTTGCCCCCACCTTGGGTTAGGCTTGGAATGATGCCCCAGAGGTTGAAGCAACTAAAAGAAAAGAAAAAGCATAATTGGCCACACTTAACAGGATATTGTACCACAAAATGCAAAATATGGCCGGGACAAAAATGATTAGAATGTGGGCAAAAGCCAATGCATGAGCTCTGTCCCTCACCCATGGCCATCACCCTGGTTCCATAGGACCTAGATGAGCCTCCGTTGTCATATAGGAGCCCCTGATTGTCCCAACCCCTGGAGGGCAATGAAACGCCCTACCTTAAAGTGGGTAATCACTACTATATATGACACATCATGCTCTTATCCTTGAGCCCCGAGTAGTTAATTAAAGAAAATTCATAAAAGGAAAAAGGCATATAAATAAGGGTGGAAAAATCAAGGTCGGGACACCTCATGTACAACGATTGCTCCCTCCTACACATTATATACCCTGGTGTGGGCGTCCCCTTGTTTGGCTGCCCCTACGCTTCGATATGTCGCCCAAGATTGCCCCTCTCATTCCCTACTTCGTTTCACTTATTTATCACTTACCATCCCCATTCAAAGGATGTACCTGGGACCTACTATCCCCTTTAAGGGCTGAAACCACTTAAGGTACATGGCTAACCCCCTTTGGAGTATGGAGACGCTAGCACATGTCAAAACCCACTATGGAAGGGCATGCCATTGTGAATTGCCCACTTTGTTATCCATGATTTGTAAGCTCTTTTACACGATTATTCTAATCACTGGTTGTACTGGAAGCCTAGGGGACGCATTAGATCTTCTACAAGATTACAGGTGGTTTCCATTTGGGTTTGGTCTCCCTATACGGGGTCTTAACCCCAAAGGGCTACATTGGCACATATAGGGTGTGCATAGAGAGCCATGGGCTTCCATAGCAGCAAACAACACTCCACGGATCCCCATCGATGTTCAGAGGCTATTAGAGATTCATTTTTGGGATGATGATGGTGTGTTTGGTATAGATAACCCAGAAATCGTTTTTGAAAATTCCATTCAGAGTGTGTTTTATTAAAATAATTAATTATTTTTAATGAGACCCTAAGTCTAAACTTAGGAAAATAAAATAATTGAAGGGTATTAATAAAACAGTGTGAATTTTCGAGAGAAGACGAAGATCAAGTCAAAAGTTAATCTTAGCCGTTGATTAACAATCTCGGCCGTTGAAGTCTCAACAAGAAGATTATAAGGACTTGATGGGTCATTTGGAAAACACATTGGGAGAGAAAATTTAGAGATCGAAATTGTTTAGTGAGCAGTGCTCAAAGAGAAAATCGATCGAGAAGATTTTTGCAGAGAGGGGTAGAGATAATTGTCGGTTGGAGATTTTCCTGAGCTGGGGAATGCATTGCAGAGAAGACAAAGAGCAGTACACAGAGGGTCAGTGTAGTAGCTACGCAGAGGGTCAGTGTAGTAGCTACGCAGAGGCAGTGCAGAGCCAACAGAGGTAACGCAACAACCTTGAGGAAGTCCGTGATTCAACTGAGGATTAGTCAGATCCAGTGTCGGAAAGCTGGGGTGTGAGCCCGGGAGAAGATAGAGGGTCAGATCCAGCCAACAGAAGAGCCACCTAGCAGTAGTGACGTAGTCCCCATGCAGAGTGACACAGAGACTGTGCAGAGGCAGTGGAGGGCTTGTCAGTTTGGGTTTTGGCCAGTTTGGGCTTCTAGTGTCAGTGTGTGAGGTAATCTCACTAACTCTTTGCCAGTCAGATTCTCTGTGAGGATAGCCAACAAGGCATCCCAGATTGTATTTATAATTACTGCATAATAAATAAACCCTCAGCTGCTGCACTGGTTTTCCTGTAGTGGGTTTTTTTGGGGACATTAGTCCAAAAACAACAGTGTCATGTGTCTATGATTTATGCTAGCTTAGATTTTGTTTCCGCTCTTATATTTTTCCGTAGTCAATTTGTGAAGGCTGTAGTGTATGAGTTTTCGATATTTACAGTAGAACACTGTAAATAATTTGTTCAAGGAATTAACAAATAGAAGAATTCTCATCAGTTGTTGCAGTAGGATTCTAGATTTAGGATTTTTCACAGCCATGTCCCTTTGTTGGCTAACCTCCACGTGACTGCATTTTGTGTGACTGACCTCGACAACCGCTGCAACCTCCACCTTTGTTGCTTGACCGTAGCTCAACACCACCGTTGTTGCTGTTTGGTCTGTGGGTTGTTGGCTTGCTCAACTCAACTGTTTGTCACCTCTGCTGTCGTGTGCTGCCTTTTGGTCCCTTGATCTATCGTTATCCTTGCTTGTTCAGTACCGGTCGACCCGATACACTGTGGTGTTAGGCTCTGCCATCCTCCTGACAGTCATTTCGGCTCATCTCTTTCTCGATCACCTTCGTAAGTTTGTGTGCGACCAAGCTGTCTTGGCGAGTTTTGTTTCCCTATAAACTCATCCCATCACTCTGTAACGACCACTAGTCGTATACGCAGCAGAAATATTAAAATACTTCGTAAACAAAGACTTCCATTGTAGGATAGAAATTGTAAATTGTATATTGTATAAACGAAATATTGATAGGATGTTTACAAATGAGAATGAGGGCCCGCTTATATACCCTAGGCAGGTATCCTTTCATGAATGGCTATGTTTCTAAGACATGCCTCTTCATCACTAACTAACTAATCATTAGTTAACGACTTATTATTTATTATTACATTTATATTTATATTTATTATTATTTTATTATGAATTATATTCATAACATAGCCTCTCCCTTCAAGAAGCTTTGCCCTCAAAACTTACTTAAGAACATCTTCTCGTCTCTATACTTTCATCTTTGTCGATACAAGATGATATGATACCCAAAGTGATAGACAAAACTATTGTACTGAGAACGGATCAGACCATCCTATATTGATTTTCTGTGGAATTGAATTTTGTGATGAATAGTTATCACGAAACTGCTGCAAACTTCAATATTCCTGGGAACATAAATTTGTCGTTGATGTTCTGAGTGATACTGGTAAGTAGACTGATTGGAAAGTATGCTCTTGTGATTCGGATGTCGATACAGTGTTTGGTTTGGCTTTCCCTTATGTTAGTGGTTGATTCTTGATTTCCTTCAGGCGCTGTTGTTGTTGTTGAGTGGGCGACTGAATCATCAGTTGGGATGTACAATGTTTGAACTACAACTTCTGCATATGTTTTATCTTCTCTAGATTCTTCTTCTTCCTTACTTATGATATTGACTAGATCAGTGATAATCCCTTTGTCTTCAACTTGGACTGAAACCACTGACGACTTCAACTTCACTTCGAAGTTGTTCGAGCTTGGCATTCAACGATTTCTTGTCATTTTTAAGTTTCTTTCTTTGCGTAAGTAGGGTTTGGTTATGATTCTTCAAACGTACAAGTTCATCCTTTTCTGAGTTGTTGACTTTATTCTTAGTATCTTCATCATCTTTTAAACTTTTGATTTGTTCTAATAATGTCTGATTAAGGCTCTTAAAACGTATAATTTCTTCTTGTCGTTGTAATAAACGCTTCTTGAGTTCCTTCTTTGATGCTTTAACTTTCTTGACTTGTTCGAGTAGTTTTTCTTGGTGATCTCTAAGGCGCGAAACTTCTTTGTCTTTGCTGGAGATGACTTCTTCAAGCTCTTTTTGCTTCCTTGATATAGTTTTTTTGTTACCTTTGAACATCAAGTCTGAGATATCCTTAAAGTCTTCTGATGCAGACATTATTGATTTTGACTCCATTGTTTTGTCTCGAAACGTGATCATCTTCCCCTTATAAGGAAAAGACAAAACTTGTTTCTCTATGTTTAACTTGAATGAACCCAAATCCATAAACCAGGGTTGACCAAGTATGATGTCAACCTCTGTATAATCCATCTTTACAACAAGAAATTGAGATTTGTACTCATAATGATTTACGGTCACTTGTAAATCACTAATTGTATATTCTTTTTAGTCAAAATTATTTTTCCTTACCCCAATGCTTGGCTCTGGAATTAATAGCTTATTCACCAAGTTGATGTTAATATAAATTTTATCGTTGCTTGTACTGATAGCGATATTAATTTTTCTTCCTTGGATACTTCCTTTTAATGTAATTACTCTGTGATTTGTAACTGAAAAAACATTATAAGAAAACCTTTCTTCCCTCATCATTTTAGACTTAAGCTCCATTATCTCCATCTTTTTTTTTCAATAATTGATCCCATTTTTGTTTTGTCGAGATGACTTAGGTTATAAAACGTAATTCCTCTTTTTTCAGAAATTGACTCTATTTTTATTAGTCAAATTTTTTTTAATATACGGAAATGCTTCCTTACTTTTAATTAATTAATTAATTTTTAAACTTGATTTATTTATTTATTATAACTATATTAAAATTAATATATAATATAATTTATATTAATGAATTAAAATTTTTCTAACGTACTAGGATTATAAAATAACCACGTCGTACAATTTTAATGTAACTAAACACCTTCTGGTGGCGTTTCATATCAAGTCACCTTACCAACTGGTGTAACGTTCTCCGTTGATCCTTCGTGTTGGATTTCTGACAGCGTCTGTGTGGAGGTCAAGGAGAAGATGGGAATTTGTTGCAGCGGGGACAAATAGGTGGTTGTTTGCGGTGTGTTGTGGGAGGTCAAACAAAGTGTCGACTGTGAGGGTAACACGATTTTGGTTTGCGGTCGGTGTGGCTTCCCACAGAGAAACCATGTGGAGGATGCGAGCGCCCAAGAGAGACGGTGGACGCAGAGGGACAAGCGGAGAAGGCAGAGGGTGGCGGACAGGCAGTGGAAATGCAGTGAAGGCTCAACGTCAAATTATGCGACAGGTTGTAGGGAGGATGAGTATGGCGTGGCGGAATTTGCACTGTTGGTGGTGTTTTCGGTCGGGACTGATGTGTGGAGAGAGTGGTTGTGGAAGCGATGACTGAATAGAAATGGCAGCGACAACAAGAAAAGCCGAACTAGTGGCTGAGACAATTGCAATGGAGGTTGTGGCGGACTCAACAGACATTCGGTTGGTGGTGGAGACGATTGAGAGAGGGAGTTGGAACTTAGAAGACTGCTAGGAGATTATACGTCTGCTCTGCTGGATGTAGAGGTACAACGAGAATCTCACCCCAACGATTTGAATCGCATGAGATGGCGGAAGAGTGGCGGTAGTGGTTGCTGCAGCGGGTGGAATTCGGACAATGCTGCAGTTCTTGGCTGTTGAAGGTGAGGATGCTATAACAAAGATTTTGGTGGCGGTCGGGCGTGGTCGTTGGGCAGATTGCGGTGTCGATAGAGTGGCCTAACAACAGGTAAGTCATATATAGTTTTAAATTTATTTATTTATTTTTTGAAATATTTTTCAATATGATTTTTTTTAAATTTTTTTTTTTTTTTTAAATAATTTTTTTTTTTTTTTTTATATATAAATTTTTTTTAATAATTTTTTTTTCTATAGTGTTTTTTTTTTGAAATTCTTTTAAAATATCCTTTTTGTTTTTATGATTTTTCTTTTTTTATAAAGTTTTGCCTTGAATTTTTTTACTATGTAATTAAATTTTTTATCTTTTATTTTTTCCAAATATATATATATTTTATATGGCCAAAGGTCTGCCGACGAATCCGATGGAATGGAGAATCTCCAAGACTGGTGTAGCAAAAACGCTTCGATTATGACGACAACCAAGTTGATGACAAGTTGAAGGCCAAAGGCCGATGATCGGAGAACGAAGTTCTGATACCAATGTAACGACCACTAGTCGTATATGCAGCAGAAATATTAAAATACTTCGTAAACAAAGACTTCTGTTGTAGGATATAAATTCTAAATTGTATATTGTATAAAAGAAATATTGATAGGATGTTTACTAATGAGAATGAGGGCCCGCTTATATGCCTTAGGTAGGTGCCCTTTCACGAATGGATATGTGTCTAAGACATGCCTCTTCATCACTAACTAACTAATTATTAGTTAACGACTTATTATTTATTATTATTTTACTATGAATTATATTGATAACACACTCACAATCAACTTGTCAACCAGTCTCATACACGCTCATAAAACGACTGCTGGGCTGCCGAATACTTTCGTCGCCCTATTGCACCCTCAGTCTCTCTACTTGTCGGCAGCTTCATTTATTTTGTGGTTGGTTGATCAACCTAGCAACTATCCGTTGCCCCGATGGTAGCTCGTGGGCTTAGGCCTGTCGTCTGCCCACATTTTTTTTTATATTTCTTAAAAACAAATTTTGTGCTTGGATAAAAGAAAACTTTTGATGCTTGTTAAAAAATTAAATTCCAGTTCATATGATCCTAGCCAAATTTGGCATCGACGATTCGATACGAACTTGGCACCTACAATTCCAAGATTTACTTAGAGTTGGTGCTCTAATACCATGTTTATTTTTATGTGAATGTGTTAATTTTGGGTAACTAGGTCCAAACTCCATGTTGCACTGCTCATATGATGATGATTATATTTTTGTTGGATTCCTTTTTTGGAGAGGTGCAAATTTGATCTAAGGAAGAGCAGAACATATATTTTGATTTTATTTTCCACACATGTGCAAGGTCGGCCAGATTTGTAATGTAGGCTCACAAGCCTAATACATGTGTCACACATCCTCACTGATGGATATAAATTGGAGAGACTTGGAGGTCATTTGCTCATCAACTCAACACATTTTCTCATTGTGATCTGATTGGTTCAATAACCTTTGGAGGCCTCTTTCCTTCACATGTGCGGAGCTGAAGTTGGGGAAATCTGCTGATCTGTTTTAGGGCTGTTTTGTTGTGCGTTGACCGTGGTCAACCCTTCACTGTTTGACCTCCAAACTTTGCTGGAAATCCGAGTTTTGTAGGCTGTACAACTGGGCACAAAAATTGAGGAAAAAGGAGCAGGTTGACCAAAGCCCTAAATCTGCAGCATTGACTGTGCTGCGTTGAGTTTGGTTGACCAACGTTGAACTGTGTGTGACATTTTGGAGGGTTAGCTGATCTGATGTTGAGAAAGACTTTGTTGGCTGATGCGTCCTGTTGACTGCCATAACGCTCACTATCCTATATCTTTGCTGAACAAGAAGAATTGTAAAATCTGATCTATATTATTGGCTTGTCTTTTGTTGATCTATTACTGTGTTCTATCAACATTTTACTTTGATGTTTATGTGATAACTAAATTGAATCGGGCCTAAGAAAGATTGAAGTAAATTTGCATTAAGCATAGAACACTCCATGGTTATCTAAATTTAACAGAATGCAACACCCGATATTTAATTCCAAGTAATTAATTGCTGAACAAATACACAACCAAATTCCTAACCAAAATATTTAGCAGAAGAAAAATTAATCGATTTGAATTACAACGAGACACCCATTTCTACCCAACAAATCAATTCATCATTAATAAAACTCAAAACCTACTTGCGCTCCCGTCTTGGGATGATGGAAACTGAGAAGTTACATATACAACAATAAACCTGGAGTTATCCAGTTGATCAAGCCCTAGATTCATCCTTCGATCTTCCTCGGCTAATCTAGATTTGTCTCCCTCATTGCTCCTTGCACCTTCCTTGGACTGGGCACATCACGCTCCTCTGAAGCTAGTGCCACTGTAGTGTGCTTTCTCCTCACCTTAGCTTTGCCTTTATGACTTTTCATTGAGCCAAAACCCTAATCATAACCATAACCCTAATCTCAAGGTGATCAATCACTGAGATTAGATCTGGTCTCACTTGAGATCAACGACTAAGATTAAAACATATCAACTAAAGTAATAATTTACATTTTTTAAGTTTATTTTTAGCTCAATAAGCCAACATATTAATATGTGTTTTTTCCTAAGTTAAACTTAGCCTAAGTTACATTAGCAACTTGCTCAACCTAAAGTAAGTGTTCTAAAGATGATATGTAGGTGACTTCTGCATTTCGACATAGAGGCCTATGTAATACCTGCTTCAGCTACAAACTTCAACATATTCCTTAGTTGGTATCTATTTTAGGTTTTTTTCTCAAAGGGTTTAGCTAGTTAGAAAGATTGGAAAATTTCAACAGGGTTGTAAAATAAAAATAAAATAAAAAATAAATTGAAAATAATTGCTCTAGATTTTTTTGAAATAACTTGGGGGTTTAAGAGTGAGTTTTACCTCGATTTTTTACCTTACTAGTTTGTATGTCATTGTCACTACCCTTCTTTTGTCAATCCTTCCCTTTATGGACTAAAGAGTGAGGAGTTGGGGGTGAACTATTCCACTATCTCAGCCTTGAATCTTCTCATTGGAAATCCTAGTTCACTAGGAGGACTTCTTCATTCGAGATACCCCGACTGAAGTAGAAACTATAGCCCCAATAACCAATGTTTTTGGACGAAGATTTGTAACGACCAACACTCGTATACGCAACGAAATTTTTTAAAATACTTTGTAGACAAGGACATCAATTGTAGGACAGAAATTGTAAATTTTATATTGTATAAAGAATTGATGTAGGATGAATACAAATGAGAATGATGGCCCGTTTATATACCCTTTGCAGGTGCCCTTTCACGAATGGCCATGTCTCTAAGACACGCCTCTTCATTACTAGCTAACTAATCATTGGTTAATTAATTATCGTTTATTATTATTATATTTATATTTTTTATTATGAATTATTTTCATAACATAGCCTTCCCCTTCAAAAAGCTTTGTCCTCAAAGCTTACTGATGAAGGACTTGATCTCCTTTCTTGTTTCGAATGTCTTCTCGTCTTGGCATTGTCATCTTCGTTGATATAAGTTGATATGATCTTCTAAGTGACAAACAAAACTGTTGCACTAAGAAGGGATAAGACCATCCTAGATTGATCTTTTGTGGAATTAAATTTTGTGCTGAATAGTTATCGTAGGACTGGATTTTGCAAACTTTAGTATCCTTGGGAACATAACTTTTGTCATTTATTTTCTGAGTGATACTGGTATGTAGCTTGACTGGAAAGTATGCTCTTGTGATTTGGATGTCGATACATAACACCTTTGGTTTGGATTTCCTTTATTGTATTAGTGGTTAATTCCTGATTTTCTTGAGGCACTGTTGTTGTTGAGTAGGCGACGGAATCATCATTTGGAATGTCAATCGTTTGAATTGCAACTTTTGCATATGTTTTAACTTCTCTAGATTCCTCTTCTTCCTTCCTTGTCATATGGATTGGGTCAATATTTACCCCTTTATCTTCAACTTGGACTGAAACGATTGATGACTTCAATACTTCACTTTGAAGTTGTTCTAGCTTGTCATTTTGTGATTTCTTTGTTGAAATTTGGTTACGGGAGGACAGGTGGTTCCCTAAGGCTTTGATCTTTGGCCTAGGGAAAAGTGTCCAAATGTATTTCACCTTTTCTCCTAAAGTGACTTTATAAGTTATAAAGTCAAATCTAATTTAAAAGTGACTTTAAGTGATAAAGTTACTGAGTCTAATTTTAAAGTGACTTTAATAAAGTCAATGTGAAATTAAAAAGTGAAATGTGACTTTGGAAATAAATGACTAAGAGGGTCTGTATTAAAGTGGGGTGAATTAAAAAATAGAAAGTGAGATTTAAATGCACATTTAATTTCAGCCCTAGATCTAAAGCTATCTCAGCCATTGGATTTAGGGATTCCCCAAAAGTCACTTAGGGTTAGGTTAAAGGAGGAAAAGAGAGAAAAGATCATTCAGTCTTTCATGAGCAGATTGAGAGAAGGAGAAGAAGAGAGCAAAGGAGATTTATGAGCGGTGAGGTGAAGGGGAGCAGAACCTTGGCACACATACCGAGGCAGCATTCAGCAAATCCGTACAGTAAGGAGAGGCACACAGTTCAAGGCAGTTTGGGCATGAGTTTCAAGGCAAAATCGTACAACAACTTGGGCACATATTTCTAGAAGGTAGTACAGTAGTTTTGGCACAAATTTCGAGGAGCAGTTTTGTTGGTTTTGAGGCACAGTTTTCGAGGCAATCCGTACTGTGAGCTGCTGTCCCTGTGCATGAAAATCGAGGTAGAAAATAGTACATTTATTGCTGTCCCTTTGCATGCATTTTGAGGAGGCCGTACAACAACATTTATTGCTGTTTTGCACGTTTTTCAAGGAGTCCGTACAACATTTATTGTTATGATTTTTGGGCACGGAATTTAAGGACTCCATACAACATTTAGTGCTGTTCCTGTTTTGCTGTTTGCACATTTTCTGAGGCTATGGTTAAGCACGGAAAACGAGATAAGTTGTATTTGTTTGGTTTAATTTTTTATGAGTATTTCTCTCTCATTGTAAAAGCTATTTATCAGAAATAAAGAAGAGCTTTCGAACTGGTTTTCTCCAAGAGTGGTAGGGGGTTTTTCCAGAGTCATTGACCAAAAATCAGCGTGTCAATTTTCTGTGTGTGGCTGATATATTTTTCTGAGTTTTTATTTCTCCATTCTTAGCACTCTGAAATTTCCAAAATTTGTGTTTTTAGAAAATATTTATTTTTCCAGCTTGTTGAATGTATGGCTATGGGAATGGGCATTTAACTATATGGGAGAAATAAGGAGAAACTGAAAACCGGAGTGGGTTATCAAATTTCTACATGGTATCAGAGCTAGTTTGCTGAAAAGTGCAGTTTGGGACAACAAAGAGAAAAATTACAACAAACTGATTTTACACATAGAAAACATAACCTTTACTACAACAGTGTCATTTTTAGTTTATTAGGACAACAAGCATGTCTTTGGGTTTGAGGGTAGAGGATAGGTTGGATGGACATAGCAATTACAGTGCATGGAAGGAAAGAATGCAGAGCATCTTTGAGGAGGCGAAGTCTGGGGTATAATGGTGAGTACCCAACAACACCCTGTGAATGTGCCTACTGATACTGTTCAGTTGGCAGACTTTAAGAAGAAGAATAACAAGGGTAAGAGACTTATTTTGGATGATATTAAAGACCATTGCATTCCTCATGTGAGAGGAAAGAGACTTTCTCATGAGATGTGGACAGCCTTGACCAATCTCTACCAGAAAACCAATGAGAACAGAAAAATGGTCCTAAGGGAGACGCTGAAGGCCATTAAGATGGCAAAGACTGATAGTGCTACTACATACCTCATAAAGATCACTAATGTGAGAGATGAGTTGGCAGCAGTTGGAGAGGTCATTCCACCCACTGAGTTGGTGCGGATTGCAGTGAATGGCCTTCCCAGTTCATGGCTAAGCTTTGCTGATGGGATTGTTGCACATGAGACCCTTCCCTCTTGGGAGAGGTTGTGGGATGATTGCATAAAGAATGAAATCAGAAAGAACCAGCTTGGGGTAGCCAAACCAGTTGAGGAAGATGAGGATGTAGCATTGTTAGCAAGGGGCAAGAAGGGCAAGGGAAAGAAGCAAGCTTCCACAAGTGGTGGTGGGGGCAAAGGAAAAGGTAAAGGGAAGCAACAGGTGAACAAGGAGAAGGACTATTCCAAGGTGAAGTGTTGGAATTGTTAGAGGATTGGACACTATGCAGTTGTGTGTCCGGAGAAGAAGAAGAAGGGGAAGAACAAGACCATGGCAGCATCAATAGAGATAGAGGACTTTTCGGAGAGCTTTGACCAGGAGTTGGGTTCATTGCTTGTGAGTCCACTAGTGCAAGATCACCTGCCACGGAGGTTGAGAGGGAGTGTGCATTTCCCTCCACTAGCGGAGCAACTTCAGGTATTTGGTATGTTGATAGTGGGGCTTCACGTCATATGACGAGTCCGTGAGTACTTCTCAGAGCTTTCAGAGAGTGGCACTGATATAGAGGTAGTACTCGGAGATGATAACATTGTTAGAGCAGTCAGTGTGGCGACATTGACATTTGATAGGGAACCCAAACCTCCCTTGAAAGTGTCGGATGTTCTATATGTGGCAGGGATGAGGAAGAACCTCATATCTGTCTCAGCATTGGAGGACAGAGGGTACGAGATATTGTTCAATAGAGGACAGGTGCTTATATGTCCCAGGGGCGCTCCAGCTGATTCAACTAGAGTGATTGGTGTACGCCATGCAAAGGTGTACAAGTTTGCGTTTCAACCCCTTTTGGTATTGAGCAGTAGTACCGGCAGCAGAGCTAGCAGTTCAGAGCTATGCGAGATTTGACACCGCAGGATGGGGCACATGTATCATGGAGCCTTGAGGACATTGCAGGAGATCACTACAGGTGTGCCAGACTTCGGTTCTGATCACTTAGATACATGCAGAGGATGTGCTATGGGAAAGTTTGCCAAATCCCCTTTTCCCAGCAGTGACAACAGATCAACTGGGATACTTGATTTGATTCATACCGATGTGAGGGGTTGGATGTCTCATGTTTCCTTGAGTGGATATGAGTATTATGTTTTATTCATTGATGATCACTCCAGGAGGACCTGGATTTATTTCTTGAAGACCAAGAGTGAGGTCTTCAAGCGGTTTCAGGAGTTCAGAGCTCTTGTGGAGACTCATACAAGTCGGAAGATCAAGTCCCCGAGGTCAGACAATGGAGGGGAGTACACGCTTGGTGAGTTTGTTGAGTATTGTGCGGAGGTAGGCATCAGGAGGGAGTTCACAGTTCCTTACAACCCCCAACAGAATGGGGTTGCAGAGAGGAAGAACAGATCCATCGTTGGGGCTGCCAAAGCCATGTTACATGATCAGGGGCTATCATTGTTTTTGTGGGCAGAGAACTGCAAGACTGCTGTATATTTGCAGAACAAGAGTCCGCATCGTGCCTTGGGGCATGTGACTCCGAAGGAGGCTTTTTCTAGGAAGAAGCCTGATGTTGGTCATTTCCATATCTTTGGGTGTATTGCATACTCCTACGTACCCAAGGAGAAGAGGACCAAGCTAGCGCCCACTGCAGAGAAGGGTATCTTTGTGGGCTGCAGTGAGACCTTGAAAGCCTTTCAGATTTATATTCCTGCGCAGAGGAGAGTTGTTGTCGGGTGGGATGTGAAGTTTGAGGAGGACAGGGCTTTTAGGAGGTCACGGGAGTTAGAGTATCTGGATCGGCCAGACCGTCAAGAGCAGCCGAGTCAGGCACAAGGATCCAGTGGGCAGGGATTAGGAGGTACATTGATTACGATGTCAGGTCCATTAGTGAGCAGTGGCTCGCAGAGTCAGAGGGGTGGTGCGTCGAGCAGCATGCAAAGTAGTCCGCAGAGCAGTGCACTAGGTAGTCCACTGGTAGACAGTTCACACAGTACTTCAGCATCTACAGGTTCAGGTTCAGGCAGGAGGACAGTAGACAGACAGTCAGGAGTTCAGGCTCCTGATGAGGATGAGGAGTTTCATTCTCCGGTGGGAGAAGTGTGCTCAGGGAAGAGGAAGCCCAAGTGGCTTCAGGATACCTTGAGAGAGGCCACATCTGTTGCTGGGCCGAAGAGACCGGTCGGAGAGAGCACACCCCCTGAGAGGTTCTGTAGCTATATGCCAATGGTTACCAACATCATTGACTCTGAGCCTTCTAGCTATGAGGAGGCAACTAGCCAGCAGGTCTGGAGAGAGGCCATGCAAGACGAGTATTCTTCTATCATGAAGAATGATGTTTGGGAGGTGGTGCCGAGGCCTGAGGGAAACTCCGTGGTTACTTCCAGATGGCTTTACAAGGTAAAGCATGCTACAGATGGCAGCGTTGAGAAATTAAAGGCAAGGTTTGTGGCTAGAGGGTTCACCTAGGTAGAGAGAGTAGATTATGAGGAGACCTTCGCTCCTGTGGCTTGATATACTTTGATTCGCTCCATTATATTGATAGCAGCAGAGATGGGTGGGAAGATCCTCCAAATGGATGTGAAGACCGCATTTCTTAATGGATTCATACAGGAGGAGGTGTACATTGAGCAGGCATAGGGCTTTGAGGCGCATAGGAAGGAGTCCCATGTATGCAGAATGAAGAAGGCCCTTTATGGCCTGAAGCAAGCTCCTAGAGCTTGGTACTCCAGGATTGATACATACTTGCAGGAGATGGGTTTCACAAAGAGTGATGCAGATCCGAACCTATACTTTATTGTGATAGGTGAGGAGCCTCTCATTCTGGTGCTGTATGTGGATGACTTGGTCATTACGGGTGCAGATAGACTCATAGAGAGCTGCAAGAGAGATCTTGCATTGGAGTTCGAGATGAAGGACATTGGCTTGATGCATTACTTTTTGGGTTTGGAGGTGTGGCAGGAGGAGGGGCATTTCTTCCTGGGATAGGGGAAGTATATTGTGGACATCCTTAGCAGATTCCACATGGAGGATTGTAGACCCATGTCGACACCTATGATCACCAACTGGAAGAAGCTTCATGCTTCAGATTCCGAGTTGGTGGATCCCACATTGTATAGACAGCTGATTGGTTCCTTGATGTATTTGGTCAACACTAGACCAGATATATGTTTTGCAGTCAACACGATGAACCAATTCATGTGTGAGCCCAGGAGGGTGCAATGGGTTGCTGCAAAACACATTTTGCGGTACTTGCAGGGGATAGTGGAGTATGGTCTGGATTATAGGCAGGGAGATGGAGTGAGATTGGCAGGTTACATTGATTCTGATTGGGCAGGTTGTGCTTCTGATAGGAAGAGCACTTCAGGGTGTTGTTTTGGGTTGGGTTTGGCAGTGGTGTCGTGGTTTAGTCGAAAGCAACAGTCAGTAGCATTGAGTTTAGTGGAAGCAGAGTACATGGCAATCAGTCTAGCTAGTTGTGAGGCCATATGGCTTCGCAAGATGTTGTTTGGCTTATTTGGTCAGCCGTTGAGACCTTCAGTGATTTACTGTGATAATCAGAGTTGCATTAAACTCACGGAGAATCCAGTATTTCATTACAGGTCAAAGCATATTGGCATCAAATATCACTTCATCAGAGACTATGTTCAGAAGGGAGCTGTGAAGCTTGAGTATATTCCCACTGATGAGCAGATTGCAGACATATTTACCAAAGCCTTACCATGGGGCAAGCATGTCTACTTCAGAGACAAGATGGGTGTGGTGAGGAACACCTTCCTCGGTAAGAGGGAGTGCTGAAAATTGGTTACCGGAGGAGAGGTGGTTCCCTAAGGCTTTGATCTTTGGCCTAGAGAAAAGTGTCCAAATGTATTTCACCTTTTCTCCTAAAGTGACTTTATAAGTTATAAAGTCAAATCTAATTTAAAAGTGACTTTAAGTGATAAAGTTACTATGTCTAATTTTAAAGTGACTTTAATAAAGTCAATGTGAAATTAGAAAGTAAAAAGTGACTTCGGAAATAAATGACTAAGAGGGTCTTTATTAAAGTGGGGTGAATTAAAAAATAGAAAGTGAGATTTAAATGCACATTTAATATCAACCCTAGATCTAAAGCTATCTTAGCCATTGGATTTAGGGATTCCCCAAAAGTCATTTAGGTTTAGGTTAAAGGAAGAAAATAGGGAAAAGATCATTCAGTCTTTCATGAGCAGATTGAGAGAAGGAGAAGAAGAGAGCAAAGAAGATTTCTGAGCAGTGAGGTGAAGGAGAGTAGAACCTTGGCACGCATACTGAGGAAACATTCATCAAATCTGTACAACAAGGAGAGGCACACAGTTCAAGGCAGTTTGGGCATGAGTTTCAAGGCAAAATCGTACAGCAGCTTGGGCACGTATTTCTAGGAGGCTGTATAGCAGTTTTGGCACAGATTTCGAGTAGTTTTGCTAGTTTTGAGGCACAGTTTTCGAGGTAGTCCATATAGTGAGCTGCTGTCCCTGTGCACGAAAATCGATGTAGAAAATAGTACAACATTTATTGCGTCGCTTTGCATGCATTTTGAGGAGGCCGTACAACAACATTTATTGCTGTTTTGCACGTTTTTCAAGGAGGCCGTACAACAACATTTATTGCTTTGATTTTTTGGGCACGGAATTCAAGGATTCCGTACAACATTTAGTGCTGTTTCTGTTTTTCTATTTGCACATTTTCCAAGGTGGTGGTTAAGCACGTAAAACGAGATAAGTTGTATTTGTTTGGTTGCTGAATTTTTTTTGAGTTATTCTCTCTCACTGTAAAAGCTATTTATCAAAAATAAAGAAGAGCTTTCGAACTGGTTTTCCCCAAGAGTTGTAGGGGTTTTTTCCAGGGTCATATTGACCAAAAATCAGCAAGTCAATTTTCTATGTGTGGCTGATATATTTTTCTGAGTTTTTATTTCTCCATTTTCAGCACTGTGAAATTTCTAGAATTTGTGTTTTCAGAAAATATTTATTTTTCCATCTTGTTGAATGTATGGTTATGGGCATTTAACTATATGGGAGAAATAAGGAGAAACTTAAAACCAGAGTGGGTCTTAAAATTTCTACATTCTTGTCATTTTTAATTTTTTTTATTTGTGTAAGTAGGGTTTGGTTATGATTCCTTAAATGTACAAGTTCATCCTTTTTTGAATTGTTAACTTTATTCTTAGTAGCTTCATCAACTTTGAAACTTTTGATTTGTTCTAATAATGTCTGGTTAAAGCTCTTTAAACTTACATTTTCTTCTTCTTGTTCTAATAAACGCTTCTTGAGTTCCTTCTTTGTGGCTTTAGCTTTCTTTACTTGTTCAAATAGCTTTTCATTGTGATCTTTGAGGCGCGATATTTTTTGTCTTTACTACAGATGGCTTCTTCAAGCTCTTTTTACTTCTTTGATATAGTTTTTTTGTTATCTTGAGACATCAAGTCTGAGATATCCTTAAAGTCTTCTAATGAAGATGTTTTTGATTTTGATTTACTTGTGATGTCTCGAAATGTGACCATCTTCCCCTTATAAGGAAACGTCAAAACTTGTTTCTCTATGTTTAACATGAATGTACCGAAATCCTTAAACCAAGGTTGACCGAGTATGATGTCAATCTCTCTATTATCTGTCCTTACAACATGAAATTGAGATATGTACTCATTATGACCTACTGTCACTTGTAAATTGCTAGTTTTATACTCTTTTTGGTCAAAAATATTTTCCTTACACCAATGCTTGGTTCTGGAATTAATAGCTGATTTGCCAGGTTGATGTTGATATAATTTTTATTGTTGTTTGTGCTGATAGCGACATTAACATCTCTTCCTTGGATACTTCCTTTTAATGTAATTACTCCGTGATCCGTAACTGAGATACCTTTATAGGAAAACCTTTCTTCTTTCGTTATTTTAGAATTGAGCTCCATCATTTTTTTTTTCAATGATTGATTCCATTTTGTTTTGTCAAGCTGACTTAAGGTTTTAAAGTAACATTTTCTAATCTTTATAGTAAAGTATTACTGCTTTTTATTTTTATTTTTAACTCCTCTTTTTTTATATCATTTTTAAAATTTCAGAATACTCCTTTGGTAATTTATAATTGTTTCTTTAATTATCTTTTTTTTGATAATTTAATAAATTTAATTAATTAATTATTTTTCAATATAGTTTTTATTATTTAATAATTTTTATTTTTTTATTCTGATATATATATATATATATATATATATATATATTTTGATAATTTTATTTTCCCACTAATTTTTTGTTTAAACCTTTTTTTTTTAAATTCTTTTTCTAAATTTTTTATTATGGCCAAAGGCCTAGTAGCGAAACCGGTGGAATGGAGAATCTCCAAGACTGGTGTAGTGAAACGCCTAAATCTCGAAGACAACAAAGTTGTGGATTAGTTGATGGCCAAAGGCCGGATCAATCATAGTTCTGATACCAATGTAACGACCAACAGTCATATACGCAACAGAAATATTTAAAATACTTCGTAGACAAAGACATCCATTGTAGGACAGTGATTGTAAATTGTATATTGTATACATAATTGATGTAGGATGAGGGCCCACTTATATACCCTAGGCAGATGCCCTTTCACGAATGGACATGTCCCTAAGACATGCCTCTTCATTACTAACTAACTAATCATTCGTTAATTAGTTATCGTTTATTATTATTATATTTAAATTTACATTTATTATTTTTATTATGAATTATATTTATAACAAGATTCCCCCAAGAGGGCTTGTCCACCACTTGGAGAAGTGTATTTTTAGTGGCTAAGAAAGTGTTGAAAATGTAACTAGTGTTAGTCTTCATAATATAATAGAAATGTATCATTGTATACTTATTATAATCATTTGTTACATTCATTATTGTTATTTGTATTTGTAGTCAAAGCATGTTCTTCATGCTTGTAAGGTTTATTGAGTTAAAACTTAAAAGAAAATTTATTATGAGTTAAAGAAATATATTCGAGTCAAAGTCCTATTTTGACTCCTTGTAATAAAAAGAAAATTATTTTACTTTGAGTCAAAATGAATCAAAAAGTCAATTTGTCATCCACAAGACCAAGTCTGCCCTACCTGGACAAGTCGACCTAGAAGAGACATCTATTTGACCTCTTGGACAACTATAAATAGAAGACACTTTGACCTCATTCATCCAATCATCACACTCATCGATATCTGTGCCGAGTACAAGAAGAAGAATACTGAAGTCAAAGGAGAGAGAATTAAGTTGTTTTTGGCTTGTTTCTCTTCACACATGCGAAGAAACTGGGGCAACTCTATGAAATTACATGTCCAATATGTGAAAATTTCTTAATCTTAGAAATCCTACTGTTAATTCTCGATTTACTTCTCTTACTTGATTAAATACACAAGTTATTAATCTGAATATTCATAATAACAACGAAGTAAATACATATAATAGCTTACACATAGATCATTTACTGAATAGCACGCTCACATGACAAAGTAACACAGATTTTTTGGATCAATGCCCCCGGAAAAACCCAATTCAGGAAAAACGGTGCAACTAGCTCTGGAGGGTTTTTATTACTAGAAGATTTTGAATACAACATTTTTGGGCACTAGACTTGGTTGGCCCTACAGAGAAACATACGACAGTAATACCTCTATCCCTCAGAGACATAAAATATGGCTGATTCAACCCTCTGTGGGGAATTATGAATTCGAGCCCTTTCTGGCCCACCGGAAACCCCAGCGCTGCTCCTTAGCCCTCTGCGTCAGCCTGACTAGCCTACGTCATCCTCTGCGTTGCTCTGGAAGGGCCCGCGTCACCCTTGAAGGGCTTATGTTGCCTTGACTGGGCCTGCGTCACCCTTGAAGGGCTTACGCTGCCCTGACTAGGCCTGCGTTAGCCCTACATGGCTCCTGTTGCATCTATGCTGCCTCTGTTGGGCTCTGGCTAGACTGCGTAGCGCCTGGATGCCTCTGCGCTGCCCCTGTTGGGCTCTGGCTGGATTGCGTAGCACCTGGCTGCCTCTGCGCTGATTTGGTATGCTGCCTCTCTGCTGCTATTGTACTCTTGGCCTGGGATCAAGCCATCCCCTTGCCAATACTGCCTCTCGCTGCACTGCAAACTCCTCTTGAAATTCTTAGCAAACCAAGCCCTAGAATTTCAGTTTAGCTTCAGTGCTTTGCCAATGTGTGTGTTCTCCAACTGATTCCAAGCCCTTCTCTTATACTTTTCTCGTTGAAACATCAATGGTCGTGGTCTAATCTCTAATCGACGGCTAAGATTAGAAGCTGCTTGATTCGTGTCACTTAAGTCATTCTCATCACATGTTTAATTTAATTCACTTTAATCTTTTAATTTTCCTAAGTTAGACTTAGGGTCCTTAATTAAAAACATTAATTAATTAAATATCTCTTAAACCTGATGGAATTTCTTCAAACGCTTTCTGGGTCTTGGAGATCTCATGTACTCTAGCTCCTCCACAAAGTTTGGGAGCTAGAGCACATCCGATGCTACTCCAAAATCTCAACACAATATCTTGTGTTTTGACCAGATTTGATAAGGTTTGACCAGTGTTGAGTTTCATTGATTTTGACTTGGTTGGAGGAGATTTGAAGGAGGGCTGACTTGGGTATATGTGGCAGTCTAGGTCTTGGATATCTCACTTTGATCTGATTCTATAAGGAGCTGGATTTTTGGGTTTTCCACCTTGTGGGGTTTTGCCCTGGCTTGGAGCATAATTTCTGGTGTTCTTTGTCTCTTTATGATCTTTATGTTTTTGATAATTGCTTGATTACGAGAACATAATATTAATAAGAAGCTAACAAATATTCACAAGTAATTATCAAGTTAAGAGAAATCATCATTATATACTTGCTTTTGGTTTCTCAACATGGTACAGAGCTCAAGTGAAGGAAAGAAGCTTAAAGATCACATCTTCTTGGTACTCTTGTTTGAAGACATTCTCCATTAATGAGGGCACTCTATTAATGAGAAACTATTCCATATTTGAAGGCACTCTGTTAATGAGAAGCTCCTCCATATGTAATTTCTGTTGGAAATTCTTTGAAGCTTTGGAATAAAACTGTACTTATTTCTTCTTCAAACTTTATGGAAATGACTATATCTCTTTGAATGTGAGGAGAATTTGTTCTTGGAGCATTATTGGAAATTAATGTTGCATATCTGTAGATGTCAAAGTTGACTCAAGGGCCATAGCTTTGCTACATTGGAAAAGGTTATGTGTGATAGACTCTATTCCTTAACCTTTTTGTTTGGTTGGCTATGAAAAGGAAAACATTATGGGTTAAACATCACTAGATTTATTGCATTTGTTGAAGTGTTTATGCAAAGGTCACCCTTTGTGTTGTCTCGAAATTGGAATTTTCATAGACCTATTAGTAGTTAAGATTTGTGATCTTTAATGTCCATATTAGGGATGCTGTTGTACACGTCCTAGGCTGTCAACAACCCCTAATCTTTCATAGGAACATGCCTCTAGAGATGATAACTTAACCTATTAAGCCCAAACTGATTAAGGCACTGATTTTCCCTCTAAGTTACCCTTACGGTTCACAACTTGTGTTTATGGGACTTATTACTCAGGAAGAGCCTGGGAGATAACACAGCCAAACTTGTATTTACATTTATTATTTTTATATATTTTTTGAATTTCCAGTATTTCAGAGATAAGGGTCTCTTTCCTACATTCCTGCATTGCACATACTGAAAATTGGCAGAGAAATTTATATGCATATGCTTTTATATGTCAGTGAAATATATATTTTATAAAATATACAGTACAGTTTTTAACATTATAGTATATATATATATATAGTAGTAAGTTATAACAGATTAATTATATTATAAATTTAAATATTATGTATATATATAATAGGTTATGTATAAAAATTCTTGTATTATATTTAAAGGTATATTTTTTAGTTTTACTATGCAATAACATATTAAAATGTTTAATATTTAATATTTTTTAGGGTGCAGTCTTGTTTGTCATCCCCTGAAATTTGGGGTGTCTATCCATCCATTCCTGAAATGTGCCCCTCCTTTGTTTGATCCACTAACAGTGTGAATTGTATTTTTGAGGGGATGTTATGCTGTCTCAAGTAGTGTTGTGTTTTTGATCAAATATATTTGGATGTTATGTTATATAATATTATTTGATTTTTTGTTTGTGCAGGATCAACTGGGGACAAATAACGAATTGGCCTACTTGTTTTCAAAAGCCGTTTTTGCTATTTGTGTTGGTTGTGTCCCGGTTTCAACATGTTCACTATTTTCTGCAGTAAACGTGACGAATGTGCATCTTTCCAGACATCTGGAAGACTGGGCTCAGGTAAATTTTTAATATATTTTTGGATGTGAAAAGATAACACTAGCATGTCTATTTTAAATTTTCTGAATAGGAATTGTAACTTTATGTCGACCAACCATGGGATATGCAATAGTATATCATTCATTACGTGAATAAAAAATCACTTTCACTGGCACTTTTCACACAGTCATATTACTGAACATCCTTTATAAATGTGAGTATCAGTGGGTTCTAGTATAATTTCATTTTGTAAGGGTTTCAATTCAGATTTTAAGTTTTGATTTGGCCATTTTTCCCTGCGACTGTTTCTTTTGTTTGTAGCCAGATGAACAAGAAAAAGTCCAAGAAGATGAACTTCTATCCCTAGACCATGCCGAGGAAGTGTTGGCAGCTTCTGGAGTGCATGATGCTGTTCAGGTATATGAGTGATTTGAAAAATGGTAAGGGATGCTGATCAGTTAAGCTTGGCATTATTATTATTATATGCTGGTTTGAGTGTTTTTTTGACTCACAGGAAATGAGGAGAGAAAGCCCTTCAAGTATATTACTTCCTGGGTCAGTAAGAGATCCCCTTTTGCATGACATGGAAGATTGCTTACTTGGAAAGCTGTCTTCAAATATTCAAGACGGGCAGAAGATTTCCCTGACCTCTTTGTTTGGAATATGCATGGTTATATCAGCCTCAGTATGTGGAGCATTCCATATCAATGTGCACAGGTATATGACAAGTTACAACTGTAAGCAAGTCCTCTTCAGCAAATAGGTGATCGATCTTGGTATGAAGCTCACCATCATATTATAGAATAACTTATATTAGGAAAAGCAGCATCTCAGCTCTATCTCCACGAGTCTATCCATAAGAGAAGGTTGTTCTTAATAGAGTAGACACACTTAGTGCTCCTGCTAAGAAGAAATTTCTCTAGAAAGTAGACACATCATGATCTCAATTGCTTACTTGAAGAACCCAGGATGCTTCAAGCAAAATCCTGCAATTATAGGAAGGAATTTTCCCAAGTTCCATATTATATTTCACTGTCAAATGGTTTTTCAAAGGTTCATCACACTGAAAAATCATTTTCATGCATACTAACAATTATACAAAAATGCATAAAGCCTTAAACTTTGGTTTGTTTTTCCCAGGTGACATTTATAAGGCATCTTAAAATATTGGTACATGCATTCCAATCATGATATTTCACCCTTCGTCACTTACCCTATTTTATGGTTACATGTTGTGCCTCTAGATTTTTATACCCCAAAGAGGAAATTCTATTCAATCAAATCCATTTCTTTGTGCTTTTCTACTATACAGAAGGTTCCTTTATGTATAATAGGTGACCATAACGAATAGGCCATATTTAAGATCTTTGGTTCAACCATCTCCACGACTATATCCAATAATATCTTTATGAATCACTCAACATGATTCGATGAAATACTCATCTTAACTTATTCTTGCTCTCATTCTTAGTTTTGTATGTAGACATCTAAGCTTAGTTTACTGCATTATGTTTATGCAACCACATACTTTAGATGTATGTATATTCACAAGTATGAGTTATTCCCTCCTATACTACCTTCACGAATATTTGTGATATCAATATTCAGCCATCATCCTCGGTCTCTTTAATTGGTCTTTTGAACTAGTCTAATGAATCCAATCTTGATCTTGATCTTCAATCTTCTTCAACATTTTCTCTTCTGCAGTCTTCATCTTTTGTTTTCTTTATCCTTCATCTTCAGTCTTTCTTTAGTGTTTGTCTTCTAATTTTTTTAAACTAGATCATGTACCTGCAAAATAAAACTTTGTATTTGTTGTACATATAAAAAGGCCACCATCCATTGGAATAAATGGATCCACAACTGTTGTATTTGCCAATCCTCTAGGACACTTTTTGTCATACATGGTTTCTTGATGATTGAAATTCTGTTCAATCAAATCTATATCTGTGTTTTTTTCTACTGTACAATAAAATACATGATTATTGCCGCAAAATCTAGGAGGCTTGGTGCAAATCCCTACTAGGCAAGACCAAACCTTAATGGAATGCTACCCATCAAAATGGGTAAACCCACAGGAGGAAAATTTTCTCCTACATTTGACAGCCATTCGGATAGCTAGTCAGTCAGTGAGCCAGCAGCTCCTGATACTCACTTTTTGATGATGATATGCCATGTGCCTCCGCCATCTGCATCAATCACATACCTCTCAACATACAACACTTCCACTTGGGTGAATGTGGGATGCTATTCAAAAGGTACTTTGATCATTTTACAATTGGGTGCTTAGGCTTTGTTTGTTTGGGCATTTAATATGGATAAATGGGTGATCTGGAAGATTGAGTGATCCTGACTCTGAATCTGTTCTCTCACCTTACTAGGGGGGTTAATTTTTAGCCGTAGTTCGGTGGGACCTCCCTTAAAGCCTTAGGGTTATAGGAGGGGCACTTCTTGAAAAACCTGGATTGAGATAGCTTGTTCATTATCCCCTACACCATACTTGACATTTTCTATGACACATTACAAACCCCATATTCAATCTCCATTCTTCGGGTCTAACGTAATAATAATAATAATAATGAGCTAAGGGACATAACTGTTCACTTTCGTGAGTTGTCAATGTGTGAAAATATGCCATTACATTACTCATTGTATCGTCTCATTATAAATTAGAAATTTCTGTCTTAGATGGATTTCAAGTCTTTGTTCTTCTTATGTTGGATGTTTCTGAAAATGAACAGTTGTTAATTACACCATACCTTCTATTTCTTTCCTTTTTGTGTTACTTTTGGTCTAGAGTCCAAATACATTATGATGGATGTTTTGCCATAAGTTTATTTAGCTCTGACTCTTTTGATGACAATGAAAGTTTTAACATAGTATCCATATTGTTCATAGAAATGCAAAATGAACATCCTGCCTACCACTGTCTATACATCTTGATAGATACAGGGTGTGTCAAAAACTGGTCGACATGAATACCTAAGACTCAGAATTTTTTTTCTGCTTTTGGGTTTTGAAACCTGCTTGTTGATTTAATGCTAGAGTGCATTGACTTTGTTACCTTCTTGTAGATATAACTATCAAGATAAGACAAATGACTTTCATGAGGATAAATGTTAGGAATTATTAATAATGATTAGGAAATACGTAAAGATAGAGCTAAAAGTTGTCATTTGTTCTTTTTGAAATACTGGTTAAGAACGTTTTGTGATATTTTTGTTTTAATTTTGCAGGTCTAAAAGAGTCCATGATTCCTCCCAGGAACGAATGTTGCAAATTTTAAGTGATGCCATAGATCGATGCATTAGCATAATTGAGAAATATGTGGATATGGTTAAGGAAGGCTTGAATTCTATTGGTAGCTTTTCTTTTGGACCTTTGTTGGAAATAACACCCGCAACTCATTGTGCTCTATGGAACTTCATCTCATCTCCAGTTTTTTGCAACCTGGAACATGTGGATAGTTTGTCAGATGCAAAGAGTTTTAGTAGGACCATCATTCCTCTGCTAGAGAGGCTTCTTCTCTCACTGTCTAACTTATTTGAAGCGGCAACTGATTATCTGAAATCAGTTGATCCATTTAATTTCTCTGTACAAGGATTAGAGTTGGAAATTAGTGATGAACTGGGGAGTAGATCATGGCAAGAAAGTGATGGCAAAGTCAGAATTGTTGATGCAGAATTGGATGCAGATAATGACTTCAAACCAGCAGCTCTAGGCAGTAAAAGAGATGTGGATTTATCCTTAGTTGGCATCAGAAGTACCTCTGGCATTTGTTTATCTTCTGTGCATTGGAGGTCAAACATGATTTCCATCATTTCGAGCTTCCACTTAGTTCTTCCAAGTCTCACATGTGATGTGTTGGTAAATCTTCTTCGAAATGAAATGGATACAGAGGTGATTGCTATCTTTTGACTAAAGGAATTGTGCCATTCTTAGCTAGTTTAACATTTTCAGATTTTGGTTGTATTTTATTATTTTTTGACTCCATTTTTAGTATCAGATATACATGGAAAAAAGGCTACTACTTATGTTGCATATAAATGCATCAAGTCTTTGGCTATTTCTTCATTGACAGATATAAAAACCAATTTATAAGAACTATTTTCTGTTTGTTAGTCTGATAAAATTTGTGTGTAAAGGTTCATGGGAAAATTCTTTTCCATCTCTGCAAATCCATTTCAGGAAGCTCTTGCCAACACGTTCCATCTGTGGTGAGTCACTGTATTTTACATTATATATAGAGATGATCAGTTTTTGATTGCCAATATGCCTACAGAATCTGGAAAGTGGTGTTATGGTAGAATCTATCACTAACTTGTATGTTGGCTGTATTACATTGTTTGATTGAATAAACTGAATGCACATGTCGTGCATTTATAAATTTATAGTGCCAAGTGACAGTGGTGAATGTGCAAATTGTTTCACAGGTAAATGCAATGAATGATATAATTGAAGATTGTCACAGTTCGGAATCTAGCCGCTATCATATGCTGACTGCAATCGATGCCCTACTTGAGCGACTGTTGCACACAGAAAAATGCCACCACAGTGGGTTAGTGGAGTTTTTGGAAGGGTCCAGTAAAATGAGAATATCAGAGAAGGTACAAGTGAAACTATCATAAACAATTGACTATTTTCTATCATTGGAGCTCTGTTACTATGCTTCTTGTTTTCTGCCTCATAATGTTTATTTGCTTCTAATGGTAGTTTCTGGAGTGCAGAAGAAAGAGTAAACAATATATGATGTTATGAAGTTCTTATTCCCTGGCTGAGAGGTTCCCCCCTCATTGTAACCCTTGGAACCCTTCCCTGTAATACTAACCATGATCGAGCTCTGCTCTCCATCTCTCTCCTTGCTGGCTTTAGACTCCTCCTGAGCCTCTTCTAGTATGCAATCATCCTAAAGCCTCTACCAATTGGGAAGATTCTTTTGAGTGCAGATTCCCTTGACAAATGGTTCCCATGACTTGGAAAACCATTTAGTGCCACATTTACGGTCTCCACGTCTTCCACTTTCTCTCAAATGGCTGCAAGATGATCATGTGTTTGGGTGATCCTCATGAAGTATTGGTAACATTATCAAACCTTGACATATGAATGGATCTAAGCTTGTTTGTCAAGATCAACTCCCTGTTCATGTTGTCACTCTACATAGGTCCACTAGAGCCTTGAACATCTCACTGGTTGTTTTCTTCTCGGGATCAAGGGATCCTTCATGGCATGCATGATCATCCGCTAAACTTTAATGTCCTTCTCTTCATGGGTTTCCAACTGTGCTACATCTGTTAGTTGTTGAATCTCCTTATCAACAATCTTCCAAAGGTCATTTTCTTTCAGCAACAAGGTAACCCTTGACTTCCAGCGCAGGAAGTTAGATGCTCCATCCAACCAGTCTTTATATCTAAAACTAGTTGTTGCCATTTCTAGATATGATAATGTTGTGGCTTGTGCTAAGTCCTTATAGTACCCACAAGAATATAACTGCTGGGTTTTCTGTAGGTTGTACATACTACAAACTCACGTGACTATCTGTTGTATTGCTGCGCATTTGTGTGACTGTTTGATATTTGTCCGCATGGATATTGTATTGCTATGAATATGAACTATTGCACCCACAATCTGATTGATATGCCCCCCCTCTCTTCTGGTGAGGTGTGTTTCCTCTGCCGTTCTCACTGCTAAGTTATAGATATGCTAAGATCTCCTTGTAGATTTGATAGATTTGCTACGAATTTCTGTGGATTTGTGTTTTGGTGCTTTAAAACACCCACAAATATTTAAATGTGCCAAGCCCTTGATTGGTATGACCTTACATTGTATGGGTTCGCGAACCTAGGGGTGGGGTTCTTTTCCCCAAGTGCCAGGTTCTTCTAAAACACACCCAAAAGAATGGGGTTCTCCAAGTAAGCACCAAGTTCTTCGCAACAGTTTTATCATCTCCGACTGAAAGGATGCTCCAACACCCTGCACAGGCTCCAACTTGCCCTAGCACCACCTTACCGCCTTGAAGTGTTATCAGACTCCAACTGGAAGGAGACTCCAATCTCTGCCTTGCACCACCCTGCCACTCTGCTTAGCAAACTGCAACTTGCCTTGAAGGCTCCAAACTTCAATTCACCACAACATACCACGATTCACAATTTTCAGGCTGTACCCACTTCTGCTCAATATAAAAAATAAATAATATCAAAATAGTCTGCTGACTTTGTCAATCTGTTATAATGGTATAAAATTGTCAGCAACAATAACAACTCCCTTTGCTCAAGGGATCAAACCCTGGCCTCACTGTTGCTTAACATGTATATCTATTGATAAGCCCCAACAGTAACCTGCTCATCAAACCATTCTATCATCTCAGACCGACAACATATTCTCCAATATTCTTGCACACAATGAGCATGTACATGATCTATGCTTGAAAACCTTAGCATGAGCAACAACCTTACTCTCAGAACTCTCTGCTCATCAGCAACACTTTGCAATTAATCAATCTGACCTCGGTGACACAAACCCTAGCCAGATACACTTAACAATGCATCAATCCTAACTGGCAATACCACTACTACACTTCAACTAGCATAAACTTCAACAACTGAAACCCTAGCCCAACAATCAAGAATTCAACAATCTTTTCACTGTCATACCCTGGTAGTAGCAATATGCTCTCTGTTGCCGCCTCGCTTACACACTTAAGTTAATGTGGGGAAAATCCTCAACCCCACAAGGTGTGGCCTTGGTGGCAAAGCTTAGAGAAGGGGCTGCCACCTAATCCCAATTCTCTTCGTTAAAACTCTCTCCTAGTTAAGCTAAGGGGGGTGGTCCCTAAGAATGGTTAGTAAAGTGAAACTTGTTGGAACAACAAGTTCTAGGAGACTAAGGTTAAGGGAACTATTTCTCAAAAGGTAACTTGATTCAAGATTTTAGCAAGTGTGTAAATGATGAGCAATGTGTGAGATATATTTCAATATAGCAATTCAAGAGTAAAGATATAAACTAATGCCTTGTAAACAATGTTGAAATGGAAATATCAAGTACTTGCAAGATAGAAATAGAAACTCAATTTACAATTTACAATGATCGGGGATTTGAGCACACGATTGAGCTAGAGTAGAGCATCCAGGCTGTCATCACTACACCCTATAGGCATCCTAAGGCCTACCGGGATGAGATTGAGGGGGCCATTCATGAGCTTTTAGCTCTTGGGCAGATCCGTCCTAGCACTAGCCCCTTTGCTTTTTCAGTGGTATTTGTGAAGAAGAAGGATGACACATTGAGAATGTGCATTGACAACCGGGCCTTCAACAAGAAGACTATGAAGAACCGGTATCCCATCCCACGGATAGATGAGTTGATGGATGAGTTGAGGGGATCGAAGTTCTTCTCGAAGATTGACTTGAGATCCGGGTACCATCAGATTCGCGTGAGGGAGCAGGGTATTCCCAAGACCGCTTTCAAATGTCATTACGGTCACTTTGAGTTTTTGGTGATGCCGTTTGGGCTGACCAATGCTCGAGCCACTTTTCAGTGATGCATGAATAACATCTTCCGCAGTCACTTGAGGAAGTTTGTGTTAGTGTTTTTCGATGACATCTTGATCTACAACAAGACATGGGAGGAGCACCTATAGCATATTGAGGCTGTATTGCGCATATTGGAGGAGCAACAATTTTATGCTAAGCTCTCCAAATGCGAGTTTGGGCTGACAGAGATGCTCTACTTGGGGCACATCATTGGGGTGGACGGCGTGAGGGTCCACGAAGAGACGATCAGGGCCATCAGGGGATTGGCCAGAGCCGAAGAATGTGATGGAGCTTCGGGGGTTTATGGGTATCTGCACCTACTGCCGGAAGTTCGTCAAGGGATTTTCCCCACTTGCTGCATCCCTTACAGACCTAACCAAAAAGGGGGCATGGACTGATATAGCGCAAAGGGCTTTCGACAGACTCAAGGAGGTGATGAGCAGCTGTCCGATTTTGGCATTGCTAGATTTTACGCAGCCCTTTGTCCTAGAGTGAGATGCATCAGGGGAGGGGATAGCCGCAGTTTTGATGCAGGGAGGCCACCCCATAGCTTTCGAGAGCCGGAAGCTATTGCCACATGAGAGGTTGTATGCTATATACGACAAGGAGATGTTGGCCATCATGCATGCATTGGCCAAGTTTTGGCAATACCTGGTGGGGAACAGGTTTAGAGTGAGAATAGACCACAACAACTTGGCCAATGCATGCATGATGGCCAACCTCCGATTCTTTCTAGAGCAGAAGCAGTTGCAGGAGAGGCAGCAAAAGTGGTTCAGCAAGATCCAGGCATATGATTGTGACATCGAGTATGTCAAGGGGAAGAACAACGAGGTGGCCGATGCACTTTCACGTAGACCGGAAGCATTGTCCTTGATGAGTTTGGATACGGACTGGAGGGCTCAACTTTTGATAGCGTACTCCAAGGACCGTTTTGCCTGTGAGGTGTTGGATGGACAGGTTACAGATGACAGGTACAGGGTGATGGATGAGGTGATCTACTTTAGGGATAGGATCTTCTTCACCGAGAGCTCCAAGCTCAAGGAGAAGATATTGCATGCCTTACATGAGTTGCCATTATCAGGCCACCAGGGGTTCACCAACACTTATAGGGCCATTAGAGAGAGGTTCTCGTGGAAGGGCCTCAAGGAGGACGTACTCCGACATGTCAGGGAGTGCGAAGTTTGCCAGCGCAACAAAGGGGAGATGAACCATTCGGCGGGGTTACTGCAGCCTCTTCCCATACTTTAGGGGAAATGGGAGAGTATTTTGATGGATTTCATCACAGGGTTGCCCACTGTATAGGCAAGGATTGCATATTTGTAGTCGTTGTTTGGTTGACAAAGTATGCACATTTCTTCGCCATATCAACACGTTACACTGTAGCACAGGTGGAGGAGTTATTTTTCAGGGATGTTTTCAGATTGCATGGTCTCCCAAAGACCATTGTTAGTGACAGGGATAGCCACTTCATGGGAGGGTTTTGGCAGGAACTTTTCTGTTTGGTGGGCATCGAGTTGACCCCGAGCACTAGTTATCACCCAAAGACGGATGGGCAGACGGAGATAGTGAACAAGTGGCTGGAAGGCTACTTGCGAAACTATGTCACCGGGTAGCAAAAGGCATGGTTATGATGGTTGCACTTGGGGGAGTACTGTTACAACACCACCCACCATATGTCTACAAGTATGTCACCATTTTATGCTTTATATGGATATCATGCTTTTTCGTTCGCTGATGTGATGTTTGGTGCTAGCTAGGCCCCTAGGGCCAAGGATTGGATCCAAGAGAGTCAGGATATACTCTAGGCTCTTAAGGATAACATAGCTACAACACAGAATCAACAAAAGATGTATGCCAATAGAGGACGGGTTGAGAGGCAGTTCGAGGTAGGGGACTTGGTCTACCTACGATTGCAGCCATATCGACAATCCATGTTGAAGCAGAAGGGGGTCGAGAAACTCAAGCCCTGCTTCTATGGACCTTACAGGATGACACGTAGGATTGGAGAGGTTGCATATGAGTTGGAGATGCCCACTAGTAGCAGGATTCATAACATTTTTCATGTGTCATGCCTGAAGCAGGCACTGGGACAGCAGGGGACTGCAACTGAGGAGCTCCCGCCCACAAATGATGAGGGGCATCTAGTGCTATAGCCAGAGGCCATTATTGACACTAGGGAGAGGCAGTTGCGGAGCAGGACAGTCAGAGAGTATCTGGTGAGATGGAGGAATCTACAGGATGAGGATGCCACCTGGGAGGGTGAGAAGACAACATCCATCGTTGCAGTTGCTTGAGGACAAGCAACGATTTGCCGGGGAGGACTGTAATATTCCCAATTAGCAATAGCTAATTGGAAATATTAATTTTTGACTACTTTACTTTAATAAAGTTAAGTTAGAAATAAAGTGGGTGAAGAGGGACACTTAACTCACACTTAGGATAAAAAGCATTTCCTAAAGTCACTTGAGAGACATGATTAATTGACAGTGTGGGGCCTAGAGGTCGAAATGGCAGTGTGGGGAAGAGGATAGTGTAGGCAATGTGGGCCCAAGCCAGTGCAGAGATAGAGGGACAACGTGGCTCAAGGAGACAACGCAGTTGATGGTGGGGCCTAGGTGAGAGCAAGGCTCTCCAAACATAAAAAGGGAGAGGGTCTCCTCATTTGGTTCATTCTGATTATGCATCTATGTTATTTGTCTTCTGACATTGAGCACGCTTGCTGTTGAACAAAGTCTGCACGTACTGTTCAGTACACCGGGTGTCTCTGTGCGGAGATCGCAACCTCAGCCCTGAGGGACTTCGAGTGCCTGCTCGAGTGAGGAGTTCCATCTTGTTTTGCAGGAGAAAGTTGCAGCAACAACAACTGGGAGCATCCACTTGAATAGACAGCATAGTCTGTGAGAGGGAGGATGCAATTTCTGAAGGAGGTGATTCCGGATTGAGGAGCTATCAAGGGATTCAGCCCGGGAGAGTTGGAAAGGGATCAACACTACCCTACTCCATCATTTTGGTAGAGTTTGAGGCCATTGTTTGCAGCAGATTATTCAGGACAAGCGTTTTCCCTTGGGACAATGTGGTGCCTCAAGGGAGGTCATTTTCGGAGGTTAGCCATTTCCGAAAAGCTCTCTGGGCTTTTTTGGGTATTGGGTGGAGAGGCCATTCCCAAAGTTTCACAATTTTCCGAGGTGGGGAGCAGCCCCAAATAGTCAGTTCATTCCAGCAGTAGCAGCGACACAGTAGCAACACCAGCAGCACTGGAGATTACGCAATCATTGAGGGAGCAACCATTCTGGGATATTTTCTGAGAGTATTTCTACGCTTGCCTAGTGCAAGCCAAGGTGTTATCATTCTGATCACCTTTGTACTCATTTCATCTTTCAGTATTAATAAAATGGCCTAGCATTCTCCATATTGTCTATTGTTCATGTGATGTCTCTCTAGTTGTTGTAGTTCTTTGTTTATGTGTTTTATATTGCCGTTTATTTCTGTTCGGAATATTACAGTAACAGACGGTAGCAGCAGCAGCAACAACAACAACAGTGTCTTTCAAGGGCAGCGCTAGGGTTTCTAGGCCTAGTTCTGGCTGAGTTTTGTAAATCCCGTTTAAGGGTGTGGATCAATTAGTATTTTTGGTCTTAGATTAGCCAGGAGCTGCAGATCTAGAGTTTTCTCTATAGGTTTTTCCAGATCTGGAAACCAGAGTTGTGTATTTAGAAATTTTCTTAATTATAGAACCCTCCAGCAACTAGAGACCAGTTTTCCCACATTGGGTTTTTCCGGGGACAGTTTGTCCAGAAATAACTATTTCACTGTGTCTCTGTGTGCATATGCTTATTCTAGATCTGAATTAGTAGAGATCTGTTATGTGTTTTGCTTTGATGTTAACTTGAATTTATTCAGTTAATAACTTGTATAAGTAGGAGAAGCTTAACTTGAATTTATTCAGTTAATAATTTTTGGATGAGAATTAAGATTCAGAAATTTCTACATGGTATTAGAGCAATTGCAGATCTGAAGGGGCAGCGCAGTTGACAGGAAGGGAAAATCTGGCATGAACCAAGGGAAGGGTTCATGCAACCAAAAGGACTCACGCAGTCCTCCTGAGCATGTAGAAATGCAGAGGGAACATGACATGAAAGTGATGGCATCCAGACTAGAGGAGGATCTTGCATGTGTGTCAAGCACAACTCCTCTTGATGTTTTTTATATTGACGGTGGAGCATCTGCTTACATGATGGGGGTTCGAGAATGTTTTTTGAGCTTTCAAGAGGAGGAGATGAATTTCCAAATAACTATGGGAAACAAAGGAAAATGTGCCCCCATCAGGAGAGGTACCATAACTTTTCAGACGGAAGATGGCCACAAGATTTGAGCCATGAATGTTCTGCATGTACAAGGGTTGAAGATGAACTTACTCTCGGTGTCTCAACTTCAGAACAAGGGCTATGATGTATACTTTATTCAAGACAAAGTATATGTCAAACATCCTAACTGGAGTAAAAAGGCACAAATTGGAGTAAGGAGTCACAAGCTGTATAAGCTTCAGCTTGAATCTCCGGTGGCCCTGATCAACAGTGCAGACGACAAAGATCTGAATGAGTTATGGCACAGAAGGATGGGGCATCTACATCATGGAGCCTTGGGGATTCTCAAAAATACTGTCATAGGGGCTCCTGAACTCAGCACAAAGAAAAACAATGTTTGCAGAGGATGCGTACTAGGGAAGTACACTAAGGCAGCGTTTCCAAGAAGTAGCAGCAGAGCCAAAGGTGTATTAGAGTTAATACACTCTAACATTTGTGTTCCGATGTCTACAACAGCTCTCAGTGGGGCAAAATATTTTGCCACCTTCATTGATGATTATTCCAGGAAAACTTGGATCTATTTTCTGAAGACCAAAGATGAAGTCTTTAATTGGTTTAAAGATTTCAAAGCATTGGTGGAGAACTCTATAGGAAAGAAGATCAAGAAGTTAAGGTCAGATAACGGTGGAGAATATATCGATAAAGACTAAACAAATTTCCGTGCGCAGGAAGGCATCAAGAGAGAGTGGACAACTCCCTACAATCCAGAACAAAATGGAGTTGCAGAACGGAAGAATCGGACCATAATAGAAGCTGCAAGGGTAATGTTGTACGACCAGGAAATGCCCAAATTCTTATGGGCAGAGGCTTGCAACATAACAGTCTATATTCAGAACAGAGTTCCAAATAGGGCTTTGGGGAAGGTGACTCCCGAAAGTGTGTTCACAGGTAGCAAGCCTAATGTGAGCCACATTAGGATATTCGGCAGCATAGCATACTGCCATGTTCTAGAGGAAAAGAGGAAGAAATTGGATCAAACTGCAGAAAAGGGTTTTCTGATGGGCTACAGTGAGAATGCAAAGGCGTACCACGTCTATATTCTAGAGAGCAGGAAAGCCGTGGTAAGAAGGGATGTAAAATTTCTTGAAGAAAGAGCCTTTAGGAAATCTCGAGAGATGGCCACAGATACGTAGATTGAGGAAGATCCACTGGTACAACCTCAACGACCTCTGGAGGAGAGGTCCAGTGCCTCTTCTAGGCACAATTGTTCTGAAGGAAGCTCCTCTGAAGAAGAACAGGAGGAAGAACAAGTGAGACCACCCACCACTGATGGGAGACCGAGCAGAGAACTCCAACAGATTCTTAGAGATGCAGAAGGATTTGTTGCAACACCTAGAGAAGGGAAGAGGATAAGGAAACACCCTGACAGATATCAGGCACTGGTAGCTCAAGTTGGAGAGCCCTCTACCTTTCGGGAAGCAGCTGAGCATCAGGTATGGGTAGATGCCATCATGGAGGAGTATAGCTCCATCATGACAAATGATGTCTAGGAAGTAGTCCCTAGACCACAGGACAGATCTGTTGTAGGATCCAGGTGGATCTTCAAGATCAAATATGCTGCAGATGGTAGCATAGAGAAATTCAAAGCAAGATTTGTAGCAAAGGGGTATGCCCAGAAAGAAGGCATAGACTATGAAGAAACCTTTGCTCCTGTAGCACGATACACTTCTATCAGATCCATCATCTCTTTGGCAGCGCAGATGGGATGGGAGATTTACCAAATGGATGTAAAGACTGTGTTCTTAAACAATGTGATAGAGGAGGAACTGTACATAGAGCAGCTAGAGGGCTTCGAGACACATGAGCAGAAGTATCATGTTTGCAGACTTAAGAAAGCCTTGTATGGCTTGAAACAAGCCCCCAGGGCATGATATGGTCGGATTGATGGCTACTTGCAGAAGATAGGGTTCGTCAAGAGTGACGCAGACCCCAACTTATACTACTTGAGAGTAGGAGATGAGCCACTTATTTTTTTTTTGTATGTGGATGACTTGTTTTTCGCTGGGTCATCCAAGCTCATCATGGACTGCAAGGAGAATCTGGCAACAGAATTTGACATGAAAGACCTGGGACGGATGCACTATTTTCTTGGGTTAGAAGTTTGGCAGCATGAAGGGGAAATCTTCCTAGGGCAAGGAAGATACACGACAGAGATTCTGAAAATATTCCAGATGGAATACTGTAGACCCATGGCCACGCCAATTGTAATATTTCGAATAAAAATAAACAACAATATAAAGCACATTGGTGGGGTTGCTAAGAATTCTCAGAAGTGTTTCAGTTGCAGAGAGGGGAATTTAGGCCAAGGGGATGATCTGATCCTGGGGTCTAGAATACACAAGAAGCAGAGAAGAGATCAACAAGGACAACGCAGAGAAAGGCAGCAGCAGACGACAGCAGCAACAAGAGATGGCGGCAGCAGCAGCAACAACAGACGGCAGCAGCAACAACAACAGTGTCTTTCAGGGGTAGCGCTGGGGTTTCTAGGCCTAGATCTGGCTGAGTATTGTAAATCCAGTTTGAGGGTGTGGATCAGTCAGTGTTTTTGGTCTTAGATCAGCCAGGAGCTGCAGATCTAGAGTTTTCTCTGTAGGTTTTTCCAGATCTGGAAACCAGAGTTGTGTATTTAGAAATATTCTGTTATGTATATTTTATTATTTATTAATTAGATTTAGTTATCTTAGGTTATTAACTGAAAGGGCATGATCAAAGATCATGCCTCTTCACCAAGGGACACCTTGAGGCTGTATTTAAAGCCCAGGCGATCCCTCATTGTAATAATCTCATCTTTCATCATTAATAATATATATTTATCAAGTTTTACCAGAGTTTTTACACTCCATTGGTATCGGAGCCATCGCTCTTTGGATCTGTGTGATCACCCGGGAATTGCAATTCCAGAATTGCAGATTTTTTAAATCAGATTTTTTCAAGATCGTGTACTGAAGAAAACCGAAGAGGACTTGATATCTCTGTTTTTTGGGCAAATTCTATTAAATTTTTTGAAGACAGTCATCTTGTAAGAACCCTGAATCTGCTGATCTTGCTGTCGATACCCTCGGACTCTGTGGCACAACGTATACCATTTTTACAGCGTTTGTATTATATATATACACTCCATCATTCAGCAAATCGGGTACTCGTAACCTGGTCAACGATAGCAAATATACCACAGCAAACAAACGACATCAAATATCCACTGTTAGGAATTAAACGTTGCCAAATCGATTGGTGAAACAGCGCAACGTTAAAATCGGAGCAGTGGTCAACGTTGAAAAAGCGCAACGTTTTCGGAACAGGCGTATAACTCGTCCGGTCAGCAAAACAAAATCACGTTTTTAATTCTTGAAAGAGGTGACCGCTGGCAAAAATCGATTGGAAAACAGGTCGACGAAAAATAACTCTATTTATTTAAAAAAAAATTTCTGAGCAGTGTTAACATCAGAAACGGCGTGTTTGTTTAAAAAAAAAAAATTTGGACGGCTGCTTTAAAAACACTCCAGCGTTTAAATCGGACGGGCAGATATAATATACAGCGTTTAAAATCGGACGGGTTCGGTAAATCGTGGTTTATTAAAACTGAAAGGTCTCGTGTTAAATCTAGACGGGTAACATTTGTGACGGAGCAATTTTTTTAACTATATAAAATATATAACATATAGTTGATTGATAATTATATACGTATATATTATACTTATATAATTTATATATATATATATATATATATAATTTTCATTTAATAATTATATATATATAATAATTATATAGTTTAAATTTTTTTTTTTTTTTTATTATTATTAATTAATTAATTAATTCAAAAAAAAAATTAATTAATTAATTAAATATTAATTAATTAATTTTAAAAGAAAAAGGAGGAGAGAAACTGGCAGAAAAATACTCTCCACCTCATACGCGTTCGATGTCTTCGTCAATGTCGATGGCGGAATTCCAGAAGAAATTGGGAGAAATTGAGAAACAAATTAATAATAACTCCGAAGAATTTGGAAGGCGATTAGTCGATCTGGAAGGTACAGTTGCAAGGCATTCCAACGACATCAAAAGGGTTCATGATACAACAAATCGAATAGAAAGACAAATGTGGCTAAATCATCACGAGGCCACAGAAAAGCTGAACGAAGCAATGAACAAGATGACAGAGCATGGCGAAGCAATGAACAATATGACAGAACTCTTCAATAAGCTAAATGATAAGATAGATAAGTTAACTCAGACACAATCCCCAACATCTCCTAACAGGGAACCAAATCAACAAAACAGTACCGCAGATTCAGGAAACTCCGGAGAGCATCAGGAAAAAACGGATTCCCCACATCATCAAGAAGACAGTAATGCAGATTTTCAAAATAAGCAACTTTGGAATGCATTCGCTAATCAATATCCCCTTCTTGTTCCACCATTATCATATCAGCGCAAAGCCAAGATCGATCTACCCAAATTTGATGGTAATGAAAAAAATAGTGTTGCATGGCTTAATAAGGCAGAAGAATATTTTGAAATTTATGACATTACTAATGATGATGAAAAAATTAAACATGCTTCCATGAAAATGGAAGGAGAAGCATATAATTGGTATATGTGGTGGAAAAAGACGACGCTCGCTATCAGTTGGAGGAAATTTAAGGATGCGTTCTTCAAAAGATTTCAAGGCATAAAAGAAGAAAAATTCTTTTCAACATTTATCAAATTACGCCAAAAAGGAGATGTGGATGAGTACACGCGAGAATGGGAGACTTTGGCAACACGAGTACCCGGATTGTCGGAATCTCGTCTAATCCAGTCTTACATCTCGGGACTTAAAGTCCACATTCAAGAAGAACTAGAACTACATGAAATTACGTCTGTAGAAGTAGCAAGGCAAAAAGCAAAAGCTGCTGAAAAGAAGTTTGAAAGATTATCAAAACCAGAAAAAGTATATTCGAGACGACGGTTTCCTCAATCTACAAAAGAAGATAACATGAAATATGTTCCACCACGCCTGCGTGAAGGAGACAAATCTAACCTGGAAATACAAAGAATAAAGGAAGGCAAATGCAAACGTTGTGGCAAAAAATGGGACCCTAAGCACAGATGTGCTAATGGGAAAGAAAAAAATCTGTATAACTGTGAAGCAACTAATGATTCTGACAATGATGATTCAGACATAGAAGGGATAGAAGATACCCTAGAATTCTCCCCAGAGGTAGATGGTGACAGCACCCCGCAAGTGTCATTATCAGCCATGACAGGTATATCACAACCGCAGACACTAAAATTAAGGGGACATATAAAGAAAAGCAACGTAATGGTTCTCATAGACACAGGCAGCACGCACAATTTTCTAGATTCAACCATGGCCAAAAGACTCAACCTCTTTACCTTTCCCATGCCTAATATGAAGGTAATGGTGGCCGATGGTAAGAAGATTGAACAAGTAGGAAAATGCCATAAAGTCAAATTGCAGATTAAAGACTTTAGTTTAGAATCTCCATTCTATGTCGTACCACTCGGAGGAGTAGATGTGGTTTTAGGAATTCAGTGGTTACAAACCTTGGGTACTTATTCAGCCAACCATCAGAAGCAGTTTATAAGCTTTAGGTGGGAAGGGCGGAAGCACAAGTTATTTGGATTCCAAGCCCCAGAAAATCAAATCGTATCATCATCTCAGATGATGAAAATGATCCGAAAAGGAGCGCCAGCCTATATAGTCGAATGTCATCATTTAGAAATGTTATCTACAAAAGTCAACCACGAAGAATCACAGGAGGTACAAGCTCTAGTTCGGAAACATGAGAAGGTATTTCAAGATCTACCAATGAAGATGCCTCCTCATAGGGAAATTGAACATACCATAGAAGTCAAGGCAGGATCAGACCCTGTTAACATCAAGCCTTATCGCTACCCACATCACCATAAAACGGAAATTGAGAAGATAATCCAAGACCTTTTAAAATGTGGGGTCATTTCAAAAAGTAAGAGTCCGTATGCTGCCCCAGTTATATTGGTAAGAAAAAAAGATGGATCATTTCGGCTATGCATTGACTATAGAGGATTAAATAAGATAACCATTAAAAATAAGTTTCCAATTCCCTTTATCGATGAAATGTTGGATGAACTACATGGCGCAAAATTTTTCTCTAAATTAGATTTAAGGTCAGGTTATTACCAGATCCGAATTAGAGTGGAAGATATACCAAAAACTGCATTTCAAACACATGAAGGTCATTATGAATTTAAAGTAATGCCCTTTGGGTTAACAAATGCACCAGCTATGTTCCAAGCCACTATGAATGAGTTATTTCGTCCATATCTCAAGAAATTTGTATTAGTATTTTTTGATGATATCTTGATTTATAGTAAAACTTGGAGGGAGCATTTGCAACACTTGGATAAGGTTCTCATGTTACTAGAAGACCAACAATTTTATGCAAAAAAATCCAAATGCACCTTTGGAAAAGAAGAAGTTGAATATCTGGGACACCTAATATCCCATGAAGGAGTAAAAGTGGATCCTTCTAAGATTAAGGCTATAAAGGAATGGAATAAACCAGTGAACATATCCAAGCTCAGAGGATTTTTAGGATTAACGGGATATTATCGAAGATTTATTAAAAATTATGCGCATCGAACTGCACCTCTTACAAATCTTTTAAAGAATAATTCGTTTAAATGGAATGAAGAAGCAGGGAAATGTTTTGAAGATTTGAAGGAAGTAATGGCTAATGCACCAGTATTGGCAACTCCTGACTTTTCTAAACCATTTGTCATTGAATGTGATGCCTCTGGATTCGGTATTGGTGCAGTATTAATGCAAGAAGGGCACCCTATTGCTTTTGAAAGCAGAAAACTAAATAAACGTGAGCGTCTCAAGTCCACATACAGTAAGGAAATGCTCGCAATTATGCATGCATTAGCCAAATGGAGACAATATCTGTTAGGAAGTAAAATTTCCATCCGAACTGATCATAACAGTCTTCAGTATCTCCTTCAGCAAAAAACACTCTCTGAAGAACAACAAAAGTGGATCGAGAAGATTGCCGCTTTTGACATGGAGATATTACACAAGAAAGGAAAGGACAATGTAGTAGCGGATGCCCTGTCTAGAAAAGATGAGGAAACAACATTACTTGCAGTTTCAGTTGTTGTGCCTGAATGGCTTAATGAGATTAGAAGTGAGTACGCCAAAGATCCGGACATGTTGGCTATAATCAACAATCTCCCAGGGAATTCAAAATTTGAATGGAAGAACGATATCTTATGGTACAAAGGGAGAATTTATCTAAATTCCAAATCCAAATTTATATCAAAAATACTCAAGGAATCACATGATTCCATGTCATCAGGACATGTAGGATATTTCAAAACCTACTACAATGCGCGTCAGTCATTCTTCTGGAAGGGTATGAGTCACGATATTCAAAAATATGTTGCAGAATGTGACAAGTGTCAAAGAAATAAAACTGAAAACATTATGACACCTGGCTTACTTCATCCCTTAAATATTCCGGCCCAGAAGTGGGAAGAAATATCGATGGATTTTATTGAAGGATTACCTGTATCAGATGGTAAGGATAAGATCTTCGTTGTAGTAGATAGACTCACTAAGTATGCTCACTTCATCGCTATTAAAAAAACAGACTCTGCAAAGCAAATTGCAGAGATATTCTGCAAACATATTTATAAACTACACGGCTTTCCGAAGGTTATTGTTAGTGACAGGGATGCCAAATTTAAAGGAAACTTTTGGAAGGAATTGTTCAACCATGTTGGAACCTATCTTAATATGAGCTCAGCTTATCACCCTCAAACAGATGGGCAAACAGAGGTTGTTAATAAATGTTTGGAAGCCTACCTACGGTGTTATGCTACGGAGAAACAAAACAAGTGGGTCCAATGGTTACATCTTGCTGAATGGTGGTATAATTCTACTTACCATACATCGACAAAAATGACTCCGTTCCAGGCTCTATATGGATATGAGCCTCCGAAGTGGAAAGATTTTGCTTCAATTCAAACTAATTTGCCAGCAGTAAAAAATCAATTAGAAGAACACCAAAAGGTCGTCCAAATTCTAAAAGATAATTTGAGTGTTGCACAAAATCGTATGAAGCAACAAGCTGACCGTAATCGCACTGAGAGATCATTTGAAGTTGGAGACTAGGTGTTTGTCAAGCTTCAACCATACAAGCAGTTGTCCCTTAAACAAAAAGGAAAAAATAAATTAGCTCCAAAGTTTTATGGTCCGTATCAAATTATTAAAACGATCAGTCAAGTCGCTTATGGGTTGAGCCTTCCCGATACCAGTCGTGCTCACAATGTTTTCCATGTGTCCTGCTTAAAAAAGGCATTGGGTAACCATCAGTTGCCCCAAACAACACTTCCCATTTTGGATGATGAAGGCAAGCTCGTTCTAGAGCCCGAGGGTATCCTATCTACTCGTGATAAGAAGCTGTGCTCTCGTATTATTACCGAATATTTAATCAAGTGGAAGGACTTGCCCATTGAAGAAGCATCTTGGGAGTCTGAAGCATTTCGCCAGCAACACCCATCATTACGTATGCTTTGAGGACAAAGCATCTTAAGAAGGGGGCAATGTTATGTATATTTTATTATTTATTAATTAGATTTAGTTATCTTAGGTTATTAACTGAAAGGGCATGATCAAAGATCATGCCTCTTCACCAAGGGACACCTTGAGGCTGTATTTAAAGCCCAGGCGATCCCTCATTGTAATCATCTCATCTTTCATCATTAATAATATATATTTATCAAGTTTTACCAGAGTTTTTACACTCCATATTCTTAATAATAACACCCTCCAGCAGCCAGAGATCGTTTTTTCTACATTGGGTTTTTCCGGGGACAGTTTGTCCAGAAATAACTGTCACTGTGTCTATGTGTGCATATGCTTATTCTAGATCTGAATTGGTAGAGATCTTTTATGTGTTTTGCTTTGATGTTAACTTGAATTTATTCAGTTAATAACTTGTATAAGTAGGAGAAGCTTAACTAGATTAACAGTAATAATTTCTGCATAAGAATTAAGATTCAAAAATATCTACATGACATTGTATATCTTTTTGGAGATGTTTCAATATATATGCAGGATGTTGATGCAAACAAGGAGATGTCATGATGAAAGACCATTACAAAGGTAATTCTGATTTAATGATCATTTTTCTATTTTTGAACAATATCTGGATGGGCTAATGTAGGACTACCTAGGGAACAGCTGTAGATGTCATCTACAACTAACACTCCTGTGGTAGGATGAACGATCCTAAATGAAACATGAAGCAAAGAAGGTAGCAAGGTATGAAGGAAGACCAAATATGGACTAATGGATCACTTTCCAATGAAATGAAGTATGACATCACTTGTGAATGGAAGTGATGGATGGTCTGTGCCCTACAAGAAGTCCCAAAAGAATGCAGGCTCCATATCAAAGAAGAAAACTCATGATATCAATGGAAGGAGTCCAACAACCAGTTGTTTGTCCCATGATCTCCTATTCTCCATCTAAAAAGCTGTTGGAAGCAAGTCCCTGGTCAAGAGAGAGCTTGGTCAAGTGCCTGATTAAGAAGGAGTTTGGGTATATTCCTTTTTATAGGAATAGGCATATTCCTTTTTATAGGAATACGCACATTCCTTCATTGGAATGGGTATGTCCTCTTTTGTTAAGAGGAAGAGATAGACACATCATTATTGTCTTCCCTTGGGAAGATGGAATGGAGGATTGGGTAAGCATTTGACATTCGATACTCTTTGAGGATGTGGTAGGGCATCCAAGATAAGAGTAGTCGTAGAGGACCGATATTCTTTAAGGATTGGGAATCCAAGATAAGAATAGTCCCGGTGGAACATACTTTGAGTGAACCCGAGTCGGGTATGTTCCGAGAGAGACAATGATGAAGGTGTTTATAAATCACTGGTCTCGCCAACATTGTGCTTTGATCATGTGGAGAGATAGCACTGTTAGTCAAGGCATTGCTATGTGACAATGTTGGATGATGTGATGCTAAACATATGGGTTCCCAATCCGACTCTTCTTATGAGATATCTTCAGATTGAGAATGTCCAAGTACCTTGTATGGATTATGAATACCTCCCAAGTTAAGAGGGAGTGTTGACATATGTAACTAGGTTCGATCTTCATAATGACATGTGTAATCATGATTTTATGTAATTGATGTAAAGAAGAAAAATAAAATTATTTTGTAATGCTTGAGTCATGGGTTTCATGATCAAGGAATTTTATTTTATAGATGAAGCTCCCATTGTGAGCTATTAGGTTTGGACATCAAGTCATAAAATCTAGTGAGTCAATGTCATGTATTGAAGGCCCATTTGGGAATATTACATATTGTAAAAGAGAATTTGTTTGAGTCATTAACCCTCCATGACCTTGGCACAAGCATTGGTTCAAGTCGGCCTTCCAAAGAAGCTAGGAGACTATTCTAGAAGGATATGTCGGCCTAATCTCAAGCACAAGTCAACTTATTCTACATGGACAAACTACTATATATAGGAGGATTCAACCTCACTTATAGCGAATCAATCAAACATCTGAAATACAATAAGAAGCGCAAAGAAAAGAGAGAAGGAAGCCTCTCATCCAAGCAAAGAAAGGAGGAAAAGAAGCTGAAGTATTTTGGGTCTGTTTTGGGCTAATACCTCTTGTTGTCGCACAGAATGTCTAGGCATTGCGACAACTGCTCAAATCGGGGGCTGTCACCCAGATCCCCAATCTCTTTGTTTCAGCTGTCTCCTTATAACAGACTAAAGGGGGTAGACCCTATAGAAATGGAATGAAGGAGAAATAGTTGGGAACCAAGCAAAATTTTGATCTTGAGATCAGATCTTTCCCTCCAGGGACTAGATCTGTCTCAGATCTAAAACAATTCTCTGAAAACCCTCAAAGATCACCTGCACAAACCAGAAACAAGAAAACCCAGATACCCAACAACTTTACAAAAATCGAAAATTGAAACTCCAAGTTAGAAATCAGAAACTAAAAAAATTTCTAAATATTTACACTATAAAAATACAGATCTATACAATGTATTTACAGATCTATGCACAAGAGTTGCAGATCTGTCAGATATGAGGAGTGTAAGTCTGACTCGCTCCCAGATCTGAAGATCTAAGGCTCTTACTAGCCAGATCTAACTTTAAAGACAATAAAAGTTAAGATAAGTTTTTAATTTAGGCACAAGCCCTAGAAAAACCCTACAAAAATAGAACTTAAGATAAGCTTGGGGAATTAGATTCAGAGGGCTCTTAAGGTCTTATTTCCTTGGGAGTCAGTTGGTCCAGCCAAAGATTTCCCTAAACGCCCAATTCTGAATCCGAGAGATTTCTGTACACTTAAAGTTAAACTATTAAATCAATAGTGAAATAAGATAAAAATAAAATTTTCAAGAGTTAGAGATACCTGCTAACTCAATCCAATTAATATTCTTACCTTAAATCCAGTAACCTAAGCAAGATACTGGTGCAATAGATTACTCTACAAGAGCCATTAATCAACAATTCATTGAAATAATTATCAGCAGAAATGAAGAACACGTTTACCATAAAATGCCGAAGAGGAAGACGACCATCAAATAAAACCCCAAAGACTTCGTTTGTATTATTCCAGAAAAGTATTACAGGAGACCTTCAAGAGCTAGTAGACGATCAAGAGATCGAATGAAAAATCAGACTGACACTAACCTCTAATTTATAGGTAAAATCTCCAACGGTTAGTTTGCTTGATCCCCGTCAAAGTAATTTCGATTGTCGAAAATTATTTGATTATCTTTTAATCTTGTCTGTTGAAATTATTATTTTTTGAGGAATTTCGAATTTTTTAATTAATTCCCTTTTAATTAACTCAAAAATAATATTTTTGAGTTAATGACCTCAAAAAATTGACTTTGACTAAACTACCAAGGTTTAAGAGTCTAAAATTTCTCAAAATTTTCAATATTCCCTTGGCCTCAGACCTTTAAAAATTTATTTTTTAGAGACCCACGGATTTTGCCTTTGAAGAATTTAATTTTACCTAGGACATAAAATTAATTAAATTTCCGACTTAGGATTTTTAATTTAATTTGGCCAGAAAATTTAATTAATGGAGTCATGAGGGGGTTAATTATTTTTTCCAGCCCTCTTTACATAAGAAAAATACATTAAAACCATGAGGGGGAACACCGATTCGTAACAGACTCTTAATAACTGCCCAATTCTGCGACTCATAAATATGACCTAGTAGACCCAACAATCTGTATAAAATGATCTAGCCAAGTAGCTAGGATCATTCCCAGATTACTTTTACAAAGACTTGACAGAAACACTAGGACTCACTTAATATCTTGACGACAAAATCCACCCTAGCTTTGGGGTGAGGCTGGAGGGGACAAACTCTGCTGATCATTTGTGTTTAGGCTTACCTAGGTTGTTACATACATGATGGTCTTACTAAGATCATTTACATTATCAATATGCAGAATGGGTTTACATCATTTACAAAACTGTCAGCTGAATGATGAAATCTGAATGGCACGAACAGTTGAGCATGATAGATCCCTTTTGCGAAAAAATGGGTGTATTGCTATGGGGTCGTTGACAAAGAGTGGTCAACAGCTCCCACACGTGCGCAGAAGAGTAGTACCATCTCCTGCTCAAGAAGCTGAGTTATCACAACTGTCCTAGAAGACCGAATCAAGGAAGATAACAAGACATCCATCAAGCCGAGTTGCAGGAGAAGGTCATACTATCGAAGCGAAGGAAATCAAGGGATCAAGTCTTTGTCTATCCCTTGCATGTGCTACAAGTAGGGTTTTTCTGAAGAGGCCGAGAATTGCAGGCCTGTCGTAATAGGCCAAAATCTGAAGAGAAGCCGAGATTCTTGGTGAAGCAAGCAGTTTGACTTGCGTTGACTCAAGGAAGAAGAACTACTTCAAAGAAGTCTTGTGACTTGGTTTTGGAGAGATTAATAGGTCAAGGGTCTTGGTTTTGGAATTCGTAACTTGAAGATTCTATAAGAAGAAGAATTCATTTGGGTTTTCCTCTCAAGTTGGAGAGGTTTTGGCCCTGGCTAATCGCCTATATCTTGTGTCCTTTGTCTTGTTCTTTATGATTTGGTAGCTGTTTGATGAAGAAGAACACATAATAATAATCAATTCAAGAAGAACCTAATTAAGAAAAGTAAAAAGAATTCACAAACAGTTATCGTTGCTAGAGAAATCACCTCTTGTCTCTGCCGTAGATTTCTCAACACTCTGTAGGTACAAGAATCCTCTGACATATCCTTGGGCATGGAGTCTTCAAGTCTTCAAGTAAACTTCAATGGTTAATACTCAACAATTCATTTTCTGAATAGCACCAAGGTAAACCCCATAAGTAGCACTGACTTATCACATTCACCGTAAACTTCGGTCAGACACATTTGTATCCTGGACAGTACCCATACTTCTGTCATAAACTCTATAAACCTCAACGTATCCATTAATGTCTGCAACCTAATTATGTAGCAGCACTGACTTACATATCAACAAACAACAATCGAATCACAAAATTTTGTCCTCATTCCTCTGCTCACAAATCCCAGCAGCTCTGTCCTTTAGCTATAATATCTAACTTCGTTAGCACAAATTGTTTTAACAATAGCAAGTAGACTCAGCCAATATACGTAGCAGTAAGAACCACTTGATACTTAAAAATATGCTAGTTCTCTGATTCAACTCAATTCACCAATCAGTACATTCTACCTTTGACTCGTACCTTCTGCCCTTGAATCACTTTAGACTTGCCCTCAGAACAAAACTTCCTTTGAACTTTAAGAAAGCCTTTATTCTTCTTGCTTGGTTCTGGATTAGTAATTTAATCAATTCTTGAGCACTCATAAAATTAACTCGCTTTAGCCTTTATTCTTCTTGCTTGGTTCTGGATTAGTAATTTAATCAATTCTTGAGCACTCATAAAATTAACTCGCTTTTTGTAACATATATATATATATATATATATATATATATATATGCTATACAAAGGAAAATGATATTGATGCACATTGATTTCAGAAAGAGATATAATTAATAACCTTAAGAATGCCATGAGCTTTTCACCGAGTTTAAAATTTTAAGGACATGGGAAAAATAAGTTTTAGTGGTCATCCTGTCAAGAAGTTTGTTCTGTTCTAGGTAATAAATATGTTTCAACTTTCAATAAACAAAAGGATTATTTAACATTTTGCTAATTACTATTAATGTCTGCCTAATATTTTTTTTCTGTGCTTTGTACATTCTTTTTGTCAATCTTAATACAGTGGCATTTGCAAGCATTTTTGTAGGAGTTAAGAAGACTTGCTAGTTTGGCGAGCACAGTTGCGAAAATGGGGTTGCTTATATGGACTACTCGTGTTAAGCTTATATATTGTTTATGCCATTTTGTCATACTTGATCCACATATAGCTCAGGTGATCTGGTGGTTATGTTACTTTAGTGTTTTGTATTTTCATCCTTATGGTTCTGCTATTGACAGAAATCTTGAAAGGCTTCCTAGCACATGATTATTCGACTGACTATTGTTTATTGACAGCCCTTGACAGAGATGCTCTTCCCAATGCTGCGAGATTCTGATTATCGAGTGAGACTGTCAATCTCTAAAAAAGTATGTGTGCTGTTCCAGACATGGAATGGTCATGAAGAGCTTTTCCAAGATGTTTGGTAAGATTAATAATATGCCCCTTCTCTCTATCTCTCTTTTGTGAACAAGTGCAAGCCACCATGTTGACAATGATTACCGCACATGATGTCACCCAAGCTTTATGGTTTAATTTCACTAAATTTAAAAGGTATAGATTGGATGTGCTATTTTAAACATGAAATTGTAAGATTTTTTCTTTATCTTTTGAGGATATTTGCCAAACTTATGTTTTTTTATCAATTTCCTGCACTCTCTTTTGTTATTATTCTCTCTCAATGTATGGATATATGCATGTTGACAATGAGAACCTAGCATGAGTTTCCCCGAGGATAATGGTTTGTGTTATTCATTAATTTCCATTAACCCTAAGATTATGCTCCTTTGTACATAATCCCTAAAAATGCTTAATCAAGTCTTGTAAAAAGTAAAAAAAAACTAAGAATGCATAAATGTTTGGAGTCCTTCCTTATGGATTAGTAAAGATCTAACTGTGGAAAACCTAGTAATGAATATAAAATATATAAATAAACAATTATTAATAATAATGGTAATGTGAATTAAATGAACTAAGAGACAACTTTTCACCTATGTAACTTGTCAATGCAAATAAGTATTTCATCACAAGGCTCTTTGTAACTCATCTATTCATTTATTAGTTATATGTTATTTATCTGCATGGATTCCTTTATGCTATTCTTCATATGTTGGATATTTTCTGGATATGAACTGTTGTTCATTACATTGGTATCAAAGCCCCTTACAGTGTACTTTCATTGATTATAATCTTTGGCACTCACAATTATCTAAGGTTCTCTGATTCTGGGTCCTTGACCACAAATTGGCCTCCGGCCATTTAAAGTTCAGAAATTTATTGAAGAAAGACATTCCATTGCAAATATTTCATTGCCAAACATTAAAATGTTGTGAATATCAATTGCTACCAACTATATCATAAAATTTTCACTGTAACTTTGAAGCAAGAGACAAAACTCAAAAAGGTTGAGATGCAAAATAAATCTATATGAATACATGTAGAAAATGACACAACTGTAGCAAAAATTTGTGAAATGAAGTCGTAGATGGATTGCTTAAATCACACATAAGTTGTGCAAAAGACAAATTGATTCGCAGAGCAATGATAAAAGGAGAAGGAAAATATACCATATTTTTTATTACAAAGATTGTTAGTCATCAAAATGAAATTAAGTTTTTTAGGAACCATCAGTGATCTGGATAGGATCATTATATTGTTTGTCATCCATCTCGATGCGAAACAAGGTCCAAAACCTTTTGGGACCATTTTAAGGCATCAAATGACGTTTTTTGGGGGTAAAACTTTGCCGCTATAGCGGAACACCTCTTATGCTGTTCTACACACAAAGATCTTTCCAACGACGTAAGAAACACGTCAATTAGAGTCCACATGCAAAAGTTATTCCACTCAGAAGTTGACCTTCCTGTTTCACACTTATAATTCGGGAGGATGCCGCCTCAGCCCCCATTATTCATGGAAAAGGGGCTAGCCACGTGTTTGTGATGTAAAAGACTCTAAAATAGTCTATATTGTAACTCTAGTTAAGAGTTGATGTAGCCAAACTTAACCACTAGCAGGCTATCAGACTTTGTTATCAGGCCACTAGGAGGAAGAGGCATTCCATTCTTTCGGGAACATTTTGTTCCATAGCTGAGCAAAGATAGCCAAGAGGGATAGGAGGTAGAGCACACAGAGAGAATTTGTGCACTGTAGCGGCCCACGGGCCACAAGCCTTACTTCTTTGTACCTGCAACCATATTTCCAGAAAGAGAAAGGGAGCGACACAACCTCACCTTCTAGTTGGGGTTTCTCTTGAAAGGGTTTCCCATAGCATATCTGTGAAAATTCCAAGATCCTAGATCTAAGAATCCCTACTGCAACAAGCTGAACTGCTTCTCCTACTTGCAAATATGATTTAAACAAGTTATTTAAGATTACTTCTTAAAATATCGAAGCAGTTATTGAAGCAACCTTCACCAATTAAAATACATTTGTGAAATCAGAAACTAAGCAAGAAAAATAATGCAAACACAAGACACTGTTATTTTTGGACAAACATCCCCGGAAAACTTGATGTGGGATAACCGGTGCAGCGGATCTGAGGGTTTATATATTATGCAATAATTTTCTGAATACAAATCTGGGATGCCTTTCTGGCAATCCGTGCAAAGAATATGACTGACAAAGAGTTAGTGAGAGAAATATCACACTTAAATCTGGAAACCCGACTGACCAGAGAATATGACTGACAAAGAGTTAGTGAGAGAAATATCACACTTAAATCCGGAAGCCCGACTGACCAACAATCCCCGGACGATAAGCCCTCCATTGCGCTACGCAGTCTCTGTGTCACTCTGCGTGGGGACTGCGTGGCTTCTACGTAGCTGGTTTTCGGCTGGCTGGATCTGCCCTTCTGGCCCCTTTTGATCTCACACCCCGACTTTTCGACACTGGATCTAGCTGACCCTCAGCTGAATTACGGATTCCCTCAAGGCTGCATCGCTGCCTCTGCGTGGAACTATGCTGCCTTTGCGTAGCTGCTACACTTCCTCTATTGATCTGCTCTCTATCTTCTCCGTGAATTATTCCCATCTTAGGAAAATCTCCAACCATAATTACTCTGTGTCTCATTGTAATCAAGAATCACTTAGATCTGATTTTAATCCGAGCACTGCCCCGTAAAAAAAAAATTAATCTCTAGATCCTCTCGGCGTTGTTTACAAATGACCCTTAAGTCTTCCTTTATAGCCTTCTCGTTAACAAATCAATGGTCGAGATTTGATCTCCAATGAACGACTAAGATTATATTAGACTTGATTTGCTTTATCTAGAAGATTCACCCATAATTTACATTAATATTGATTAATTATTTTAATTTCCTAAGTTCGAATTAGGGTCCTCAGTTAAAAATAATTATTTTTTCTTATAAAACTGTTTCTGGGTGGATTTTCCCAAAACGATTGCTGGGTGATTTGTAATGCATGAGTCTAAGCCTCGCCACAAAATTTGGGGCTCAGAGCACATCCGATGCTACCAAAAATCAACACTCCCTCTTAGCGAGGAATGTGCTCTAACAGATATGCCCTGCTGCACACTGCTCTGACTCTGAAGCATCTCCCTCTGCGTTGCTAATGTCTGACATGCTGCCCACCAATCATTGTGCTGTTGCTGCACTGTACTGCTGCTGACCTTGCCACGATCAACACTGCATCCTTACTGCAACTCCCTCTCAAATGCTGCATCTGCTGCTAGCACTGCCATTACTAACTCTGCATTGCAACTCAGTTGCTGAGAGAAGCAATTGAAAACGTCCAAAAATCTGAACAAGTGTTCAAGATGCATCTTGTTGCTAAAAACACTGACTGCTGATAGCTACTGCGATGCCCCTTTGATGCATTGTGCTGTCCCTCTCATGCACTGTGCTACTGTTGCTCTGCACTACGCTGTTGCTTCTCCTCTGCATTGCGCTGCGCTGCTGCAACTCTGCTCTGCGCTGCTTAGAAGTTGGCGCTGCTATCCATTACAACTGTTGTCTCTGCACTCCTCTGCACCGACTGAGAAACTCCTCCAACCTGCTACTTCTGAATATGGGCACCCGTAGCATGGTTGTGATCCGAGAGGTGGACTCCTCTAGGATCTTGCCCAACTGAAGTTCTGCTGAACTACATCTCAATGTCGCCCCATCTCCCTCTTGGAGATGCATGAGCACTCATGGCATACTCATCTTCATCGATCTTCGCAGTTGCAACCTTCTAATCATGCTTCTCGTCCTTGTCCTTATGCTTGAAAGGACACTGGGAAGCGTAGTGACCAAGTTCACCACACTTGAAGCATTTGATCTTCGAGACGTCTTTCTTACGTCTCCGCTGCTCCTACTGCCCTTTGAATGCAAGGGTTGCATCTTCCTCCTCCTGCTTCACCTTCGATCCATTGCCACTACTGCCATCAAGTTTGCACTTGACCAAGTCTCTCCTTAACTCTTCTTGTTGAAGAGCAACCCACATCTCCACCCAACCTGACAAGATTGCTCTGCCCAAGATGCTCTGGACAAATACTTGCCAATCATCAGTGACTGCATTCAATTCCAGTCTCAGAATCGCTGTAGGAGAAGGGGTAGACCCTACTGCTACAAGTTGGTCATGAATCGTATGAAGTCTCGACAGGAATGGATCAATGCATTCCCCTTTCCACATTTGCGCCATCCTCAGTTGCTGCTCAAGGTACATCTTTCGCTGCCCAGAAGATCCCTCATATAGTGTGGCCAAGGCTTCCACATCTGCTTGGTAGTATCTTTGCCAGCTATATGGGACACAATGTGATCCTTGACTTCATCAAGGATTAGCCTGTTTGCCTTTGCCATATCAGCCTTGTACCGCTTCAACTGATTTGGATCTGTAGGGACAACTACCATGTTCTGCACGAAGAACTTGAGATCGTATTCATCTAGAAGACAAGTGATCCTTGCCTTCCAGATCACGTAGTTGAAGGTTCCCTCCAACCGGTCCTGATCTCTAAGCCCGTGAGCTGCCATGGCCGTCAAATCTGTCGAATCTTCTCCTCTTCTTCCTCCTTTGCAAGCACTGGACATGATTACACACTCCTTGTGGAGCTCGTAGATCTGTAGCCCGGATCTGCTGCTAAGATCTTGGAAGAATTGAAATTCCCCGGCTAGGAAACTCCCGAGAGAGAAAATTCCCTCACTGTGCTGCTTCTTCTTTTGACACTTTCTGCCTGGCAAAATCAAGATCTGCCTACAGAAACTGTGTCCCACCAGCTCTGCACTGAGGCTCTACGTTGCTCCCTCTGGCTCCGAAAAATTCCGATCTGGAAGTATTACCTTTGTTGACTCACTCAGAGAGAGAACTTCTTGGAAATTCAACCCTCCTTGCCTGGACTGCGCAATCCCTCTGGGGATTCGATTTGCTGCTTTCTGCAGCTCTTCGGCCTCCGTCTCAGCGCTAGATATGCTCTTCCTGATTCACAATGCAAGCTCTGATACCATGTGAAAATTCCAAGATCCCAGATCTAAGAATCCCTACTGCAACAAGCTGAACTACTTCTCCTACATGCAAATCTGATTTAAACAAGTTATTTAAGATTACTTCTTAAAATATCGAAGCAGTTACTGAAGCAACCTTCACCAATTAAAATACATTTGTGAAATCAGAAACTGAGCAAGAAAAATAATGCAAACACATGACACTGTTATATTTGGACAAAGGTCTCCAGAAAAACCCAATGTAGGAAAACCGGTGCAATAGATCTAAGGGTTTATATATTATGCAGTAATTTTCTGAATACAAATCTGGGATGCATTTCTGGCAATCCTTGCAAAGAATATGATTGACAAAGAGTTAGTCAGAGAAATCTCACACTTATATCTGGAAACCCAACTGACCAATAAACCCCGGATGAAAAGCCCTCCACTACATTATGAAGTCTCTGCGTCACTCTACGTGGGATTGCATGGCTTCTGCGTAGCTGGTCTTCCACTGGTTTGATCTGCCGTTCTGGCCCGTTCCGGTCTCACACCCCGGTTTTCCGGCACTGGATTTGGCTGACCATTAGTTGAATTACAGATTCCCTCAAGGTTGCAGTGTTGCCTATTCGTGGAACTGTGCTGCCTCTGTGTAGTTGCTACACTGCCTCTACTGATATGCTCTCTGTTTTCTCCGCGATGTATTCCCGGCTCAGGAAAATCTCCAACTGGAGTTACTCTGCTCCTCACTGCAATCCAGAATCACTTAGATCTGATTTTCGTCCAAGTACTGCTCCGTCAAAAAAATTTGATCTCTAGATCCTCTCAGTGTTGTTTACAAATGACCCTCAAGTCTTCCTTTATAGCCTTCTCGTTGACAAATCAATGACCGAGATTTGATCTCCAATCAATGGCTAAGATTATATTAGAATTGTTATGCTTTATCTAGAAGATTCACGCACAATTTACATTAATACTGATTAATTATTTTAATTTCCTAAGTTAGATTTAGGGTCCTCATTAAAAATAATTAATTTTTCTTATAAAACTGTTTCTGGGTGGATTTTCCCAAAATCATTTCTAGGTTATTTGTAAGCATGTGTCTAAGCCTCTCCACAAAATTTGGGTCTTAGAGCACATCCGATGCTACCAAAAATCAACGATATCTTTTGTCTTGTGTGTGTGTGAGAGCTTATTTTGTCGTTCTCTATTTTTTGCATAATTTCCATTCGCATGCATGCACTAATTACAGTTAAATCGACAAATCGTAAAGTTTAATAAAACTATAATAGTGTAAAATTCACATTTTAACATAATATTATTAGATTTGTTGTGATGAATTGTCCAGTGGAATATCCACGACAATTTATGGATCATATAGGTATCAGAGCAAGTTTCTTTGGGTATTTTGTGGAGTTTGCAGGGGATCTAGGTCGTCAGGGTCGAAAATCATAAAACCCTAATCATGGCCGACGAATCTGTAAATGACCCTCGTGATCCTACTGAGGTGAGGTTTTCGTGGCTGGAACAATGAGTCGCGGATATAAACCACAATGTAAACCTCCTCAAGGCTTCCCTAAGCAATAAACATGGGATATTTGGAGAAGATGGGAGTTTGAATGCAGAGGACAAACCAGAAGGGGGATCGGGAAGACACGAAGAACCAACCGAAGGAAAAACCTAGAAAAGATCAAACCGTTTCGAGTGTCGTGAATTAGTCCCTGTTTATAATGGAAGCAAAAGTCGATATCAAGCTGTACCACGACGAGATTGATGCTATGAAGCTGAACTACTGGCTGCAGCAACTAGGAAAGGCAAAAGATCTCATTCGCGCAGCTGAAATTAGAGGGCCATGCATTGACTTGGTGGGAGAGCCACACAAAAACCTTGAGGTTGGAGGGAGAACCTCCCGTGACTAAATGGGAGGATTTGAAAACCCTCATTAAGTCACAATTTTATCCCATTGGGTACGTGGAGGACCAGTGGATTCAGTGGCATTACTTTAGACAAAAACCAGGCCAAAGCGTGTAGGAGTACATTGCAAAATTCAGAAAGATGGATATAATGTTGGGTATCTCTCCAAAGAACCCAAATGTACTCAAGTATTTGGGGGTTCTACACCGCTATCTCCGTGAACAAGTGATGCTATTCTAGCCCAAATTGGTGGACGACGCTTGTGTATAGGAACAATACCTGGAGAACATAGGCCTGAAGAAAGCGCAATCAAGTGGATCGAAGCAAAAGGAGGGAAAGAAGAAGCACAAAGGGGGAAAGATAAAAAGATGACAACCAAAACACACCAGTGTAAATATCCTTGCAATCACTGCAACATTGATGGCCATATAAAGGAGAAGTGCTGGAAGTTGCATTCAAAGCTAAACCCGAAGAACAAGAAGAAATATAATAAGAAGAAGAATCTCATGGCCACTGATTCGAGCAACCAAGTTGAAAGAAACTAGGACACGGATGAGAAGATCGTCCGTACAATAAGAGGTGAATCTGAGTAGCCTTCAACAATAGGAAGAGAAAGAAATGACCAAACCCTTCCATATAAAGATACAAGTCAAAAAGACAAAGATTGATGCTCTGTTTGACTCTGGATTGTAGGCAAATCTCATTGTAGTAGAGCTGGTCAAGAAGTTGGGGTTGGAAGTTCGTGATCATTCAAACCCATATCCATTGGGATGGGTAAATAAGGATGCAAAGCTAAAGGTAACTAAACAATGCAAAATTAGATTTGCTATCGGTGATGATTTTATTGATCAAGTAGATCTAGATGTGGTTTCCCTTGATGTATGTGGAGCCGTGTTTTGGAGTCCATACATGTACATGTGTGATGCAATATTCATGAGGAGAGCCAACCAGCACTGACTCGAAAATTTAACCGGTAAGTGCCAACCAAGCCAAGAAATTGATCGGTTCTCACAAGAAGTATGCTTTATTGTTTTTAAGAGAAATTCAGTCCAAAGATGAGTCAATAAGAGGAAAGGCATCCCTGGAGCAGTGTACTAAGAAACAAAAACAACAATTGGAGGAGTTGTTATAGGCATACAGGGATGTGTTCTGAGAGCCTAAAGGGTTACCACCTAGGAGAGAAGTGGAGAACGAGATCCAACTATTGTGAGACTCCCCATTGCCAAATATTGGGTTGTACAGGCAGTCTGTTATAGAAGTAAGCAAGGTGAAGAAATAGTTGCAACAACTGCTGGAACAGGGTGTGATTCAACAGAGTACATCACCATGTGGGTCACCCATCATCATTGTGCCGAGGAAGGATGGGACTTGGCGGATGTGTATAGATTACAGGGCGTTGAACAAAATCACGTTCAAGAACAGATACCCCTTGCCTAGGATAAAAGATTTGTTGGATCAATTGCAACAAGAAAAATACTTCACCAAGCTGGACTTGAAGTCTAGATATCACTAGTTTCGAGTCAAGGAAGAAGATATTTGGAAGACCGCCTTCAAAACCAAGCAAGGTTTGTTTGAGTGGTTAGTCATGCTATTTGGCCTATGTAATGCACCAACTACATTTATGAGATTAATGAAGGATGTACTGGACCCTTTTATAGATTCATTTGTTATTGTCTATTTGGATGATATACTGGTATATAGTGTTAATTGGGAAGAGCATATTTCACATTTGACGCGGGTGCTGGAAACATTGAAGAAGCACCCACTGCTAGCAAATCTCAAGAAGTGTGAGTTTTCACAACAATCCTTGGTGTATCTGGGCTATGTGATCGGTGGAAGAGAACTGAAGATAGATCCTTCCAAGATGGAGGCCATTATGAAATAGCCGATGCCTATTAATGTTTATGAGGTCAGGGGTTCCAATGGGGCAACACAATACCTGAGAGAATTCATAGCCTCGTTTTCAGTGGTAGCGACACCACTCCACGCCATAACAACAAGTGGCAAGAGTTTACATTGGGGAAAAGATCAACAAAAGGCTTTTGAGGAGCTAAAGAAGAAGATCATTCAAGCACCAGTTTTGGCATTACCAAACTTGCAGCGACCTTTTGAAGTGTAGACAAATGCGAGTGGGTATGCTATGGGGGCTTTCTTGATGCAGGGAGGAAGGCCTGTATGCTACCATTTTGAAGTATTTCATGGGGCAGTTCTTAACTACCCTACCTATGACAATGAGCTCTATGCCACGATGCAAGTTGTGAAGAAGTGGGAGCACTATCTGATGGGAAAGGAGACAATAATCCACACAGATCACCAACCGTTATAGTACTTGCAAGCCCATAGTAAGTTGCAACAAACTGGGCATTACAAGTGGATTGGGTTTTTACAACAGTTTCATTTGGTGGTCAAGTATAAGAAGGGAAGCACAAACAAGTTGGCCAACATGCTTTCAAGACCATCCACACCAAATATTACAACTTTGGGGACTCTTATGCACATGGAGCCATTCACCCATGATGCATACAGAGAGGCATATTCAAATGATGAGGACTTCAAGGAGGTGTATTAGTAGTTTCAAAGTGAGAGTCATGTGCACGATGGCGACAACACCGTTGACTACCATCTCAAGGATGGGTTACTTTACATGCTGGATAAGCTATGTGTTCCTAAAGCTGATTAGAGAGGCTCACACTTCCAACGTTGCAAGGCGCTTTGGTGTAGGGAAGACTGTGGCTAACTTGCAAAGGCATGTGTATTGGCCCTAAATGCAAGAGCAGGTAGCTAGGTTCATAAGAGGATGCATGCTTTGTTGTACTAGCAGGCCTAGCAACAGGAAACATGGTTGTTAATTTTTGTAGATGTTCTATGCTTGATGCAACTTTACTTTTATTACAACAATCACCCAAACAGTTAAGTAAAATGCTGATAGAACATACCAGTGGATCTATAGAAGACAAACCAGAAACAGGAGAATGTGAAGGTGCGTTATGGCGGTCAACAGGATGCTTCAACCAGCAAAGTCTCCTTGATCAGCCAACCCAGAATGTGTCACAACAATCCTCAAATCAGTCACCTAGTCAACTCAAGTCAACTACAGAAAAGTTAACGCTATCCAGAAAAGTCAACGCAGGGTAGCGACATCAAAGTCAACGCAGCTCCAACTTCGGTCAATCTTTTGACCTCGATTCTTGTGCCAATGTGTACGGCCTCCCAAAATTGAAGTCTCCAATAAATTTCAGCCTCTTTGGACCATGCGTTGACCAAAGTCAACGCTGGTCAAACCTTCGTGGAAACCCTAGCTGCAGCAATTTCATCCTTCTCCTTGGCTGTAGTAATTCGTCCTTCTTCCCACGTGTGGATCGAAATTGTCCTCCAAGTAGCTCGTACTAGATCAGAAGAGAAGAAGATGATGTGATGAGTGAGTGTGAAATGCTCTCCAAAGTTGACTGTATTTATATACATCATTGAGGTGTGCGACACATCTGCTGGGGGTGTAAAACCTTAAGGCCGACCTGCACATATAATCTATTATAAATAATAAATTCAAAATAAATGTTCTGCTCATCGGATTAAGATAAATTTTATATGGATCTTACACCTCTCTGAAAGAGGAATCCAATAAAAATATCAGTATCTTCGTCTGAGCATCACAACATGGAGTTTGGACCTAGTTGTCCAATTTTAACAATGGTCTATATCATCCCTTACCTGTACCTACTCGTCCTTGGGAAATCATTTCCACGGACATTGTGGGAGGTCTACTGACAATCAAGAAGGGACTTGACTACCTATTCGTTGTAGTTGACAGGCTCAATAAGATGTGTGTTCTGATGCGGTGTAAAAAGACCATTAGTGGGCAAAAAGCAACAAACTTGTTTTATGGACAGGTTTGGGTGGACTTTGGGATACCAAGGAGCATCATTTCAGAAAATGATACAAGATTTTTCAGTGCATTCTGAACTACATTGTGGGAGAAGATGGACACGAAGTTGAAGAGACAAATGGGCAGACAAAAGTAGTCAACAAGACTTTGGTGCAACTTCTAAGGGGATACAACCAGAAGCATCTGAAGATCTGGGATGGAAATCTTGTTTATCTACAACATTCTTACAATAGAGCACTCCACATTTCTACAAGAAAGTCCCCATTTGTAACTTGTTTTGGATATTTTCCACCTCCACCTTTGGATATTGCATATGGTCATCAAGGAGGCGTGAGGGAAGATCTTATGGGATATGCTTTGAGGGTTGGAAAATTTATAGAGAAGATTAGACAGATCCATCTACAAGTACAAGAAACACTGCAGAGGTCGCAAGAGAAGTATAAGGCTAGGCATGATCAACACAAAACAGAGAAATCATTCAAGGTGGGAGACAGAGTATGGTTACAGTTAAACAAGGAAAGGCTGCAGGGGCTTGGTAAGAAAATCAAGGCTATGAAGTATGGTCCCTTTGAGATATTGGAAAAGGTGGGTGATAATGCCTATCAACACAATTTACCACCATATATGCACATTTACTTAGTTGTGAATGTGGAGAATTTGAAACTCTATGAGCCTTCCATGTTAGATCAGGAAGAGGAATAGGTCCTACCTTCTGTGGGGGATTTGGCACCAGATGCTCAGGCAGAGTTGACAAAAGATATAGTTTTGCAAAAGAGGTCCAAAACTACAAGGCAGGGGCAACATGACCTTTGGCAGATTGGGTTGAAGGGACAACTTCCAGGTAAAGCTAAATGGTACACCAGAGAGAAGGTGGAGGAAAAATTTCCTCACCTCATTCAGTAGAAGCCTTTGTGGACCAAAAGCCTCGCAAAATGGGGAGGTATGATCCGGATTGGATCATTATATTGTTTGTCATCCATCTCGATGCAGTAAGAGTAGAAAAAGTGGAGGAATCAACACACGGGACTGTTTTTATCGTCGGGACCCAGTTTGGTGAAATGGGGTCCGAAACCTTCCTAAAGCATTTTGAGGCATCAAACGATGTTTTTTGGGGGTAAAACTTTGCCGCTATAGTGTAACACCTCTTATGTTGTTCTACACACAAAGATCTTTCCAATGACGTAAGAAACACGTCAATCAGAGTCCACATGCAAAAGTTATTCCACTCAAAAGTTGACCTTCTTGTTTTCACACTTATAATTTGGGAGGATGCTGTGCCAACCCCCATTATTCATGGAATTAAGGCTAGCCACATGTTTGTGATGTAAAAGACACTAGAAGAGTCTATATTGTAACTCTAGTTAAGAGTTGATTTAATCAAACTTAACCACTAGTAGGCTATTGAGATGTGTTATAACCGAGCCACTAGGAGGAAGAGGCATTCCATTCTTAAAAGAGCATTTTGTTCCATAGATGAGAAAAGGTTGTGAAGAGTGATAGGAGGTAGAGCACACAGAGATGATTTGTGCACTGTAGCTGCCCATGGGCCACAGGCCTTACTTCTTTGTACCTGTAACCATATTTCTAGACAAAGAAAGAGAGCGACGTGGCCTCACCTTCCAGCTAGGTTTTCTCCCGAAAGGGTTTCCCATAGCATATTTTATGTCTTATGTGTGTGTGTGTGCGTGTGAGCTTTTTTTGGCGTTCTCTATTTTTCTGCATAATTTCCATTTGCATGTTGCACTAATTAGAGTTAAATCTACAGATCTTAAAGTTTAATAAAACTTTAATAGTGTAAATTTTTCACATTTTAACATAATATGATTAGATTCTTGTTGTGACGAACTGTCGAGTGGAATATCCACGACAGTTTTGGATCAATCAATTATAGAGAAAATCAGTAGAATATTTTTTCTTACTATTTAGTATTGAATGCGCCATAGCCACCTCTGCATCTGCAATCTTTAAAGAATAAAAGAAATCGATGGTCAAGTCAAGCCTTTAATGTAAAGCGTTTTTTGGCGCATCCTATACAGAATAGGATAACTTGGCATTGTGTTCCCCAATAACTACGATGTTATTCAACAAAGAATAACTGCCATGGAATTAAGGAATAATTGAACAATTACGGTTGCATTTGTGAGCTCATTTGTTGTTGAGAGCTTCTAAAAAATTCCACACATTGGGAGCTTAGGGATTGATTGAGAATCCATTGGAAGGGCTTAATTGATGTGACTTGATGGTTAGATTAGTCAACAAAAATTAAAGATCAAGGGAAAATAAATTATTAAAGTTCGAAGTATTTTCAAAGTTCACAACAAAGAAAATACAGAATAATTGGATCATATAACTTCCATCTTATAGTTGATAGTGGAAATTGAGTATAAAAAATATTATACGTTTGAAAGGAACTAATAAAGAGTCTTTAACTAAATAATGTCTTGATACAAGGTAAAAATATTCACAAAGAGGAATAAAATGGGATGAATTTCTAAGTAAAGGCTTGTATCAAAGAATATTTTAATAAGTGAAGGTGAATAACATAAGTACAAGTACTATATTTATCTCTGTTTTAAAAAACGGCGGAGCCGACTTGGATTCAGCTGAGTCAACTGAGCCAACCCCCTGGCCGGACTGACTCGGTAGAAAAACTGGACAAGAGGCTGGTTTGTGACCGAATCGGCCAAGCCGGTCACCGACTCGGCCGGTTCGGTCACAAACCGACTGACTTAGCTGAGTTTGACTTAGCTCGGCCGAGCAATTCAAACTCGGCCGCGACTAACAAAAGTGACAGAAAACAGACTTTAAAACAAATTTATACTTGGTTTTAGGGTTTTGGTATGCCCTTCTAACCTCTCCTTAGCATATAAAGCTACCGAACCCCTGGGAGCATAGCTTGTCTATCTCAGCGTGCTAGTGCTACTACTTCTACAGTTCTAGTTGGAAATCTTGATGAGGAGGAGGAGCCACTAGTTTCCGCATTTCACTTTGATTTAGAGTCTGCACCAGATGTTGGCTTCTCTAGCAGTAGTGATTTGTGACTAGTGATGTTTTGTTGTAGAGGCCATTTAGAGCCTCCTTGGTTATGTGTTTTTGTTCTGATCCCTATATCATATATGTATTGGAAAGTGCACTAGGTGCCATTTTGATATAATGGATATATTCATGAGCCTACTTTGATCATATGTTGTCTTCTCTCTATATTCTAATGCTTTGTGTTTGGAAACATGAATGCAAATCTTTTTTTTTTTTTTTAAACTGTAACGGGTATATATTTATTTGTTTTGGAGAAAATTTTGGACTTATGCCATTGCAGCCATCATTACATTGCGTCTATTTCTGTTCCATGTTACATGATGCAGATTCCTCATGAGTTACAAAGATGGATTGAACTATCCCCATTTATAAGAATTTGACCTTTCCCAAGAGTGCAGCCCTTGTTTGCCAATAGATCTGCTTCTCTGTTCAGATTTCTTAGAATGTGGAAGAATTTATAGGATTCAAAATCGAGGAGGACTCCCTTTAATCTGCTCAGTGTTTTGTTAAGACTTGCATTGGTGAATAATTTCTCCGAGTTTAATTTTTTAATTAAGATCTCAGAGTCTCCGAATACTTGGATTTCTTTGTCCCCTCTATCTCTGGCAATTTGGCAAGCTTTAAGAAGGCCTAGGATCTCAGCTTGGTTGTTAGATTTCTGCCCAATGCCCTAGCAGAAGCTGTCCCTTCTTGATCCATCCAGGGCGTAGATAACCCCTCCAGCTCCTGCAGCCCCGGGATTGCCTTTAGAGGCACCATCAAAGAAGATCGTAGTTGTTTTTTGTTTTCGCCACCACTCTTGAAAGATAGCTTCGGAGTCTCTTTTACGCCATTTTGGATTCACTGATTGAGGAGCTGAAAGCTGCTTCCGGGGGTAAGGGGAAAGAGGGCCCAGCCACCTTTCTTCTTCAGGGAGAAGCAAAGGGTCTGCTGAAAAATATTGTTGTTGAGCAGCTTCCAGGAGGAGGGATTTCGCCTTTACAGCTACCGCAAAGGGAGCTTGCTCCTTTCCATTGAAAATCAGGTCATTCCGGGCCAACCAAGTCTGCCAGCATGTAAATTTGGGGATGGCATTCCAGAATTTCCTCCAAAGAGATTTGCTGGGGATTTTATAGGGATAGCATTGATTCCAAGAGTCAAAAAGATTTGCTATAGAGTTATACGAGGGGGCTGTGATGCGAAACTCATGGAGAATTAGACCCCACACGTCTTTGACAAACTTACAGTCCATGAAGAGGTGCTTGGCTGTTTCTGCGCTGGTTCTGCACAGCTCGCATTTGTGAGGCCCAGCTATGCCTCTTTTCATCAGATTGTCTCCAGTTAACAACTTATTGTGGGCCAGCGTCCAAAAGAAGAAGTTTACTTTAGGTAGAGCAAGGGGCTCCTAGACTTTCTTCCAGAAATCTGGATTTTTGCTGCTGTTCTTGATGGGCTGGAGAGCGTTGTAAGCTGCTGCTGTTGTATAGGTTCCAGATTGCCCCCATCCCCAACTATCCTTCATTCTTCTGTTCACTGGGGCCGCTTCTTCCAGCAAATCTTCAAGCATGAGCTTCTGTTGATTTAAGCGGCCAGGAACTCCATAAAAATCCCAACCATTCCATTCGCCATGACAATCCCATTTGGAGAGATCGTGAACGCTGTTAATTCCTGTGCGTTCCAACCAATTCCTTAGCTCTGCGATTTCGTCGGTTTTTGAAAGGGGATCTCTGTCCATTATGCGGTCGTGCCAAAAACTTGTATGTTTGCCATTGCCTAGGATTTTATACACTTTCTCTTTGAAAAAGTTCAGACTTTTGTTGCAGAGTTTCCATAACTGGGAGCTGTTGTTTGTTTGGATCGCCTGGAGATTTCGGAGCGGCACCTTGTGGGCGTACTTCGTTTTCAAAGTTTCGCTGACAGGGTGCTTTGGGTTCTTAAAAAGGTTCCACAGGATTTTACCTCCCATAGCCAGATTGACCAGGGCTGGGTCCCGTATTTGCAGACCTCCCTCTGAGATTGAGCGTTTGACCAGATCCCATTTTACTAAGTGCATTTTATGATTGTTACCCTTCCCCCCCTGCCAGAGGAAGTCACAGATCAATTTGGAGATTTGGTCCGTCACCCTTTTTGGAGCGAGGAGGAAGGCCGCTTGATAGATTGGAAATGCGGATAGCACAGACTTGATCAGGGTGACCTTACCTCCAGTTGTGAGCCAATATCCTCCCCAGGCTGTAATTTTTGACTTGATTTTGCTGATGATTTCCGACCACAGCGATCTCTTATTGCAACCATTTATGATGGGGAGACCAAGGTATTTTATCCTCTCCCATTGGGCTTGGCTGTTGAATCCAAGAAGACTAGAAATGTTTGTAAGCTCATTTTGCTCGATGTTCCAGCCATATACTTCGCTTTTCCTTTCATTAATGGAGGCTCCCGTGACCCTGCAATAGCATTTTAGGACTGCATCAAAAGCTTTGGCAATTCTTGTAGAGGCACCTCCAAGTAGGAGAGAGTCATCCGCAAAAAGAGCATGATTCTGGGCTGGAGAATGAATGGAAGATTTAAGGCCTGGAAGGGAGCCTGCAACTTTTTCTGCTGAGAGCTTTCTACTAAGAGAATCTGCCATCAGAATATACAGGAAGGGAGAGAGAGGGCATCCCTGCCTGAGACCTCTCTGGGCTTGGAAAAAAGAAGTAGGGCGGCCGTTGACAAGAGGGGCAATCCAAGGGTTGTCAGTGCAGGCCTTGATGAGGCTGACAAAGTGAGGGGAGAAACCAAAGGCGAGAAGGACTTTGTAGAGGAAGGGCCGATTGACACGATCAAAAGCATTGGCCATGTCAAGTTTTATCAGCATCCCTTTTTCTTTTCGTTGCTTGCTTGAGTGAATAATCTCTTGGACTTGGATGACATTATCCAGGATGTGCCTGCCTTCAACGAAGCCACCTTGATTGCTAGAGATAAGCCTATTTAGAAGGGGCTTGATCCTATTAGCAAGGAGCTTTGCCAGAATTTTGTAAGAGGCGTTGCACAACGATATAGGCCTGAATCTAGCGAAGGTTTCTGGATTAGATTCTTTGGGAATAAGGGCGAGGTATGTGGAGTTGGTTCCTCCTCCTACCTTGGCTTTATTCATGAATCCTTTAATCATCTTTAAGAGATCAGTTTTTATGATGTCCCAGCACATCTTGTAGAAGTGGATGGTAAAACCATCGGGCCCAGGAGCCTTGTCTGAGTCCATAGACCAGATAACTTTAATGACTTCTTCTTCAGTGAAGGGTCTGTTGAGATCGGTATTATCTTCAGGTCTGACCAGGAGGGGGATATTGGAAAGGAGATCAGCGGTATCCTCCTCATTGCCTTGAATTCCTGCGGTGTAAAGTTGTCTGTAATGACTTTCAGCTGCCTCTTTTATCTGGCTGAACCTTTTGCAGATTTGCCCTTCTGCTGTTGTGATTTCAGAGATGTGGTTTCTGGAGAGTCTTGCTCGGTATTGGCGATGGAAGGAGGTGTTCCTGTCACCCGCCTTCAGCCACAGACTTCGAGATTTGATTCTCCAGTACTCCTCCTCCAGCCGGAAGGATTGGAATGATGAACATTGAATTTTGACTTCTTTATCTAGCAGCGCTGGAGTGATATCTTTGCTTTCCATTTCGATTTGCAATGCATCTAGAGACTGCACTATTTCTTTTCTGTGACTGGTTGGATTTGGGGCAGGTTTCCTGATCCACTCTTTCAGTGCCTGCTTTGTGGCTTTGAGCTTTTGCTCCCACATGTAACTGGGGGACCCTGAGAAGGTTTTGCTCCAAGCTGTTTTCACTGTGTCGAAGAAGCCATCTCTTTCATTCCATAGAGGGCTGAATCGAAAGGGGATTGGACCCAGATCATCTTCATCTTCCAGAGAGAGCTGGATTGGCTTGTGATCTGAAGTCAGCTTGGGAAGAATTTTGGTGGTAATAATCTTCTTATTCATCATCAGTGCACCCTGAACCAGAAATCGATCCAAACGGGCGGAGACATGTTCCCCTCCCACTCTGTTATTGGACCAGGTGAAGAGCCCTTTTGCCGGAGTGAAATCTAAAAGATCCCATTCCTGGATGAGGCCTTCCACCAATGGGAGAAAGGGGTCTTTGCTGTTGATACCTCCCCTTTTTTCTTTGAATTTCAAAACAATATTTAAGTCCCCTGCAAGAATGATGTTGCTAGGGGAGTGCTGCTCGAGGAATGCTATGAGGGAGGTCCAGCAATCTCTCTTTTCTGAGTATAGAACAGGAACATAAATATTGAAGAGGGAGATAGTTAACTTACTTGGATTATGCATTAATTCCGTGAAGATCTAGTGCTAGGTCTCGTGAGATTTGTTCAGCTGGAAGAGTTCTTCTGACCAGAGGGTTGCGAGCCCTCCAGATGAGCCTCTTGAGCTGACTGCTTTTCCTGCCTTTTTTTTCCATTTCATCTTGCTGGTGTCTAGGAGGGCTTTCCCCTCTATCTTAGTCTCTTGGAGCATGAGAATATCTGAGGGTTCCATTTTGAGGAGATCTTTGATTGCTTCAGCTTTCGAGGGATTACCCAGACCTCTGCAGTTCCAAGAGACGAGACACATTATTTACCTGGGATGTGGAGGGAGCCTCCCTTGGGGGGCCTGGTCCTGGTATTTCTTCCAATAGACATCTCTATAGTGGGCTGGCTTCCTTGAGTTTTGAGCCTTTCAGCCTCCTCTTCCCTTTCTTCTCTGCGAGATCTCCTGCCAACTTTTTTTGTGGGTTGCTCGTAGGTTTCATCCTCCGAGGACCCGGAACTATCAATAGGCTTTTTCCTTGTGACATCAGCGTATGAGGGGTTGGAAGGGCTTCCTTGGGTGACAACAAGATGTGTCTTTTCCCCGCCTTCTTGATTGGTAATGGGAGATCCGAGCTGGTCCAAGATTTCCTGGTTTGCTGTGGCTGCCTTATTCTGATTGCTTTCTTTGCCACTTGAGTTTTTACCTTGGGTGTGGTTGGAGCTGCTTGGTGCCTCTTTCGGAGGGCCTTTCCCGGTACCTTTTTTGTGGTTGGTGGGTTTTTGGACTAAAGTCCATTGCTCTCCATTTTGATTCTCGGGTTGTTCTTCTGCCTTTTTCTTGCAGTGTTTGGCAAAGTGCCCGTAGCCATGGCAGTGTCTACATTTGAAAGGGAGCTGTTCGTAGTCCAGTTCTTGGACATGCATCCATCCTGCGACTGTAAGATTGATGGCTTCCGGTAAACCCTCCTCCAGATCTACTTCGACGCAGATGCGGGCACAAGAGTATTGGTCTTTTCTTGGGGCTTGATCTATGTATTTTCCTAAGGCGTTGCCGATAATCTGAAGAGACTTTGGGTTCCAGCAGTGGAGGGGAAGGTGGGGAAGCCGCACCCACACCGGAACGGCAGAAGGAACATCCTGAGCTGGATCGAAATTTGGCGACCATTTATTAAGATATAGACCTTGCGGACCCATAAAGTAAGGGCCATTCCTGAAGATTAAGCTTCTATCCTCTGCACTTTCAAAGACGAAGACAAAGAAACCTTTGCCAACGAAGTAACTTTTTACTCCCTCTTTGGTTAACGGCTTCCAGTTCCTTTGAGTCCAATCCTCCACCGACTTGGGAGAGGGCCAGAGGCCCGTGAACTGACCTATGAGACCACGCTTAGCAAGGTTCAGAGCTGCTTTGCAGGTTTCTTCTTCGGGAAGGGCTACTGAGGGGATGGAATCCATCTTCTTGACAAACTTCTGTTGACTGACTGAAGGCGGGCGCTTGTTGCATTGGGCAATCATTTCTTTAAAAGCGATAACCTCCGGGGGGGGGCAGATCCGATCCCCCAGAGGACTCCATGGTTGTACGCAGTAGCAGAACGAAAACAAGGGCTCGACAGCCCTGAGGGCGCGCAGAGGCGCGGAAGCCCTAGCCCGATCGATCCACAGAAAACGCTCCGCAACAAAAAGATAACATGAATGCAAATCTTTAAAATTATGATTTTTTAATTAAAAAAAAAAATATTTAATGTATTTTTAACAAAGACCGAGTCATTGAAATCGTACCGGCCGAGTCGATACTGAGTCGGAGTCGACCCTTGGCCGGTTCAAAACCCGAGTCAGAGTTTTAAAACACTGATATATATTATATTTGCAAAGTTTTCTTAGGAAATTAGTAAAGTTGAAGATTGTCCTTGAAAGAAGTAACCCCTGGAAGAAGTAAGCTATGAATTATGAATTCCACAAATAATTTAACCTTTTGGAATAATTATCCCTTTTGTGCAATGAAGTGAGAGTATTTATCAACTTTTGAAAATAAAAAATTCCTTTTCCACAAGAATTGCAAAGTATTAATTGCAAGGAATATATAGGTAACATGAAAAATGTGGAAATTTAATTTGTGAATTCAAAAATTAAAGGATGAACTAGCAAAACATCAACAAAATGATAAAGTATCACAAAAATTTCAAGGCTTCAAGAATAAATTTAACAAGGAATTATTTGATAAGATAAGATAAGTGTATTAATGTCCAAAGCATGACCACAATAGTTGTTCAATGGGACTATGTTAGGTACAATGATGTCGGTACAAAGTAGGAGCACTGAAGTGGCTCCTTTAAAAGAAAAAAATTAGAAAATGAAAAAGAATTCTACTCTAAAACCCTAGATGGCCCACTCCAAAGAATGGAGAGGCAATCTTAGAGAAGGATGTACAAGATGGGAGGCTCATTGGCATAAGGTACTAGTCGTAAGAGGTGATTCTAGATCCATCGTTCTTCTAACAACCGAGGCCAAATGGAGAAAACACACCATATATATTTGTCTAGAATAATATCAAGGTGAGGAGCTTGAGTGAACATTGCTGACTGTTTGCAAGGAAGGGATTGTCGCTAAGGTCTGGAAGATCTTGACTAGTGACTGTACTGTATAGTGATTTGGTTTGGGGGCGCCTTTGAGATCTCACTAGGAAGGGAATAGTGTCTCGTGTAGTGATTTGCATAGTAAAAGCTGATATTTGGAGTGGTTGGTTGAAGGATGGAAGCATAGAGATAGGGAGCCTCCTACATATTTAAGGCCAAGCATCTTTGGTTGTGGTATCTAAAGAAGTGGCCAATTGTTTGTATCTTGTGGAAAAGACAATGGAGCTGTCCTCAAATCTCGTAATAAATAGGGCAAGGGCTCCTTAGTCTCTACTTCTTGGAGATGGCACAACTGGTAGGTCCTATCTCAATGGCTAATCTGGTTGTTAGTCTCGATTTGTAATCAATGAGACCCAACTGTAAACTTGCCCATGGCTATCTGAAGAGCATGTCTTAAGTGTTGAGATGTATAAGGAGGACGAATTATAAATCTATCTCTCATAACCAAGAAGTGCTCAACATAGAATGCCATTTTAGATGCAACCCACCTTGAGGGTTGATCCAAATAACCCCCACAAAGTGAATGTAGATGTCCTCTCTAATTACTGGTCAAGGTATGATCTATTATTATGTGAAGATATGTTTTGATCACAACCGCAATTTTCACCAAATTAAATTCTGCGGAAGATAAGATGGAAACTGAGAAAATACTGGCGCGCACACACAAAAATTTGACGCACTTATTTTTGGACTAAAGTCCCCGAAAAAACCCAACTTGGGAAAATCAGTGCAACAGTTGAGGGTTTTGTATTATTATGCAACAATGAAATAATATGAGTACAATCTAGATGCCGAAAACTGGCACTCCTGCAGAGAAAATATCGGAAAAAATTATCTGAGGGAAATTACTCTCAGTCTGAGCAATCCCGACACTTGACTACCCTTGAAAAGCTAGTCGTCCAACTTGGCCTACGCAGGCTGTGTGTCACTCTGATGCTATCTAACACACGTGCTGCCTGAATCGGATGCCAATCTAGCCGTCCTGCCTGCTGCTGACTGTGAAAACGCTTCTCCGACACTCGGGAAGAGTACACTCTGGAAACTCTTCCCGACATCTGGAACTGAAAACATTAGTACACTCTGGAAACTCTTCCCGACATCTGGAACTGAAAACATTTTCCCCTCCAGCAAAATTTAGCTGCTCTTCTGAGGCTTCTGCGCTGCCTCTGTTCAGCCTCCCAGAGACCATCTCGGCCTCTCTGCAAAGTACTCATCGGATCTGGAAAATCTTCCTCTGACTTCATTGTCCTTGCCCCTCTCTGTCTCTGCTTCCTTCTATGCCTCGAACTCTTTCGGTAACTGCTGTTGCTCTCTAGAAAATTGAAATCTCCAAGGAAATCAATCTCAAGTATGTGTGTGTGTTTGCCATCTACCCATCGACTTATTCTTATAATCTTTTGTTGGACCTCTAACGTCCAAGATTAAAACTTAATCAAGGGCTAAGATGATCTCCGAGTCGATCCATGTGAGTTTCTAGATGATTCACAACTTTCTCATTTAATACTGATTAATTAGCCACTTTCCCTAAGTTTAGACTTAAAAAATATTTAAATATAGGCTAATAATCTAATTGAGATACTTCTAGGTGGAATTTCCATAAGCGATTTCTGGGTTATGGAGAACTCTTGTGTTTTAGCCTCTCCACAAAGTTTTGAGACTAGAACACCTCCGATGCTACAAAAACTAACAGATCTATCAAGGTCTGCTCTCAAGGTTTGATCTGTCATATGGTCAAGGTCTGCTTTCAAGGTCTGATCTTTCCTCACGAGCTGCACTTTTGCTCAGTTCGCCTATACTGTTATTTAGTCATGACACAGCCTTCAATAAAACCAATTTATTTATTGCTGATGTGAAGATGTCAAAGTGACTCACAAAAGTGCTGTTATGACCTACTTCATGCTCATCCTATAATGGTCTTCAGAAATTATCAAATTATCGACGAGGCTTATAACTTTATAAAATTATCAGTTATCATTAAGGGTACATGGATGGCTAAGAGTAATATGCATAAGAATTCTCTTTTTTGCTTATCACATATTGTTCCACTGTTGTGATTCCTGAATGGTTATGATTCTTAACTCTATTTTCTTTTCATGATAAAAATATATTTATATTTATGTACTTGCCATTTCCCTGCCATATCTGGATCCTTGTTTTCAATAATCTGCCTGATCTGTCACTAGATCTGAATCTGAATCCAGATCTGTATCCATATCCTGGTAACACAGCAGTTAGTATTTTTTATCCGTAATTTGATGTTGGATTCTTGATGTCATTCAGGCATCGCTTTCTTTTATGGTTGTTTATTTGTATTTGGACATGTGTAGCCTTTTATTTGTTTTTGTTGTCATAGCCACTGGATTTGCAAACATGCTTTTTAACTGTTGTTCTTAAACCTGATTGCATCAGTGCCACTGCCCACAGTGCCTGATTTATGGCTGCCTTGGTTTCAATGTTAACCTGTTAAATTTATGATTCTTATCTCTTTTATAGAGCTTGCAACTCAACATGACATTTTGTTATAATATGTTTGTCTATAAGGATTCCATACCTTAATGTATTTCTTGATATCTTTTCAGGCAAATATATGGCAGTATTATATTTGTCTTATTCTAGTAGTTTTCTCTGTCATTGGAAAATTTGGCTTGTATCTGGTTACAACATTCATTGTCAAATGTAATTGCTAAATTATCTACCTTGCCACTTTTCCAGTAGTAATTTTGAGGTGAAGTTGGTCACTGCTACAAGAGTAAAAGTTGTTACTGCAAAAGAGGTTTTGGAGATGGGAATGCAAGCAGAGCCATTTATGGAAACAGCTCTTGTGACTCTTGGACATCTCGCAGCATCAAGTGAGAAGGTGGAGGAGGAGGTAGTGCTTGAAATATTTTAATGCAAATTTGTCGTTGATGTCATCGGATTTCCTCTTTCTTTAAATCTATGTGGTCTTTTGATGAAGTTTCTTCTTAAGCTTGAATTGTGATTAAAGTAATCAGATGTGTTTATATGCTTTTCATGCAAGCTACTCTTTCTTTAGATGATATTTGTGTTTTGACCTTATAATGGTTATAAATGTGGCATCCACATAAAGTTAAAATGTTCCATACATTTTCCAGAGGTCACTAGGATGATGTTTCCTGGAAAATGCTGGACGGAAACACTAATCAGTAGATAATAACTCGAACAAGCCTTGAAGCCTTAATATTCAGAATGAACATTTTCTAGAGGTCACTAGTATGATGTTTCCTGGAAAATGCTGAACGAAAACACTAATCAGTAGATAATAACTCGAACAAGCTTTGAAGCCTTAATATTCAGAATGAACATTGTGTATATGTTGTCCTTTTTCCATCATTCTATGCACTTTATTCCTTTAGATTCCCATATTATTGTTTAGCATGATAAAGTACCAGCCTCTGACTTTTATACTACAATTTCTCTGTGAGAAATGGTAAACACTTTTTACTTTCTTTGGTGCTGATTGTACGTTAACTTTGTTAAAATTTGGCAGCTCAGGGATAAATTTCTCCTAGAAGAAATCATATCTTTCAGTTCTGTTTAAACCACCTATAATAAAATTTCATTTCTGACAATTCTAATATGACTTTCCAAAAATAGAAAGTCATGTCTAAATGATCAAGGATGATCTTGACATATGGAATCCACTTTAAAATCAAATTGATCATGATTATACAAGTCAATAATTAATATTTTTTTTGTTGATTTTTAATGTACCTTGGACAAGTGGTTTCCTATGGGTTAGTCTCTACCTAGGGAAAAGTGTCCAAAGTAATTCTTTTCCTAAGTGTGATTTTATAAAGTGAAAGTGACTTTAAAAGTGGTAAAGTCAATATTAAATTATAAAGTGAAAAGTGACTTTAGACATAAAGTACAATCTGGGTACTTTATTTAACGGGTGAGTTAAAAAATAGAAAGTGAGAATTAAATGCACATTTATTGTCATCCCTTGATCTAAATGAATCTGAGCCATTGGATCTTAGGGTTGCCCAAAAGTCATTTCCCTACAAAAAGGGGAAGAGAAAAGATAGACTGCATTCATTCATTCTTCATGAGCAGATTGGAGAAAGGAGGTTGAGAGCTGGAGAAAAGTTCTGAAAGAGAAATTTATTGCAACAAGCTGAAGGAGTGATTTCCAGGCAGAGCTGGGCACGAAAATCAAGGTATAGAAAACAACAGGAGGTACAGTTGAACATCATTTAATGCTTTGAGCTGCACGCAGTTCGAGGGCTGTTTTTGAGCAATTTTTTTTTGGAAAAAAATCCATACAGTCCGTACAACAGTATGGAATCCATACAGTACAATTCGTGGCCGTACAATATTGTTTCAGCTTCAAGTGGGCTCGGAAATCAAGGCAAAGTGGGCACGGTTTTCAAGGAGTTTTGGGCTAAAGAGATAAGTTGTAGCTTGATGTTTTGTTTCGTCTGCAAATATATTTTTCCTGAACTTGAAAGATAAATAAATTTGAAGTGCTCTCTAATAGGTTTTCCCAGGAAAAGATTGAAGGGTTTTGCCTGGGTCAAAGTTGACCAAAAAATTGTGTATTTTTTGTGTTGCTGGTCTATTTATGTCCATATTTATTTTCAGCATGTGTTGACAGTCCCATGTGTTTTAATCTGAAAATTTCATTTTCAGAATTCTATATGTTGAATGTAAGTTGATGGGAAAGGGCATTTAACTGAATGGGAGTGATAAGGTGAAATTAAAACCGGGTTGGGGTTGCAGGAAACTTTTAGTCATCAAATTTCAACATGGTATCAGAGCTATAGGCTGAAAATTGCAGTTTGAACAACAGTCATTAGTTTGGCACAACAAATAGTGGTTTGGACAACGAACTGAATATTTGGACAACAAACTGATATTTTGCGACAACAAGGTGAAATTTCACACAGACTGAACTTTTGGGACAACAATGAGTGCTGGAAAGTTCATTTCTCCATTTTCTTGGTTTTGTAAATTTTAGACAGCAGTCATGGCCATGTTGATAAAAATGCTTTTAGATTAATCACATTGTTAGGATTAATCCGAAAGCATTTTTATCTACATTATGGATCAGAAAAGTCTTAGATCTAACATGGCCATGTTCTTAAGGATAGAGGACAGATGGGATGGGATATTCAACTATGCCGTTTGGAAGGACAAAATTTAGACTGTGTTTGAGGAGGCGACAATTTGGGACATAGTGCGACAAGAGGTTGTACCTCCTATTGTTGCAGATGAGCTTGCTGAATTCACAAAAAATAATGCAAATACAAAATATTTTGAGGGACAGTCTGAAGGATCATGTGGTTCCTCAGGTGAGAGGAAACACATGTGCATATAAGATGTGAACAATGTTAACCACTCTCTATCAGAGTACCAATGAGAGGAGGAAGATGGTACTCAAAGGACAATTGAAGAACATTAGGATGACAAAGGCTGAAAGTATAGTTCATTATCTTGGCAGGGTCAAACAGGTACGTGATGATTTGACTGCTATTGGTGAGGTAGTTGCACCCACAAAGTTAGTCAGGATAGCCTTAGCGGGACTTCCTAAGTCTTTGGAGGTCTTTGGAGACACTGTTACCTCCAAGGAGAATTTTCCCAATTGGGAAAAATTTTGGGATGATTGTGTGCAACATGAGATAAAAACGACTTGCAGTGGTGGGGTGAAGATAGCAGATGAGGAGGATGTAGCTTTGGCAGCCAGGGGGAAGAACAAAGGGAAGGCCAAGAAAGGGGCCTCATCAGATGGGGCTAAGGGAAAGGAGACGAAGAAGAAGAAAGATATGGATATGTCCAAAGTCAAACGTTGGTCATGTCAGAAGATGGGACACTATGTTGCTACGTGTCCTGAGAGGAAAAATAAGGGGAAGAAGGGTACTGCAACTTCAACAGAGGTAGAGCAGTTTGCTTCACAGTTGCAAAGGAATTTTGCATCTATTACTTCTACATCTAGTAGGAGTTCATCATCCGATGTGTGGTACATAGATAGCGGGGCTTCTCGCCATATGATAGGTGCACGAGAGTTATTTTCAGAGCTTGCAGAGAGGGCACTTAATATTGAGATTGTATTAGGAGATGATCAGATTGTAAGAGCTATTGGTGTGGGGGTTGTGACCTTTGAGAGGGAGTCTTTTCCTCCATTGAAGGTCATGGATGTGAAATATCTAGATCTGAAATTATCACTGCAATGATTGGTTTATTTTCCTACTTATGGGATAAGTTATTTACAGATGCTTTAGTAAATTTTGAAATAAATACATTTGCAGTACTTCACTCTAATCAAAAGAATAAGAACAAAAATTACACAAGTAGCACAATAGAAACAACCATATGAACACAATTATTTTTGGACAATAGTCCCCGGAAAAACCCAATGTGGGAAAACCGATGTGTAATGACCCAATTCAAGTTATAGGGAACATAGAAATATTAGCATGCATATGATAGCTACATATGCATGTATCACGTGTACTGCACTAGTATATGCACTAATCAATTATGAAAAGTCTCAGTGTAGGGTAATGTGTAAATTATTGAAGTATTGAGTAAATACCTAACTTGCCAGAAAATAATGAATGTATTATGTGTAGAAATTTGATACCCAACCCCGGTTTTCAGTTTCTTCTAATTTCTCCCATAAAGTTAAATGCCCATTCCCATAGCCATACATTCAACAAGCTGGAAAAATAAATATTTTCTGCAAACACTAATTCTGGAAATTTCACAATGCTGAAATGCAGAAATAAAAACTCAGAAAATAAAACAGCCACACACAGAAACTAGACACGCTGATTTTTGGTCAACTTGACCCTACAACTCTTGGGGAAAACCAATTCGAAAGCTCCTCTTATTTCTGGAAAATGCTTTTACAGAGAAAGAAAATATACAGGAAAAATTTCAGCGAACAATGTACAGACTTATCTCGTTTTTTATGCTTGCCTTTGCCTCAGAAAATGTGCCAAATTAGCAAAACAGTGAAAACAAAAATTTATTACAGTAGTGAACAGCCTTGAAACTCGTGCCCAATACTTGGTTGTACGGTCGTACGGACTGTACATAAAAGTACATGAGTGCCTCCTCGAAAACCGTGTCTACTGTCTCGAAAACTATGCCCAACAATCTTGGAAATCGTGCCTTTAGCTTATCATACCTTCTCCTTGAATTCTGTGCTGTCCCTCTCCTCGAAATCTGTGCCTCAAGCGACTGTACAAAAAATTGCCTTGAAATGCATGCTAATTAATGTTGTACGGACTGCTGTCTCGAAATGTGTGTAGCCTCTCTTTGCTGTACGGATTTGCTGAACTGCTCGTCTCCTTCACTTTCTCAAAACCAATGTTTTAAAAAACGGAATCGGTCAGCTACCAGGTCGAGGTAATGACTCGGTAATGACTCGGAATCGGTAATGACTCGGTCGACCAGGTTTCAATGACTCGGTCATGACTCGGTTTTTGTAAAAAATACATTAAATATTAATTTTTTGTACAAAAACATAAATTTAAAGATTTTTATTCATGTTTCCAAACACAAAGCATTACAATATAGACAAAAGACAACATATGATAAAAGTAGGCTCTCGGTCGACCAGGTTTCAATGACTCGGTTTTTGTAAAAAATACATTAAATATTAATTTTTACGACCCTAATAAAATTAAGCCAACCTAATCACTCAGGTATGATCACTACATGTAAGCTTGATTTGAAGTAGTTTGCATGAGTCAAATGTTTTGAAGAATTACTGTTGAGCTTAAAGTGCCTTGATAAAAAACAAACAAATCTACTTGATAAGGTATTGAAGGTTGTTATTCAAGGTTTCTGGTATCTCTAAGGGTTTCTACAGTGGGAGACAATATTGAATAATATTGTCACTTGTTTAAATTTTCTATAAGGCTGTAGCAGCAGTTGGTTGGCTCAATAAATCCATTTGATTTGATGCTTGCTCTCTTCAATTTATTATTGGAAGGATCTTGTGACAAATTCAAGGCTTGTCTTTGGACTAATTCAAGCAAATATCTTTGAGCCCTAGTTTGTGACCAAAAAGAGCTGAAGTTCCGTGACATCAACAATTGACCAATAGTTCCTTACTACTTAGTATTAATTCTAAGCACAAGATAGGGAAAGGACACATGTACATGTAGCATTGAAGGTTGCGTAATTTCTGTTAAGGATTAAACTGATGAAAGGAGTCCAGTTTGTTCAAGTTACAGCTTTCTTTTGGTAACAAATTGAAGAGCTGTCCCTATGCCCTAATCATTAAAATTTGAGAGTGTCTCTAAATATATTTTGAACAAAAGGGTAGATTGATATGACAGTGATACATTGCAGAGTGACAAAGATGTATGACAGTACCATTTTGTATTTTGTAACAGTGATGCTTGGGTCTCGATCCTAGTACTTGAGACAATGATGCTTGGGACAAGAATTGGTAGGGATAACAGTAATAAGTCTTAGTGGTCTTGTGAGATGCTCTTATGTATGCTGTGCACTATCTATGCAGTGCTTTTATATGACAATAATCTATTGGAATGTGACAATGACAGTGATCTACTTGACAGGTGGAGACATGACAGTATCTCCTTGACAATGAGAATTGTATCTCTTGTCAGTAATGTGTGTTTAACAGTGTATTATGAGTCCACAATCTTCAGCAAACACCCACAAATGCTCAAACAAATTGCATGAGAAAGATGTGAGCTCAATAGAGGGGGTGGGTTAGTTATATAGCATTGGGAGGGCTTAGACAAGCATAAAAAACCCTAACAGCGAGTTAAATTCCTTTTTCAAGTCCGCAAAACCGCAAAAAAATGTTGCAAGTAAAATTTGTAATGACCGAGCACAATTTGAATCGGGAATGGCTTTGGTCGGCGGTTTATTCGTAGTAGGGTCATTACAAAAACCGGCCGGCTCGGTAATAAACCGGCCAGCCTGGCTAGTTATGTGACTGGTTGGACTGGCCGCCCAACCGGCTCGGTCGACCAGGCCTGGTCGGTTTCGACCAGGCCGTTTTTTAAAACAGAGCTCAAAACCCAGAAATTTCTCCAGCTCTCTTCTCCTCCTTCTCTCAATTTGGTCATGAAAGAATGAATGACCTTTTCCCTCCTTTTCCTCCTTTAACCTAACCCTAAGTGACTTTTGGGGAATCCCTAAATCCAATGGCTGAGATAGTAGATCTAGGGCTGAGATTAAATGCTCATTTAAATCTCACTTTCTATTTTTTAATTCACCCCACTTGAATAAAGACCCACTTAGTCATTTATTTCCAAAGTCACTTTTCACTTTCTAATTTCACATTGACTTTATTAAAGTCACTTTAAAATTAGATTTTAGTAACTTTAATCACTTAAAGTCAATTTAAAATTAGATTTAGTAACTTTATCACTTAAAGTCACTTTTAAATTCGATTTGACTTTATAACTTTATAAAGTCAATTTGGGGGAAAAATTAAATTCTTTTGGACACTTTTCCCTAGGCCAAAGATCAAAGCCTTAGGGAACCACTTGTCCTCTGGTAACCAAATTTCAACACTCCCTCTTACTGAGGAAGGTGTTCCTCACCACACCCATCTTGTCTTTGAAGTAGACATGCTTGCCCCGTGGTAAGGCTTTGGTAAGAATATCTGCAATTTGCTTATCAGTGGGAATATACTCAAGCTTCACAACTCCCTTCCGAACATAGTCTCTGATGAAATGATATCTGATGCTGATATGCTTTGACCTGTCATGAAATATTGGATTCTCGGTGAGTTTAATGCAACTCTGATTATCACATTATATCACTGAAGGTCTCAGTGGCTGACCAAATAAGCCAAACAACATCTTGCGAAGCCATATGGCCTCACAACTAGCTAGACTGGCTTCCATGTACTCTGCTTTCGCTGAACTCAATGCTACTGAGTACTGCTTTTGGCTGAACCACGACACCATTGTCGAACACAACCCAAAACAGCACCCTGAAGTGCTCTTCCTATCAGAAGCACAAATTGCCCAATCAGAATTAGTATAACCTGCTAATCTCACTCCATCCCCCTGCCTATAATCCAGACCATAATCCACTGTCCCCTGCAAGTACTGCAAAATGTGTTTTGCAGCAACCCAGTGCACCCTCCTGGGCTCACACATGAACTGGCTCATCGTGTTGACAGCAAAACATATATCTGGTTTGGTGTTGACTAAATACATCAAGGAACCAATCAGCTGTCTATACAATGTGGGATCCACCAACTCGGAATCTGAAGCGTGAAGCTTCTTTCAGTTGGTGATCATCAGTGTCGACATGGGTCTACAATCCTCCATGTGGAATCTGCCAAGGATGTCCACAATATACTTTCCCTGCCCTAGGAAGAAATGCCCCTCCTCCTGCCACACCTCCAAACCCAAAAAGTTATGCATCAAGCCAATATCCTTCATCTCGAACTCCGACGCAAGATCTCCCTTGCAGTGCTCTATGAGTCTCTCTGCACCCATAATGACCAAGTCATCCACATACAACACCAGAATGAGAGGCTCCTCACCTATCACAATAAAGTAAAGGTTCGGATCTGCATCACTTTTTGTGAAACCCATCTCCTGCAAGTATGTATCTATCCTGGAGTACCAAGCTCTAGGAGCTTGCTTTAGGCCATAGAGGGCCTTCTTCAGTCTACACACAAGGGAATCCTTCCCATGCACCTTAAAGCCCTGTGGCTGCTCAATGTACACCTCCTCCTGTATGAAGCCTTGAGAAATGTCGTCTTCACATCCATTTGGTGAATCTTCCAACCCATCTCTGCTGCTATCAATATGATGGAGCGAATCGAAGTATATCGAGCCATGGGAGCGAATGTCTCCTCATAATCAACTCCCTCTACCTGGGAGAACCCTCTAGCCACAAACCTTGCTTTGAATTTCTCAATGCTGGTATCTGCACCATGCTTTACCTTGTAAAGCCGTCTGGAAGTAACCACGGATTTGCCCTCAGGCCTTGGCACCACCTCCCAAACATCATTCTTCATGATAGAAGAATACTCCTCTTGCATGGCCTCTCTCCAGACGTGCTGGCTAGCTGCCTCCTCATAGCTAGAAGGCTCAGAGTCAAGGATGTTGACAACCATTTCCATATAGCTACAGAACCTATCAGGTGGTCTGCTCTCTCTGACCGACCTCTTTGGTCCAGCAACAGATGTGGCCTCTCTCAAGGTATCCTGAAGCCACTTGGGCTTCCTCTTCCCTGAGCACACTTCACCCACTGGAGAATGAAACTCCTCCTACTCATCATCGGGAGCCTGAATTCCTGACTGTCTGTCTGCTGTCCTCTTACCTGAACCTGAACCTGTAGACACTGAAGTATCGTGTGAACTGTCCATCAGTGGACTCCCTAGTGAACTGCTTTGCATGCTGCCCGAAGCACCACCCCTCTGACTCTGCGAGCCACTACTCATTGATGGACCTGACATCGTAATCGATTACCTCCGGATCCTCCTGATCCTTGCCCATTGGATCCCTGCGACTGACTCAGCTGCTCCTGAGGGTCCGACTGATCCAGATACTCTAACTCCCGTGACCTCCTGAAAGCCCTGTCCTCCTCGAACTTCACATCCTGCCTGACAACAACTCTCCTCTGTGCGGGAATATAAATCCGAAAGGCCTTCGAGGTCTCACTGTAGCCCACAAAGACACCCTTCTCTGCGATGGGCTCTAGCTTGGTCCTCTTCTCCTTGGGTATGTAGGAGTATGCAATACACCTAAAGATACGAAGATGACCAACATCAGGCTTCTTCCCAGAAGAAGCCTCCTCCGGAGTCACATGCCCCAAGGCACGGTGCGGACTCCTATTCTGCAAATATACAACAATGATGCAGGCCTCTGCCCACAAAAACAATAGTAACCCCTGATCATGTAGCATGGCTTTGGCAGCCCCTCCAATGGATCTGTTCTTCCTCTCTGCAACCCCGTTCTGTTGGGGGTTGTAAGGAACTATGAACTCCCTCCTAATGCCTGCCTCCGCACAAGAATCAACGAACTCACCAAGGGTGTACTCTCCTCCATTGTCCGACCTTAGGGACTTGATCTTCCGACCTGTCTGAGTCTCCACAAGAGCTCTGAACTCCTGAAATTGCTTGAAGACCTCACTCTTGGTCTTCAAGAAATAAATCTAGGTCCTCCTAGAGTGATCATCAATGAATAATACATAATACTCATATCCACTCAAGGAAACATGAGACATCCGACCGCTCACATCAGAATGAATCAAATCAAGTATCCCAGTGGATCTGCTGTCACTGCTGGGAAAAGGGGATTTGGAAAACTTACCCATTGCACATCCTCTGCATGTATCAATGTGATCAATACTGAAATCTGGCACACCTATAGTGATCTCCCGCAATGTCCTCAAGGCCCCATAATACATGTGCTCCATCTTGCGGTGGCAAATCTCATACAGCTCTGAACTGCTAGCTCTGCTGCCGGTACTACTACTCAATGCCAAAAGGGGCTGAAATGCAAACTTGTACACCTTTGCATGGCGTACACCAATCACTCTAGCTGAATCAGCTGGAGCACCCCTGGGATATATCAACACCTGTCCTCTCCTGAACAATATCTCATACCCTTTGTCCTCTAACGCTGAGATGGATATGAGGTTCTTCCTCATCCTTGGCACATTTAGAACATCTGACACCTTCAAGGGAGGTTTGGGTTCACTATCAAATGTCAATGTCTCCACACCGACTGCCCTAACAACACTGTCATCTCCGAGTACTACCTCTATATCAGTACCACTCTCCGAAAGTGTTATGAATATAATTCATAACAAATCTCATTAATATAGTCATTAATAGTGAAATAGTAATTATGCAAATTAGTGATTAAGTTAGTGAAAGGGCATGTCTAAAAGACATGCCCATTCGTGAAAAGGCACCTGCATGGGTATAAAAGTAGGCCTTATTGTAATTATTCAATTATCTTATCTTATTATATCTTATCATATACATTTTTAATAAAATATTATTATTTAAATACCTCTTGTGTATTTTGCTATTAAGCCAACAAACCTACTAGTTTTGTTGCTACAGTGGTATCGGAGCCATATCGAAGCTAACAGAGCCATATCGAAGCCAAGTTGAAGCCATGTCGCACAACATCGTCTTACAAGCTTATGAACATAGTTTACGAGCCTATGCACATTATTTACCATACAATGTGCCATTATGTGAAGATCCTGAAGAAAGTGAGAAGATTAAAAAAATTCAAGAAGTATTGCAGCGATTAGAAATGTCATGTGAAGAAGCTGCTACCCGTTTTAAGAAAGGTTATGAAGAAATTCATAATAAAGAAGAAGATGTTGAAAACAATGATGAATATGAAAAATATACCAATCGAGAACGTGAAGAAACAGACATAGCTGAAGCCACTGTTACAGAACCAGAAGCTATTGAGACTTGTAATAAGGAACAAAAAAGTATTTCATCTTCAATTTTGAAAGAAAATTACGAAGAACAGACGCTAGCTGCTGTTTCTTCTGCTGGAGACCAAGAATATTTGTTTCGAAAAGTTACATCATGTTTAAAAAGAAATTTGAATAAAGTATCAGGTTCTCAGAAACGTGGCCACACCCTTCCTCCTCCTATTTGTCTAGGTATTCCTCATTCTACATCTTCTGTTTCTTCTGATTCAGAGGATTCCAGTGATGACACATTGGAAGATGCTAGCAGGGGAGAGAATGAAGATGATGAGAAAGGTGAGGATGAGTATCATTACCCAGATATGTACAGAAATGTAGAGGATAATGATTTATCAGTTCATGGTGAAGCATTGGAAGTTCCAGAGGATATGGCCATGGAGGAGAAACGCCTAGAAGAAGAACGAGTTGAGCGAGAAAAGAAGGAAATGGAAAAGCAACAGAGCAATGGGAGTTCACAGATGGATCACGTGTTATTTAACAAATTGGATGAGCTTCTTAGCCAGACTCAACTTTATTCAGAGTTTCTGCTTGAGAAGATGGATGACATCACATTTATTCCAAGCGAGAATGGCAATGCAAAAGCAAGTGCGGTGAAGAAAAGTGGTCGGGGTCGAAAGCATAAGATGGTGACTAATAATGCAGAATCTTATCAGACAAAGAAAAAGTCAAAAAATGCTATCAATGCCATGTCTGAGAATTGCATAGGAGGCGCCCCAGTTCAAGCTGCGGATAATTTAACAGAGGAAGAGAGGAACTGGAAGGAACAGATGGAACTTGTTCCTCTATTGATTGGGGGAAGGTTAAAGTCCTATGAAATTAAGGGTGTAAAGTGGTTGATTTCTCTATGGCAAAATGGGCTCAATGGAATTCTGGCAGATCAAATGGGTCTAGGAAAGACGGTGCAGACTATTGGTCTCCTTGCTCATCTCAAGTGGATGGGCATGCATGGGCCCTTTTTAATTGTTGCTCCTTTTTCACTCTCTGGCTTCTCAAATTCCTTTTCCAAAACACAGACTTGTGCAGGCACTTGAAAAATATCCTCGTCTTCTTCCTTGCTTGACTTCCCATCGTCACCGTCTTCTTCCTCGCTTGAATTCTGCTCATCGTCATCGTCAGAGAAATACCTGTTTTTCCGTGTCACAGCAAAGAAACGCCTTGCCAAAATACAATTTTTATTTGTTACATTGATGAATTTCTTATCATATCTTGAACTTGTACGATGGGTTCAGCGTTATGTGGAGGCACAATGTGCTGCTGTGTCACAAGATTATAAAGGTGTCTGGGAGCATTGTGGTTGTCTTTCACAGCGTTTCCCAACAATCTCCACATAATAATCGAAACTATGGACAATTTACCACTGTCATCCCCAGAAGAGTATCTACGGAAAGCTCTCAGTGATGAACGTCTCGTCGACTCAAATGCTCTTCCCGACATTGCTTTACACTGTGAACGATATCGGCCCTTAGAACGGATATCAGAACCGAAAATGAAATCGAACATGAGTACACACATAGTAAATCGAAAACTGAAATTGAAACTGAATGAAATTGGAAGACGGGCAGGTAAATCGAAAACTGAAATTGAAACTGAAATGAATTGGAAGATGGGCCGAACGTCGGAACAGTCGGTTTCTGCATTTTTATCGGTTTTTGCCTTTATAGCAAGGTTTTACAACTGGAGATACAGGCAGTTAGGTGATCTATCATATGTTCAAAACGAGCGTGTGTTTCAACACACAAATGTAGGGTTCTGCTATGAATACCAACTTGCGGATGTCCCAGATCACCGTGGCATGGGTGAATCTACATCGCTGCCATTTTGTATCGATTCAATACCTTGTTCGACTGTTCGGTGCCATGCCCTTAAAGCAATCGTTGACGCCAGTCGGTGCTGTCAAATGGTGCATCGAACAAGTGTATCGAACAGGTCCACAGGACGTCCGATTCGTAATTGTGTGTTGTTCGATTTGATATACATAACTTCAGTTTCAAGTTATTAAAATTTATATAATTACAATTATATATTATATATATTTTGTAATTATCTAATTTAAAATAATAATAATAATAATATTATTGTTAATTTAATTAATTAAAATTATTATTTAATTAATTAAATCAATAAAATGAAAGAAAAAAAGAGAGAGAGAGAGAGAACATGGGTTCAGGACGATGTGCTAGCGAATTATATAAAGAAGGTATGACTAACATCGAGTCTCTTATGCTAAGGTGGCAACTGCAAAAATGAAGGAAGTTGTCAGTAGTATAACTTTGAGGAAAAAGTTCCTGAAGAGAAGGGCAATGTTATGAATATAATTCATAACAAATCTCATTAATATAGTCATTAATAGTTAAATAGTAATTATGTAAATTAGTGATTAAGTTAGTGAAAGGGCATGTCATTCGTGAAAAGGCACCTGCATGGGTATAAAAGCAGGCCTTATTGTAATCATTCAATCATCTTATCTTATTATATCTTATCATATACATTTTTAATAAAATATTATTATTTAAATACCTCTTGTGTATTTTGCTATTAAGCCAACAAACCTACTAGTTTTGTTGCTACAGAAAGCTCTGAGAAGTACTCACGGACTCCTGTCATATGACGTGAAGCCCCACTGTCAACATACCGGATACCTGAAGATGCTCCGCTAGTGGAGGGAAATGCACACTCCCTCTCAACCTCCGTGGCAGGTGATCCTGCACTAGTGGACTCACAAGCAATGAACCCAAACTCCCGGTCAAAGCTATCCGTAAATTCCTTTATCTGTGCTGATGTTGCCATGCTCTGGTTCTTCCCCTTCTTCTTCGTCTCCTTCTCCGGACACACAACTGCATAGTGTCCCATCTTCTGACAATTCCAACACTTCACCTTGGAATAGTCCTTCTGCGTGTTCCCCTGTTTACCTTTACCTTTGCCTTTGCCCCCACCATTACTTGTGGAAACTTGCTTCTTTCCCTTGCCTTTCTTGCCTCCTGCCAACAGTGCTACATCCTCATCCTGCTCAATTGGTTTCGCTGCCCCAAGCTGGGTCTTTCTGATTTCTGTCTGTATGCAATCATCCCAGAACCTCTCCCAAGTGGGAAGGGTCTCATGTGTTCAAACCCCATCAACAAAGTTCAGCCATGAACTGGGAATGCCATTCACTGCAATCCGCACCAACTCAGTGGGTGGAATGACCTCTCCAACTGCTGCCAATGCATCTCTCACATTAGTAATCTTTGTGAGATATCCAACTGCACTATCAGTCTTACCCATCTTAATGGTCTTCAACTTCTCCCTTAGGACCATTTTCGTGTTCTCATTGGTACTCTGAGATTGGTCAATGCTGTCCACATCTCATGAGCATATCTCTTTCCTCTCACATGAGGAATGCAATTGTCTTTGATTCCATCTAGAATCAATCTCTTACCCTTGTTATTCTTCTTCTTAAAGGCTGCCAACTGAACAACATTAGTAGGCACATTAACAGGGTGCTGTGCAGTATGCACCATGATTTCCCAGACTTCTCCCTCCTCAAAGATGCTTTGCATTCTCTTCTTCCAAAAACTGTAGTTACTATGTCCATCCAACCTATCCTCCACCCTCAAGCCCAAAGTCATGGTTGCTGTCCTAATAAATTGAAAATAACACTGCTGTAGTAAAGGTAATGATTTCTGTGTGAAAAATCAGCTTTGCTGTAATTTTTGTGTGAAAAATCAGCTTGTTGTAATTTTTCTTCTTGCTGTCCCAAACTGTCTTTTTCAGCAAAATAGTTCTGATACCATGTAGAAATTTGATACCTAACCCCGTTTTTCAGTTTCTCTTTATTTCTCCCATAAAGTTAAATGCCCATTCCCATAGCCATACATTCAACAAGCTGGAAAAATAAATATTTTCTGAAAATACTAATTCTGGAAATTTCACAATGTTGAAATGCAGAAATAAAAACTTAGAAAATAAAGCAGCCACACACAGAAATTAGACACGCTGATTTTTGGTCAACTTGACCTTAGAAAAACCCCTTACAACTCTTGGGGAAAACTAGTTCGAAAGCTCTTCTTATTCCTGGAAAATGCTTTTACAGAGAAAGGAAATATATAGGAAAAATTCCAGCAAACAATGTACAGACTTATCTCGTTTTCCGTGCTTGCCTCTGCCTCGGAAAATGTGCCAAATCAGTGAAACAGTGAAAACATAAATTTATTACAGTAGTGAACAGCCTTGAAACTCGTGCTCAATACTTAGTTGTATGGCCGTACAGATTGTACGGAAAAGTACATAAGTGCCTCCTCGAAAACCGTGTCGTCTGTCTCAAAAACCGTGCCTTTAGCTTGCTGTACCTTCTCCTCGATTTCTGTGCTGTTGCTCTCCTCGAAATTCGTGCCTCAAGCAGGTGTATGAAAATTTGCCTCGAAATGCATGCTAATTAATGTTGTACAGACTGTTGCTTCGAAATGCGTGCAACCTCTTTCTGCTGTACAGATTTGTTGAACTGCTCATCTCTTTCACTTTCTCAAAACCCAGAAATTTCTCCAGCTCTCTTCTCCTCCTCTCAATCTTCTCATGAAAGATTGAATGACCTTTTCCCTCATTTTCCTCTTTTAACCTAACCCTAAGTGATTTTTGGGGAATCCCTAAATCCAATGGCTGAGATAGCTTTAGATCTAGGGCTAAGATTAAATGCTCATTTAAATCTCACTTTCTATTTTTAAATTCACCGCACTTTAATAAAGACCCACTTAGTCATTTATTTCTAAATCCACTTTTCACTTTCTAATTTCACATTGACTTTATTAAAGTCACTTTAAAATTAGATTTTAGTAACTTGAATCACTTAAAGTCACTTTAAAATTAGATTTAGTAACTTTTGTCACTTAAAGTCACTTTTAAATTAGATTTGACTTTATAACTTTATAAAGTCACTTTAGGAGAAAAATTAAATTCTTTTGGACACTTTTTCCTAGGCCAAAGATCAAAGCCTTAGAGAACCACCTGTCCTCCGATAACCAAATGTCAACATTATGAGGTAAAAGTTATACCTACCACTATCATAATATAACTAATATATTATTCAAAGGAAAGTAAAAGCATTGACTTATGCAAAAAAAAGATGATATTTTAAATCCAAAATATTTACTAAATGATGATATTTAATAATAAATTCAAGATATTTTAGGAATCCAAGATATTTATTAAATGATGATATTTAAATAAATCCAAGATATTTGTGAAATATAATATTTTAATATAAATCTAAGAGATTTTAAAAATAATATATTTTAATAAATATCTTAAAAGGAGATTTGACTAAGATATTTATTAAAAGAGGATATTTTAATAAATATCTTGAAAGGGGATTTGTGTATAAAAGGAGAAGGGGGGAAAACTTGATGGGCATGGGTCAGTGAGGTAGGAAAATTGACTCGGATGCTGTCAGATGATTTCGAATTGTGGGAGACCAAAGCAGTGATTTCTAACAGAGTCATAGTGTGATCTTGATTGTTATTGGAGTTTTGGGCATGGGGGCCAGAAGACTTGTCTTCTAGATCTGGGGACCGGAGAGGTTGACCCTAGATAGGCTGGGAGGAAAATGGCGGTTTGGTAATGGGAGCGGGAGCCATGACGGGTGAGGAACATCTTCAAACACTGTTCCAGGTAAGTATTAAATAGTGAATTGATATATTCTGTTTCAAAAAAATTCCACTTTGGATTGTGTAGTATCAATTTTGTTAATGATTGTTAATTATGAAACTTAGGATCTTACACGATGCAGCAGATGAGGGTTTTGTATTTATCTTTAGTAATGAAAAGTTCATTTACAAGAGTCCTGATGAGCAAAATAAAATTAGCATACACTTCGTTGAATTTTCTGGAACCTTCAGAAATGTTTCTCACCCTTGGGGTGATCTCTTACACCCTCTGCGTCATCCAGCGTGTGAGCTTTGCGCAGTCCTTCTCTGGACTGCGTAACTCTGCATGGAGGGGTTCTTGCTGTCGATCAACTCACCCTTCCCTTGACCCTCTTGCCTTCTACTTCTCCGTTATTTGAATCTTCACTCCTGCTTCTGCAATCCCGCCTCTACAGACTCACCCACTAAAATCGAATTCTTTTGCTTCAGAATCGATTTCCTTCGGGTACTGAGAATGCCCCTGGCTTGATTTCCAAATGACCCTCAAGCCTCTTCTTATAGTCTTTTTGCTCATGAATCAACAACCAAGTTTATATCGTTAATCAATGGCTCAGATTAAAAGATGACTTGATCTTTGTTTTCTAGAAGATTCACACTCTTCTTTATTAATACCTTTTAATTATTTAATTTCCCTAAGTTTAGACTTAGGGTCTACATTAAAATAATTAATTATTCTAATAAAGCAAGATCCGAGTGGAATTTCCACAAACGATTTCTGGGTTCTCTAGATAACTACTGTCCAAGCCTCTCTACCAAATTTGAGACTTGGAACACTTCCCGATGCTATAAAATCAACAATGGATGTTTTGTATGTTCCGGGGATGAAGAAGAACTTGATTTCAGTGTCAGCTATGGAGAAGGGGTTTGACGTCACCTTCTCAAGAGGGCAGGTATTGATGCATCCCAGGGGAGCTTCCATCACTTCGGCCAAAGTGATTGGACTACGCTCTGGGAAACTATACAGGTTCAACTTTTAGTCGGCAGGAGCATTGGTGAGTAGCACATCTGGTAGCACTCGCACTAGTACCACCAGCAGTAGAGACTTGTGCGAGTTATGGCACCGGAGGATGGTGCATATGCATCATGGAGCTTTGAGAGTTCTAAGTGAGATCACTACTGGAGTTCCTAATTTCAGTGTCGAGCATTATGAGGTCTGCAGAAGGTGTGCTTTGGGCAAGTACACCAAGTTACCATTTCCAGATAGCGACAACAGATCTACAGGTATACTAGACTTGATTCATACTGATGTTAGTGGTTGTATGTCTCATGTGTCCTTGTGTGGTTATGAGTATTATGTTATATTCATTGATGACTACTCTAGGAGGACTTGGATATATTTCTTGAAGACCAAGGGTGAGGTCTTCAGTCGCTTTAAAGAGTTCAAAGCTCTTTTGGAAAAGCAGACAGGTAGGAAGATTTAGATCTTGAGGTCAGACAATGGTGGTGAGTACACTGATGGTGGGTTTTATGACTTCTGTGCACAGGAGGGCATTAGGAGAGAGTTCATGGTTCCTTACAACCCCCAACAAAATGGGGTGTCTGAAAGGAAGAGCAAAGCTATTGTTGGAGTTGCTAGATCGATGATTCATGATCAAGGGTTGCCTTTGTTTTTGTGGGGTGAGGCCTGCAATACTGCTGTTTATCTTCAGAAAAAGAGCCCTCACAGAGTATCGGGGAATATGACTCCAGAGGAGGCCTTCATCGGAGAGAAGCCTCATGTGGGACATATTCGTATCTTTGGATGTCTCACATATTCTTATATCCAAAAGGAGCGGAGGACGAAGCTGAAACCCATGGCAGAGAAGGGTATCTTTATGGGTTACATCGACACTTGGAATGCCTATCAGATCTTCATTCCTTTTAAACAGAGAGTGGTGATTAGGAGGGATGTGAAGTTCGAGGAGGAGAGGGCCTATCGGAGATCACGGGAGTATGATGTGAGAGAGTTAGAGACTTCTTCTCAACAGGGAGGTCAGGTACAAGGAGTAGGACCTCAGGGTTCTTAATCGATTGGTATAGGAGGTACTTCAGTGTCAGTGACATCTGGCGCACCAGTGGTGAGTTCACCGAGCACTTCTTTAGGGAGTCCACTGGTACAGAGTTCACATGGCACTTTAGCTGACATAGGCACAGGTGCTTTGAGGATAGGTGTTGGTACAGTGATGCTGCACACCAAGGTCAGTTGGCAGACCTTCAGGTTCACTAGACTGGGGGGCAGAGGATGAGGTTCCCTATGGGGAAGCTTCTTCAGGGAAGAGGAGGCCCAAGTGGCTTCAAAACACCTTGAAGGAAGCAAAGTTTGTTGGTCCTTCGAAAAGGGTGAACAGGGAGAGTGTGCCACTTGAGCGGTTTTGCAATTATGTAGCCAAGGCTACCAACATTGTTGACTCTGAGCCTACTAGCTATGAGGAGGCTGCTAGCCAGTAGGTATGGAGAGAGGCTATGGTGGAGGAGTATGCCTCCAACATTAAGAACAATGTCTGGGAGGTGGTGCCTAGGCCTGAGGGCAAGTCAATTGTGACTTCCAGGTGGCTCTCCAAGATCAAGCATGCTGCGGATGGCAGCGTCGAGAAGTTCAAGGCGAGGTTTGTGGCTAGAGGGTTCTCTCAAATAGAGGGAGTTGCCTATGATGAGACCCTCGCTCCCGTAGCTCGGTACACTTCTATCCAGTCCCTTATTTCTATTGCTGCAGAAATGGGTTGGCAGATCTATTAGATGGATGTGAAGACCGCATTTCTGAACAGAGTTATAGAGGAAGAGGTGTATGTTGAGCAGCCACAGGGCCTTGAGATACTTGGGCAGGAGACCCATGTATGCCGGTTGAGGCGAGCACTCTACGGACTTAAGCAAGCTCCGAGAGCTTGGTATTCGAGGATTGATACTTACTTGCAACAGAGGGGTTTCATGGAGTGTGATGTAGATCCGAACCTATATTACATTGTTGTAGGGGATGATCTGCTCATTCTTGTGCTATATGTTGATGACTTGTTCATTACTTGGGCAAAGACACTGATTAATGGTTGCAAGGAGGATCCTGCTATGGAGTTCGAGATGAAGGACATTGGGCTGATGCATTACTTTTTGGGGCTTGAGGTGTGGCAGGAGGAGGGGCATATCTTTCTGGGGCAGGGGCAGTATGCTGTGGTTGTGTTGAGCAGATTTCACATGGCAGACTGTAGACCCATGTCTACACTTATGATCACCAACTGGAAGAAGCTTCATGCATCTAATTCTAGTTTGGTGGATCCCACATTGTATAGGCAGCTTACTGGGTCCTTGATGTATCTGGTCAACACTGGCCCAGATATATGCTTTGTAGTGAACACACTTAGCCAGTTCATGGTTGAGCCTAGGAGGGTGCACTGGGTAGCTGCAAATCACATTCTTCGCTATGTGCAGGGGACTGTTGATTATGGTCTGGACTATAGGCGGGGAGATGGAGTGAGTTTGGCAGGTTACACAGATTCGGATTGGACAGGGAGTGCTTCTGATAGGAAAAGCACTTTAGGGTGTTGCTTCGGATTGGGTTCGACAGTGGTGTCGTGGTTCAGTCGAAAGCAAACATCAATTGCTTTGAGCTCTTCTGAGGCTGAGTATATGGCCACTAGCCAGGCTAGTTGTGAGGCCATTTGGCTTCGCAAGTTATTGTATGGCCTATTTGATCAGGAGTTGAGACTGACGGTTATTCACTGTGATAATCAGAGTTGCATTAAACTCACGAAGAATCTAGAGTTTCATGACAGGTCAAAACACATTGACATCAGATATCATTTCATCAGGGACTATGTTTAGAAGGGGGTAGTGAAGTTGGACTATATATCGACAGATGAGCAGGTGGCTGATGTTCTCACAAAGTCCTTGCTAAGAGGCAAGCATGTCCATTTTAGGGACAAGATGGGTGTGGTGAGAAACACTTTCCTCAGTAAGAGGGAGTGTTGATTTTTAATGTACCTTGGACAAGTGGTTTCCCATGGGTTAGTCTCTACCTAGGGAAAAGTGTCCAAAATAATTATTTTCCTAAGTGTGACTTTATAAAGTGAAAGTGACTTTATAAGTGGTAAGTCAATATTAAATTTTAATGTGAAACTGTCTTTGTAAGTGGTAAAGTCAATATTAAATTATAAAGTGAAAGTGACTTTATAAGTGGTAAAGTCAATATTAAATTATAAAGTGAAAAGTGAATTTAGACATAAACTGCAATGTGGGTACTCTATTTAATGGGTGAGTTAAAAAATAGAAAGTGAGAATTAAATGCACATTTATTCTCACCCCTTGATCTAAATGAATCTGAGCCATTGGATCTCAGGGTTGCCCAAAAGTCATTAAGGGAAACAAAAGGGGGAAAAGAAAGAGAGACTACATTCATTCATTCTTCATGAGCAGATTGGAGAAAGGAGACTGAGAGTTGGAGAAAAGTTATGAAAGAGAAATTTGTTGTAGCAAGCTGAAGGAGTGATTTCTGGGCAAAGCTGGGCACGAAAATCAAGGCATAGAAGACAACAGAAGGTACAGTTCAAACAACATTTAATGTTGTGCGCTGCACGCAGTTCGAGGGCTGTTTTTGAGGGCCCCCTCTCTACGTGGTCCTTTTGCCCCCCTTGGTTCACTTAAGTTACAACATTGTGTCTACTAGGGAGTGCACTTTATTTTTAGAGTGAGTTATGCCCCCCTCTACTCACCTTTATTTATAATTTAATTATATAAGGCAAAATTGATCAAAATTAATATTTCCAATTAGCTGCTGCTAATTGGGAATATTATAGTCCTCCCTGCCAAAAATTGCTTGTCCTCAAGCAATGCCTGAACAAGCCTCCTCTCTAGCTGATGCTCCCCACCGACATTGCAAAATGTGCCTGGGTCCCAGATGTGCCACTGAATCTTCCCTGTCCTCTGCATCACCCTGATATGAAGGGATCTCTCAATGCCAAGATCCCAAACTGATTCTATTTCTGAAATACTTGCTGCTTCAGGTTACAAATGTTATAATACTGCTTCCTTGGTTATATCTAATATGAATAAACCGATTCATGCTATGTTAAGGGATTGTATTTAAAATTTGGATCAATAGACCTTGGATATCGTTAACTTTTTGAGTTGATTTTCTTGGTAAGATAGAACATGAGAATGGATTATTGACTTAAAATTGCACAGATATCACAGGTACTAGATATTTTATTTTAATTTTTTTTATATGTTTTCTCTGATCTTAAATGCAGGCTGTTTTTATGATTTGTGCAATAGCAGCCATAAATCCTGCACACAGGTATATCCTGTTTATTTCATGAGGTCTGTGGATTCTTTCTTTGGGTGCATATTTGTTCCACCTGTGGAGACTAATCACTAACAGAATTTGATGCTAGGTCATTGATTTGTGCCATACTTGATCATCTTTCTAAACAGCTTCAATATGCTACAAGGTTCAAGGTGAGTGCTGGGCATAGTTTTTTTCTTTTGAGAAAAAACTGGTTATATTACATAAAACTTTGTCCAGAAGGAGAACAATATCTATAAGAACAAGGGAAAATGTACGATCAAGATTTTTATGTGCTCTAGCTGTTCCAACAAGGCTTTTATATTTCTGTTAAATACATACCCAATAAAGATTGATGCTATAAACTAATTTGATAAGATACGTCTATATTATTCATTAGAGTGTTTGCTGTGATATGCACTGAGCATGTGTGATACAGAGACATCCGGAGTAATTGTTTTCTTTGTGCAGTATCTGGAGCAACTCATAGGATCTATCCTCATACGTTGGATAAAAGCAAAACTGAGCCTTGCAGCTTTAGTTGAGGTAAGGTTTTAGCATGCACTTTTAATCATTAAATAGATACTTATGATCTGTGAATGCAGTAAGACTGAAGCATACTCCTCTATTTCTTATTTAGAGATAAGGCTTCTAAAACATCTGATATTTATGAATAATCTTGGTTAAATGTTAATACTATCTCATAATTAAATGCTAATTAATATTCATCTTTTAAAAATATAGAAATTATATTTTTATTATAAACTAGAAAGATATCTGATATTTTTGTGGCTGGTGGTTCATATCCGATAATTTTTATGAAGGTTTTAGGCCAGAAGCTTCATACTGAAAGTTTATTCCTCTGAACTATTTTCGTGTTCCCTCTGGCAAATGTTTTCAGTTTCTATATAACTGAGTGTTATTCTAGCATCTTAAGTTTCTGCGAACATAACATTAATGGTCTCTTGTACTGATATCAAACTGACGTTTCATCGATCTGTATCTTTTTCATGACTGTTTTATTGGGCTGTTTCAGATTAGAGGACTTTTCTTTCTGAAGGCAGAACCAAAGTGCTTTGTACTAAATTGTTGTCCAGTACTTCTTCCACAACTAATCTTGAATGGAAATGACTCTGATTTGAACTGGCTCGCAACGGTAAGGTGTAGATTTGAACGGTTTGATTTGCAAATCTTTTTCATTCTTTTTTTTGTTGGAGAGGGAGAGCCAGAATGCAGAGATACCTTAACATGTTCCAAATTATGGAGTTTTTGTTTGTTTGTTTGTAAGTTCATGGTAATATACGGACAAATATTATATTAAAACACTCTGTACTATTTCATTATTGTACATTAACGTGGTTTTTTTTCGCCAAACTCCTATGGACACAATTTTTCTGCCGTGGAAAGGCATCCCTGTGTGCCTTTTTCATGTTTTGTTACCTATGTAGTCACCATCAAGGCTCTTCTGGATTCCTTTAGAGAGATTGCTCAGTTAGAATTTATCTTTTTTATGTTCCATCCTCCATGAACTTGCCATTTTTGTTGATTGGTTTTGATCAGTGGTGGACATAAATAAAGTTGATTTCTTTAAATAAGGCATGGTAAGTTGGTAACCATTGAAGAATCAGAGGTCCATCAGATTTAATCACAATTTTACCAAGTTCTTTTGGCTATTGGCATTATATCAGATTGCAATTCAGATTAAGTGGTTTATGTAATTGATTATTATTTTTCAGGTTGCTTCTGAACCTGATTCAACACTGGTTAAGCAGCATTTTGCATCAATTTTTGCTGTATGCATATCTTTACATTGTGGTAACAAGAAGTCTGATCAGGAAAAAGCTGCAGCTGTTCTTCAGGGTTCTCTGCTACACATTACAAAAATGTCAGCAGATGCGAGAGATGCTCTCATAAAGAAGCAAATGGTGTGTATTAAGCCACTTCATTTCTTTTATAATTCATAATGGAAACATGATTATTGTAGAAATATGGACTTTGGTTATTGACATGTTTTAAATCCGTTGGTCCTTATAGTCCATGGATCAGATAAGAGCCATATGTATTTATGAAATAGTAATTATGCATTTTCTAAAATATGTTTGGAATCCAAGAAATAAGAAAGCTTAGTTTTGGAAAACAAAAGGAATTGAAATGAAGTATTTAACAAGGTCCACTGTTAACCGTTAATGTCCAATGCAAATATAAAGTTAATACATACAGAACCAAGAATATGGGATTGTGTTAAAGATCATTGAAATGAGATGGATAATGTTAAGGATAATATAAGATAAGATAGATAGTTTATTAATGCTCAACAGATGACCAAAATAAAGGTCAAGGGAACTAGAACGTACAATTAATGTTATCATTCTGCAGGGGTGCCTTAATGTACCTCGAAACATTCGGATTTTGTCCTGGCCACCTATCAATTCGAATTTTGAATTGGACTTGGATCAACTTGGATTCAATGAACCAGTTTTCAGAAAAGGACATAAAATCCGAATTAATTAACCAGTTTTCAGAAGATTCAATGAACCAGTTTTCAGAAGATTCATATCCGATTTAATTAATACCCTTTAATTATTCTCATTTCCTAAGTTTAGACTTAGGAATACATTAAAATAATTAATTATTTTAATTAAATCTTCCCCGAGTGGAATTTCCCCAATACCCTTTAATTATTCTCATTTCCTAAATTTAGACTTAGGAATACATTAAAAATAATTAATTATTTTAATTAAATCTTCCCCGTGTGGAATTTCCCCAAATGATTTCTGGGTATTGGAGGATGCATGTGTCTTAGCCTCTCTGCAAAATCTCGAGGCAAGAGTGTTGAGATTTTGTATAAGTTGGTGTAGCATCGGGTGTGCTCTAGCCCTAAAATTTTGTGGAGGGGCTAGGATACACTTGATCTTCAAAACCTAGAAAGTGTTTTGTGAAATTTCAGTTGGTGTTTAAGTTATTCAAATAACTAATTATTTTAATGGATTTCCTAAGTCTAAACTTAGGAAAATTAAATAATTAAAGTGAATTAATTAACACATGCTGAAATGTTCTAAAAGACACGGATTAAACAGTCTTTTAATCTCAGCCGTTGATGAATGTTTTAATCTCGGCCGTTGATGAGATGAATGAAAAACTATAAGAGAAAGGCTTGAGGGTTAGTTGGAGGAGACACACAGTTGCAGAACTGAGGAATAGATCTGGAATTCTAGGGCGGGTTTGCTAAGAATTTCCGGAGGAATTTTCCTGCAGTGAGGGTTAGTATTGGCTAAGGGGATGATCTAATCTCGGAGCCAAAAGTCAGTAAGAGGCAGAGGAGTAGCAACAAGGACAACACAGAGAAGCAGCTACGCAGGTGCTGCACAACCGCTACTTAGGTGCTACGCAGGACAACGCAGAGGCTCCAGGGGGCTTAAGAAGTTACACAGAGGGTCTCCAGGGCCAGTGTAAGGCCTGTGTCACCCACTCAGGGGTTACGCAGTCCCTCTCTGAGCAACACAGTGGCACTTTGAGGTTAGCAGGGCTGACGCTGGGGCTTGAGGGGCAGCGCTGAGGGTTTATAGGGCCAAATTTGGGCTGAGTTCTGTAAATCCCGTTTGAGGGTGTGGATCAGTCATATATTTCGCACTAGAACATCAGGTTAGCTCCAGATTTGATTTCTTTTATTCTCTATCGGGTTTTTCAGATCTGGAACCCAGATTTACTGTACTCAGAATCTAGTTAATAAAATAACCCTCATATCTGCTGCATCGGTTTTCTCGCTTTGGGTTTTTCCGGGGATTTATGTCCAAAAATCCATGTGTCACTTTGTTGGATGAGCGTATTATTCAGTAAATGATCTACATGTGTAGGCTGTAGTTGTGTTTATTTTGGTATTTTCTGAAACTAATTTCTGAAAATAACTTTTATTAATTTAAATCAAGTAGGAGAAATAAACCAAGATACTGCGGTAGAATTTTCACATGGTATCAGAGCGATAGCAGATCAAGTTGAATCTCCAGCAATCAGCTGAAGAAATAGTTTTTTGCAGGTTGGCAGAAGAAGCAACAGATCCGGAAAGGGCATCTTGACAACAAGAGAACGCAAATCCAGAAGAGGACAACCCTGAAGCTGCAGAAGGCCATCAGGCTTACGTAGACCCTTCCCAGGGCAGCGTAAGGACTGCGTCACCCAGTCTGGGGTTACACAGTCCACTTCTGAGCAGCGTTGAGGCTACGCTGGGCCAGTTAGTGAGACACAGTCCAATCATTTCTCTAGTTGCAGAAGAGTTTTGCCAAGATTCAGAAGCAGTGCTTTCGATCTTCAGCAGTGTTTGTGGGGTGGAGATTCTGCAGGTGAAGAATTGTGCCTAGATAAGTGAACAAAGGCGGGATGAAGACAGTTACTCAGCAAATCTGAGCCAAACATATCTGAGATTCGATCAGGAGGATCAGGGAGTGCTGTCCGTTTGTGTTTGGGTGAAAGATTTCCAGGAGGGAAATCAATCTTCAGCAGAAGTAGTTACTAGAGGGTTTCTTGTCACCAAGAAACCCAGATCCAGAGGGAGAAGAAGTATTGTTTTCTATAAGATTTGAGCAAGATGGCTCGATATGGACTAAGGGATCAAGATAGATTGGACGACATGTCCAACTATGTTATCTGGAGGGCCAGAATCCTTTCAGTTTTGGATGAGTACGGTCTCAAAGATCATGCAGAGAAGGTTCTTGCTGTACATGAGTATGATGGGGGAGGCATCAGGCTGACCCAAGGTAAACTGCGCAGGTCAAAGGAGAGTTAAGTTTTGGAGGGAGTTTGGCATTATAAAGGAGAGGTTCTCACCTCATTTGGAGCATGCATATTTTGATATTGATATTGAGAGCTAGACTTTTGTCTGCTTCAGCACGCCGGTTGTTTAGTCGGTCTGCAGCACTGTTTAGTGCACGAGTGTCTCCGGTCGGAGATCTCACCCTTAGACTCGGGGGACTTCGAGTGCACCTTTTGGTACTGATTATTCTTACGGTTTCACCCTTAGCCGGGGACTTCGGTGCCGCCTAGTGAGTTGCAGTGGGTACACTTTTCGGTTTCGATGTAAAGTAGTAGCAGGTTTAAGGTGCGGATGGGAGGAGAAAGAAGCCCTCTTGTTGGTGAAGTTCGAGAGGAGGAGGATCTTTGTTTCGGGAGAGAAGAGGACGATCGAGAGAGGGAGGTGAGGACGGTTGTTCCGGGGAGGAGCGCGAGTCCCGATTTGAGCGGAAAGCGACGTCGAGGAGGAGGAGGAAGGACGCAGATCAGCTTTGGGAGTGAGGACGATGTCCAGTTCTGAAGAGGAGGATGCAGATCTGAAGGCCATTGCTAGATCCAGTCTTGGAGAGGGTAGATCTGAGCAGATATTTGCAGATCTAGTTTGTATGTTGCAGATCTGAAGGTATAGCACTAGATCCAGCTTGGGAGATTGCAGATCTGAGGAGATATTGGCAGATCTAGCCTAGATCTGAAGAAATAACATCAGATCCAGCCTTGGAGGCTGCAGATCTGAAGAGATATTGTCAGATCCAGCATAGATCTGAAGGTTTGGTAGCAGATCTGATCTAGGAGGACGCAGATCAGGAGGGATAGGACGCAGATCTGATTGGAGGCTTCAGATCCAGCAGATCTGAGCATTCAGAGGAGGCAGATCCACCAGGTAGGACGCTGATCTGAGGAGCAGGCTTGTGTGAGAGGGCTCAACAGCGTTTTCTAGCATTCAGTGGCTGATCTATCTGTCTGGAGGGTTTGGTGATTGGTGCTCCATCTGCTTCTGCGCTGTCACTAGCAGAGACAGCGTTTTCCATTGGTGAGGGTTTTCCAGTCTTCAGCCCCTAGCTCCAGCGCAATCCAGCTTCAGTCTTCAGAGCAGCTAGGACGCTGTCCTTGTTGCAGCCATTATCTGTTTGAAAGGGTTTCCACTTGCCTAGGGCAAGGATAGGTGCACTTACTCTGATTTTCTCGTACTCCTCTCTATGTACTTTCAGATTAATAAAATGGCTCAGTTTTCTGGTATCCTATGTGTGATTATTCAGTGATCTGGTTCAGTATTTTATTTTCTATATCTGTCTGGCATATTTATGTTTATTACTGGTTATTTCCCTTTGGGGATATTACACACTGCAACACCCAGCAACACTTCGTTATACTT